>JAVKLA010000030.1:5225989-5303510 GCA_034782735.1 Sagittarius serpentarius | reverse complement strand
GAAGGCGAGAGGAAGGGAAGGCGAGAGGAAGGGAAGGCGAGAGGAAGGGAAGGCGAGAGGAAGGGAAGGCGAGAGGAAGGGAAGGCGAGAGGAGGAAGACATGGAAATATTGATTGGCATGTTCAGGTTCAGCTCATGAGTCTTAAGACCTGAAATCTGCACTTTCATTTCTAAAGAAAAAGTGAACAAAGTGCAGGCCAGCCCAGCGAGGTTCTTCTGATCATCTGTTTTGCTATTTCCAAAACCAACAAACATCTCTAATCCAAAAGTTATGTTAACTTCGGAAGTTAACTATGATGATTTAAATGCCCACTTTACCAACTATTTCACTGTTAGGTTACTTTAGCGGTGTCGGCTTCTTTTGTAGTCCCAGATCATCAGTTAGGAAATTGCACAGCAAAATAAACAACATAAGGAAAGGTGCTGCCCATAATACATTAATTTTATATCTAATTCATAAAACTTCTCATTTAAATGAAGCTAAAGCATAGTCCCCTCTCTGTCAAAACAGACTTTCACAACACGAACGGACCAGGACTGAGTCCTAGGCAACCTGCAATTGCTGTACAGGGACACCTTTATTTCTGCTTCGGAAGGTTCATTTTTCCAGAATAGCAGACCTTTGGTTTGATGGCCATTTTATACGTTGGCAACTTCAGCTTACAAGGGTTTTGATTTTGTTTTTCTTTATATCAAATTGAACAACTTCAACAGACAGAATGACAGAAATGCTTGTTGGAAGGGAACTCTGGAGGTCATTTAGCCTGATCTCCACTCAAAACTCAATCGAGTCAGCTGTGGACTTGTCCAGCCAAGCCTTAAAAATCTCCGAGGAGTTAGATACTGCAACAACCTGGGTATCTTTTCCTATGCAATGATTCCCTCCCAGTGAGTAAGTTTCTCTTAACGTCTCATCCGAACCCTGCCACTTGTGTCTACTGTGCCTTGTTTTATCATTTGCCATTATTGGGAAGAGTCTGGCTCTGTTGTCTTCGCCGCTCAGCCACCAGCTGTCAGCCACTATTTGCTCACTCCACTGTCTGCTCTTGACCAGACTAAATGAACAAAATTCCCTCAATTTTTCCTCATCATCCATGCTTTCTTGCTTCCTGACCACCTTGGTTGCCCCTCCACTGGACCCTCCCCAGTTTTTCAACATCCCTGCAGAACTAGGAAACCTAAACTGGATAGAGTATCCTCATGCAGCCTCAGCATGGCTGCACAGAGGAAAATAAGAGCGTCCCTTGGTCTGTTAGTCACACTTTGCATACTGGGCTACTTTAAGAGGATTCTTACTCTGCTGGCTCATATTCACCTTGATGTTTATAACCTTAACCCTCAGGTCCTTCCCAGATGGGCTGCTAGTCAAAGAGATGGTTCCTGGCCTGTACTGACAATGGATTATTCTGCCCCAGATACAGAATGTTTCCTTGCTGAACTTCATGACACTCCTGTCAGACCGGTTCTCAAGTTTCTCAGGGTCTCTCAATGGAAGCTCTGCTGTCTCAGAACCACACATATATGTGCCCAGTGCCCTTCAAAGCAATGTTTTGTAGACAAAACCAGAAGATCCCTTCTTGCTAATCAGGAAACAAACCGGTAGGGAGAGTAGTACAAGGTGGAAGGTAGATGTGACCTCTAGAGAAGTCACTGCCATGAAAAAGAAAGGCAAAGCTAGACAAAAGGAGCTCTAGATGGTCTCTCCTCCTTATAAAAGGCAAAGCAATCAGGAGCAGAACACTAGGAGCAATGCAAGAGCCTTCCCACCTCACTTTAATCACAGTATTTCCATGCTATGAAGGGTTCTTTGTGGAGGAGATGGAACTAGTTGATGTCACCTCAATCTCCTGGGGTGAACACAGCGTTACATGCCACCTTAACCCCTTTGCTCTTTCTATCAGCTCCTCTCTTGGAAAGGGCTGTCACTTAGAAGATGAAATATATTTACAAATTAATTAACTTTGGCCAGTGACTGAAGAATTAGATTTCCACTAACAGGGATTCTGTCTGCGTGATGGATACACAGAACACTGGAGGAATAAAATACTAGCCCTTCTTGCCTCCCAAATCTGAATGCTCAGCAATCACACCACCTTTCCTTTCATCAGTCTTTTTTTTTCTACACTGTCAACCCTTCTTTGAGAAAAGCCAATAGAATTTGCTTTAGTAGATGAAGGTACGTGTGTACTGAAGAGAGTATTTGATCTCTGAAAACAGCTCATCAACTCATTAAATAGACAGAGGCCCATTACACAGCAGAACTGTGAAAGGCAAAGCCAAGTTGGTGGTGAAGACAGAAGCATGGGATTAGCCGAGCATAGGACTGCAGCCTCTGATGCATAAAACAGTTTCTGACTTCAGGACCTGAAGCAGGGGCAAGCCTGTGCTGAAGAGTTCATCGCACAAGCTCTATATTATGTAGGTTGGAAGTTTCATCTTATTCTTTCTCACGTAAAACACAAGCTGTTTGTCAGAGGGATTGTACTTGCACAGTTACGGGGACGTCACAGAATATAGGCTTGCACACAAAAGTGTGGGAGGAAGAGGAGACTATTCCGATGGTGTTGATAAATCTGAACATAAGTTACTGGTGTGATGAAGTACTCACAGAGCGAGGCCTACCGTTTATTCCCAGAAACAAACATTGCTGCAGAATTCAGACAGTCTCAGCAGAAAGGTAGAGGGGAGGTCACAGCCCCAATTCTTAGTCAGTCATGCAATAAAGCTTCAGGTGGTGAACAATGCTAAACAGGTCTTCCTCATACTGTTTCTTTTCCATGCTTCCTCTCTGGAGTGGGAAACCTTAATAAGCCACTTGCAACTCCTGCTGTATTAATTCTACTCTGCATCTCGTTAAAGCACCAAAGCAGAGGCCCAGACAATTTAAGCTATCAGCAATTCATTTAGAGCAGACCTTACAGATTACTGACACTCCAAGCATATAACAGATTACAAATAAAATAAGTTTTGCTTGCCTCAAAGAACAAAATGGAACAAAAAAAAAATCCAAATTCATCTGTCAAAGAGAACGTTCATTATTTAGTGGAACAAAATTCATCTTCAAAATCACCGAGTGTTGGTCCAACAGTACATCTGATGTTTGTGAGGGTTTGCTTATATCAGCTACAGAACTAATAAATTTTGAGACACTTTTTGCAAGAGTTGCGGTTGCTTGCCATAACAGCCTGACCAGACTTAAATGTTAATTATTATGTTTTCCCTTCTGTGAAATCCCTCCATGATTTGAAATGGTAACAATGATTTTTCTTTATTTCCTGTTCTATGTTGTTAGCAGGAGCCAAAATGTGCTATGAGATAGCTGCTGTGTTCTACTTCAGAGCTAGGTGATGAGACTTCTTTTATCTAATATCTGTACTTTCTTATTTAGTGGAAGATATTTGTGTGTTATTCTTTTTACATTTAGAAAGGTCATTTAAACAGCAGTTGGGTAGGTAGCATCTGACAAATAATAATGAGTTGGAAATGGGGTGGACAGAAAAAGTTGACCAAATGCCAATATTCAGCACACTGTAATGAGTGAAGCAGCACAGTGCAGTAGATAAGTCTGACCTCAGAGATCCATAGCTGATTATACTTAGGGGATGCTATTCCCAGGGCAGGAGGATTAGAAAGACAAACTTCTGTAAAGGCAGTCGCAGTTAGTCTCCCATTGTTCATCCTTCCTCTCTGCTGGCAACAACCAACTGTGTGGCAAAGGGTGAGCGCCACAATGTCAGACGCTCTTCAGCAGAGTCATTGGCAATTTAAATAGCTGTGAAACTTGGCACTGCAGTCCGTCAGAAGTGCTCAGGTAGCAAGACCCCTTTGTCAAAGACGGGCAATACAGTGTTTTATATAAATGACTTAAACTTACAGCTAGAGCTTATTCCCAGACATCTCACAAGCACACACACAAACACAGTCTTTTTCTTCCCGTCAACTGAAAACAGGATGCATTAGCACCAAAGTCCAGCACAGGAAGAAAAAGCACGGAAAGAACAAAGACATTTTCTGCAGGTCATGCTGCTAGAACAGGAAAAACCTTGATGCTATAAGCCCTTGCACAGGCAAGTCTTCCGCAGCTTCCTAACGTTTTTACTGCAGTTTAGGAACCATATACACCTAACGTGAACTGGAAGCTATCAGGCCCTGTCCTTTGTCAGCAACACTGCCGATATGACTGAATTAATTTTGTTGTTTGTAGGAATATTCTCCTACATTTCTCCAGAGTACCAGAGGTCATGCAGTAAGACTAACAGAAATGAGACTCTTGACCTGAAGGGTGGTAAAAATGTGCTGAGAAACATGAGATTCAGCGCTAAGTCAGTGGTGGAAGTACAAGAAAAAAAGAAGAGGAGATTTACCAGGCCTTTGCTGTAAAGGCTGATAAGGTAGCTAATGCGTCAGTGGACGTGCTGAGAAGCAAAGGAAACACAATTATACTTTCTGGAGTAACGTCAAGCAATAACAATTTCCACGGTGACAGGCTAAGCCATCACTTGCAGGAGCTTTTGAGGCAGGAAGGGAGGGAGAAGTGGTAGTCTGATAGGCTGTCAATGGTAGCTCATTACGTATTTTTGACCATCAGCCCCTTGTAGGGAGGGAAAAGCAGCCACCCAGCCAGGGCAGGTATATAATCTGATTGATGCTTCACATAAGTGGCTTTCAAAAACTTGACTGAGCATGAAATCTCATCATTAAAGTTTATGTCCTGAGTGAGTGGGGAAAAGAGAAAAAGAAGGAAAGAGACCAAACCAAAGGGAACCAAAGCTGACACAATGATGGCAAATTTACACCCAGGCATCTACTTAAGCATGATTCCCAAAGCTAATCAGCCAACACCAAAGCAGGCTTCTGGTTCTGAAGGAAATTAAAGAACAGGCTCAGCCTCTCTCCCCATGCAGAAACATAAAAGAAACCAAGAGAAAAAAAATCAAAACCTGTGGGATCCCTGCAATGCAAGTATCTGCTCTGTCTGTTTTACCAAAGAATCTTAAAGCACTGTGGAATAATCAGGCACAAATAATCTAGGGTAACTGTATCCATTAATTCCATGTTTAACCCTCTGCTTTTCTCTGGTTATACAGAAAACATACACTGCTTAAACAGTTTCTAAGTCCTCCATTTCTGTGTTTATCTGCTTAATATGACATGGGCCAGGGTGGGAGGGATGGGGAACATAGACATGGCAGCACCACATCCAGAAGACCCCCCCCTGCCAGAGACAGGCGTCGTTAAAACTTCAGGAATAAAGAGGCCTATCAAGATCATAAAATACTCTTACATAGCTAAGTCTCAAAGGACTGGAGAAGAGTGGAATATTTCAGCAATACTCATTCTGATTTGAAAACAAATTGGTCTGCCTCACTTTGCTCCCCCTTTTGTGTTCTTTTTGTGCAATTATTCTAGCTAATGAGTTTACTGGCAGAAATGTTCAAAGAAACAGCAAATTTTAGTGGCCATCGGAAATTATTTGTGAAGAGTGAATTTAAAATTCTTAATCATAAGCATTCACTGTGTAAATGTGCTTCAAAGGCCTAGGCTCATCCCATCAGGGACTAGCACTGCCCTAGGTAACCAATGTGTGCAATCAGAGCTTATCAGTCAGATCTGATTTCAAATATTCGCAATAAACAGATCATGGACAAGCTGCAAGTCAAAAATTATTCATAGAAATTATTTGACAAATGATTTTGAATACTGAATAATTCAAGAAGATCACACATTGTTCACAGACAATTCCCAGAGAGAAAGAAGGGTGAAATTTGTTTTATAAGTTCATGATGGATTCTTCATCTAAGGCTGCTCAAAACACCCTGGTGAATAAGGTTAGCCTCAGCCTCTCAGTTATTTCTAAAATTTTAACACTTCAATGGCCACTTTTCAGGAGGAGGCACTGGTTTTGGGGTGCTCCATTTGCAACTAGCCAAGCAAACATCCTCCTCCAGCACTGTTTCAAGGAGCAAGAGGAATGTGGATCTATGAAGGACACCAGCTAGAATGAATGGCATTGCTATCTGTGCAAACAATCTGTGACACTGAATAACTCTTCACTGACAGAGACTGGAAAGATAATTCTACTCACTCGCTTCCGAATCTCCTGCCCATGTGTTACTGATCCTTCCAAGAGGGCAAAAAAAAAAAAAAAGATCTAGTTGTCCCACTCACCATTAACAGGCACTCACTTCTGAGAAAGGACGTTGGCTGCTAGTCCTCACGAACAGCATAGCAATGTTGTGGGTTTGTTTTTTTTATTTATAAAGAAATGAAAAATAAACTGTCCAGCTAATACAATGGGGCATCCAGGGAAGCAGACTATATATTAAGATGTGGGTTTAAACCCTCTACTGGCTGTCAAGAATGCTATACCAAATGAGTTACAGGTGACAAAACCTCTCATTTTATGTTTATTTTCATGTTATTTCTTTGAAAACATATCACCTCTAGCATCCCACCACAAACGTATCCAAATCTCTGAGCATCACCTGTCCAGCACTGGGCTCTGCACCCAAAGACTTGGATGAACAAGAGTCATGAGCACAGCACTGAGAAAAGTAAAAAGTTTAAGAAATGGGACGTTAAGGATACAGAAGAAAAAAAAAAGAACACAAACGACTTGTTTAGTCTAGGAAGAACTGAGGTATGACACGATAACAGTCTCTCATTATGTAAAACGCAGCAAAGACGATGGTGATCAATTGTTCTCCATGTCTGCTGAGGACAGAACAGGACGTAATTAATTTAATTTGCAACTGAACGGAATTAGATGTTCAAAAGACATGTCTATCTGTAAGAGTAAGAACTAGAAGTTCACTACCTCAGGCAGCTATACCATCTCTCTACCAGGAGGTTTTTCTTTTAAGAACAGGTTTGACAAACTTCTGTCAGAATGGCCTAAGCAATTTGATCCTCCCCTGAGCTGCAGGATGGACTAGAACGCTTCTCGAGAGCCCAACACTCTCATGATCTAAGCTCTGCTCTCATGAAAGTCTCAGCCTGCCTTCCAGGAGACCCCCTGAAGAACCCAAAACTACACCTCCCCTGAAGCATGGAGAATGCTCCACAGTGGGTAGAGAGGTTAGTATTGTCACACTCCAAACCAGGATGTTTTAGTCCTCCTCTCCAAACCCAAATCATACCCTTTCTGTCTACTTTGCCCTACTGAAAGGAGTGCAGTTTTCAGATGCAATGCAAAAAAATGCCCACCACAGAATTTGAAGATGAACCAGATTTATTTGCAGGATGCTTTAAATGTAAATTTTGCATGACTGGAAATAAAAAGATGTTTTATAGAAGCACCTGTTCCTTCCTCACCAAATCAATGAACAGAAGTACCTTAGACCCCAGGAAGAAAGAAGAGGAAACTAAAGAGAATGAAAGACTGCAACTTACGTGCACGTTTGCAAATTTTTTTTCCACAGATTTAATTGCTGACACACACAAGAGACTCCAGACATACTGCAGCTGCCATTCCAAGTCTTATCACGCCTGCACGCAGGTGACTGCTGCTCTGAAGAGGCATTCACCAAAACGCCAGCTCTGGTGAAGACTTTTCTCCAGACTTTTAAGAACTCGCCTTATCTCTCTCTGAACACCGGTTGCCAAGGTAACATTATATGCTGCTTTTTTAACAACCAGAACACTAATTTTAAATCTTTTCCCTTTTGCAAGTCTGGGTAAGTCAATGCTCTCAAGTCTAGAAGACCAGAGCTGCAAACTCTCAGGTTTTGCCCCTCCCATGCTCTGCTATTTTTGAACCCACTTGCATACCCATGGAGAAAAGCACCATGTCTACCTTTCCTGCATTCTGAATCTTCTCTGTTCCTCCAAGACACTGTCAAATGGTTTATACATTCTAGACAACACAACCCACACGGATTTATTCATGTTGGCAACTTTTCTTCATTTTGGTCATACCTCAACCTCTTCTTAACTGTTATTTATGCACATATATGTGGTTAGTGTTTCAGATTTTGGGGATGATAGTTCTCAGACCACAGAGCTAGCTAAGCTAATATAAAGCACAATCAGCAAAAACATTACATTAAAATGTTTATACAGAACAAAAGAGGAAATGTTTCCACGCCTGGAACTCTATGCTACCCTGTAATCCTGGCACAAAAATACCTTCCTTCTCGTAACCATCTACTCTAGTTCTTCTTGCCCGTAATGCTTAAAGTGCAAGCAAACAAGTATCATCACTGCACCTCTCACAGGATGCTCTCTGAAATTTTCCAGCCTCACATGTGAGTAAGTGTGTCCTGATTTACAGAAAGTGTTAAGAGCGATACCCCACAGCCTTTGAGGGCTTGCAGATGAGCACTATACTTCAACTCAGTTTTGCCTTGGGTCAGAGGTATTCTGCCTCTGTGTGAAACAGCCGCTCTTGCTGAATTCCCACAGATGAGAGTTCCTGCTTTGTTTCTGCACAAGTCAGATGCCGCTTCTGTAAAATTGGAAGTGGATACTCACAGAAACAAAGCACTTGTTTTTCTCTGCCTCCCCTGTTGCACCCTCTGCTGCCCCACTACCAGTTCCAGGTGGTGAATCAAGCAAAAAAGTCCAGAGGAAGAAAGTGGAAAGAAATAAGGATGGAGAGATGATCTCCACGAACCAATTCTTGTATTCCTCAGGCTTTTAACTTTAGGTTTTAATTTTCAGACCTAGTCCAGTTATTTTTTATTTATCACATAAGCAAGAAGCTCATTAGACTAACTCTACCATTCCCAGTCAGTTAGATACAACACAGCTAACTGCACTTTGAAAACCAAGTGTCCTACTCTTAATAGGGCGAAGGATTTCACCCTGCCACTTTTACTTACATTTGTCAAAACCAATACTGTACAAGCGGTATGAAATGGTTGTAAAAAGCAAGTCTGGCTACCATGACCTTGTCTGCTCAGTCTCCCACCTGCAACAATATCAAGTTAAATTGAACTAGTAACAATTTTCCTGTAAAAGTTGACAGTGCTGTAAGACAATGCTCCTGGGTGTTTCCAGGCCTAATGGGTAAAACGTTATTCTCCCTACAATAATTACGGGTTTTATAGTAGTTTGAGGAAAATTGCTGTGGACAATACATAAACACTTCAATCACATCGTGACTGGTGCAATGACTTTTGGGTGAAAAGGTTCAATGCCACAATGGTGACGGAATGGCTCATAAAATTTGCACGCTTTTCTACCAATCTTGTACACTACTGTGAGGTTACAGGAAGCTGGAAGGAACTAACATTCCTAAAACAACCTTCACAACTAATGGTGTTGCAGAACCAAAAGCCAGCAGCAGTCCTTTCCTGTGGCTGTCTGACTGTCCAAGTCTACAGACAAGCTGGCGTGCGGGGGAGAGAAGGGAGGAAGGAGGGAACTATTTATATGTAAGATCTTGGGAAAGCTTCAGTGATATTAACACCTGACAAGTAAGGCACTTCTGCTCTTAGCACATCTGTCAGGCTCAGGTATTTTGCAGCCAACTCAGAATTCACTGAAATGTTCCTATCAGCAACACGCCAAAATCTTCAAATGGCCTCAAGCTAGGGTTTGGGGACAAAGCAATACTCCGTAGGCAACGATAATGCGAGATGTGCAAGTGACACACAGGCAACCTCAGTGGTCCGCTGTGGCTGGACTGGGACTGTGCTGAGCATGCCCCTGGTGTCTACTCGCTGTAAGTCATCTACCCATCCTGAACCAGGCAGAGATAGTGGTTGCTTTGCTGTCAGTCCTGGAACGTGCACCTAGCCCACCTGTCAACCACCTCCGAACTCTTCTACAGTCACATAAGGCCCTGCATCAGCCTCTGCTAAATGAAAAGCACAGTTGTTAACGGCCTGGAATTTAAGAAGCTGCATGCACTACAGCAAATTTAGTTACTCTGCTGAAAACTCTCTTCAGGTTTACCTTGGTGGATAAAAATCCAAGATGTTAGTTGGAATAAGAGGGGTTGAGGAAATAAACTGTGTAAAATAAAAAGACATAACGTATTAAAAATGATGGCTCTAATTTTGGCTCTTAGTTACAGAACTTGGGTCAACGTATTTTTCATTTTGAAGATAGCACATACCAAATATCTAGCTAGAAGTGACAGCTTATAGGCATTTGAACTCTTTACTCTAGGTATCTGAAGCTCGCTTCTACTCCCATTAGTTCACTCGGCCAGTGGCTCCTCTTTGGGCCCAAAAAGGGCCATACCATGGACATCATTCACATGGAATTTCCAATCTTCAGTACTGCTTAAGTTCCTCTCTGGAAATTTTCTTATTTCCAGCACTGTTCATCTACTTCAAGCCCTTCTGAATCTTTTAAAATTCCCCAGAGCTTTCTCATTCCATGAATTTGCTTTCCTAAAACACTTGAAGAACAACAACAAAAATATCTGCTGAAGTGAACTATTACCATGTAAATCCCCTTTGGCTCAAACATGAATTTTTTTCAAGCTGAATAAAGAATACAGAGGGAGAGGGGGAAGTGGAGCAGCATTGTTAAGAGATGTAAAGCAAACAAGCAGGTCTTTGACACCCAATGAGTTTATCAAGACTTTTTTCCCTTCTTAAAACCTCTGCAGAAATCAAATACTTCCTGTTGCTGTAGTCAAATGACCACTTCGGAAAGACAGCAAGTGATGGTAAATCTTATTAAGAGGCTGAGATCTTGGAGTCATTCGGCGTTCCCCCACACCATGGGAAGAGGAGACTGAAACAACTCCAGACAGGGGCTTTAATGTTCGGGAGAATTTACAGTAGCTCATAGAGAGCTCAAGGGGTAACCAGGTTGTGGTCCTCCCTTTCCCATCTCTGCTTTTTTTCCCCACTGAAGGATTTATTGCACTCCTTTGGTCCTGATTTATTTTTATTTATTTTGACACATCGCAGCAAGGGAAAGAAAAAGAAGAAACTGCTAGCAAGCCAGAGTAAATAATAACTTCTCCTTCCAATTACCACCCTTCAATAATTATGCAACATCATTCACACCATCTGACTAATGAAATGGAACCAAGAATTTTCTCGAGGGCTGTGGTCACTTCTCCCATAGCTGACTGTGGTCCCCAAACTATATATTGTTGCTTATTTTGCATACACATCAGTGATCCTACCTTGCTGCTTACATTCAAAGGGAAGATCCTGTCACTCACAGAACATGCCTGGCCCTCTTGCATTTTAAACAAGTACCTGAGGTTCATGCTGATTCCTGGATCCAGCCCTTGTTTGCTGCGAGGCGGAGTGACCCGCCACCTTTCCGTTTTGAGCTAAGATAGTGTTGGGGCTCACAGAGGTTAAATGCTTTCTTAGTTCTCCTTTAACTTCTCATTTGTTTGCTCTAGAAACATCCTCATAGGAAAGAAAATGAAAATGTAGTATTGCTGCAAACTACCATCAAAAAGGACCAATTTTCCTCCCACCTCATCCTGCTTTATAGAAGTATAATTGCACTTATTTGAGTGGAGCTATTGCAGATTCTCTATGTGAGTACTTGCGTGTGTGCATGTGTGAGAGACAGAATATAAGTGTAGGATCAGCTTTTAGACCTTTCCAACTGCAGCACTTAACGCTGTACAAAATGTCCCACATCCACCTCATGTTTGGTGTCTTCTAGAGGTAAGCAAACCTTTCACTCCCAGCTTCCTCTGGTCCTGCCTTCCTCACCCCTCCACGACACACAACCCCCTTAACTGTCGGGTCCTTATACTTTAGGCACAATCCTCTCTTGGTGAAAGCAGATAAGCCCTAGGGCCGCTGGAAGGTTAGTAATTACATTGGCCTCTCCTTTAGCATCTCCTCTCTCATAGCTGAGAGGGAGGTGTGAACTTCCAACAAATCAGAGTTGCATGATCACCATGGAAACGAGGGATGAGCACCTCTTGTGATGAAGACAAATGACTGGTGAGTGGGTTCTGTCCCCCCTCCCCCTTATTGTTTAGCATTAAATATCTAAAATTTTGGAACCTGAAACAAGTCAGGAATGTTAAACAGATGTAATGGCAACAGCTCAGAGCAGTTGCGTAAAGAACAGTTTACGTCCCCTCACAAAAGGTGTTCACAAGTACTTTCAAAATCTCACGCTGGCTTAAAGAGGTATGGGATACTTCTGGTTCCCAGGACAGCCCCAGGCTGGGAGAGCAGAGGAAGGTGCAGGGCAGCGATGCTTTTGAGCTGATTCTGTTCCAAATGGAATTTCATGTTCTCACCATGGTGCAGCATAAGGTGCAAGCAGGTGTTCACAACCCACGTGTCAGTAAGAAATCTCATGTGGGGGTAGGCAGCACTGTCATGTTATTTCACTGGAAAATTTTTAAGCAACAAATAGTATTAGGAAATTGGAAAGGCACAATGGCTTGCGTGGGTTTTGTGCCCTGATACTCCATACATTTCCTCCCCTTCTCCCACCCAGTGATGGGAATTTTCCACTTTATCGCCAGAATCCATAGAAATGTTCAGTGTGCAGACAGATAGTCTTCATTACTGACAACCAAAGCTGTGTACTTCTACAGATGACGTCTAGTGCTGTAGCACTCATGTTTCAAGAAGCAGCTGAACTCCACTGTGCTAGATATTGTAATGGGACCACAGTAAGAAAGGGACTAAGGCCTGCCTCAAAAAGCTTTAAGATGACAAGACAGTAGAAAGATGGAAGGGAAAAATATTATTTTTTTTTTTTTACTTTACAGGGTTGTAACACCTCCCTTATCCAAGAGGCAACGCAAAGGTTTCCCAAGGTCTCAGATACAGTACATGCTTGCAACTGAAACTGAACCCTTACGTCCTGGCTTCTCTTGCCTTAATTGCATAATTAGCATCCTTCTGTAAGGGAGCTATCACTAACACATTGTTCAACACACAAAACTTAAATGAGTGGAAGTGCCACGTGATACCACACTAGAAGGTGCATGCCCTTCAGCATCCACCAAACCTAGCTTGTTACCAGGAACAGTGTAGTTTCAGTAGCACAGACCCCTACATCTACTAATTCAACTGGACAAAAAACAAGTGAAATTTCCCACAAGAAAACCATTCTTCCGTGTCCTTTGTCTTGTCCTTGGCTTTGCTTGTACAACGACATATCCTGACTCCTGTCTGCAGGAAAGGCTCATTCAGTTCACCTTTCCTGAGCCTCCTGTATCAACTGACTTCCATCTAACTTGCCTGGATGCTAGGCCTTGGAGAATATGCCTGGTCCTTTCTCATCAAGATTTGAAGATGTCCCTGTGCGTTCAAAAGTCTTCCTTTTCCTTATGCTGTTTTTTCCCCCCCTCAGTGTAGCTGTCGACTACATCAAGTCACGATACCTGAACAGCGCCTAGAACATGAACTTTCCAGGTTGCTTGAGGTAAGTACACACTATTGTAAGCTAAGCAATAAATACCCCTAAGATGAAGTTGGGCCATAAGAAATGCTACACAAGCATCTTAAAATCCATCACAGAACCACAAAACAGGTGTTACGGTGTATCAGTAAGTAGCACAGAACACAAAGCTCACAGTGCGCCATAGCTACCAACCTGTTCTACATAGATACATACTACCTGAAGATGCAAACAATTCCAAAGGTGAAAGGAGACCTTTGGTGGAGGAAAGGCTACATGGAAGATATTTCATTTTTATGTTTCATTGCTTCCAGAAGAATGAGGATATATTGTTTTCATCACGCAACACAGATGCTAATTTATTGATGCTTATTTTTGCCTCTCAAAAGTCCAACACATCTGCAGGGATGAAACTCAAGTTTTATTTCTTTGAAAACATATGCCTCTGCACTTGTACTGAAGCATAAAGCTCTAATAGCTCTTAACACCACACAGCTTAGACGTTCACTCAGCAATGCAGCCTCTGTACGCACAGAGTTGTGTAATTACAGTATTTTACGTAGATGCTTCAGATATGCAGAACTGACATAACTATGCAAGGAAAATAATACATTTAAGTGGTTATGGCAAAAACATTATTCCACAAATATGTGCATATTACATAAAAGACAACTTCATTTGTCTATTCACTTTCAGCAAACTCACCATCTAGTGAATTTCCTGTCGAGTCTTCCTATAAAAAGGCAATTTAAGGGAATATAGGAAATTTTTAAATTTATTAAAAATTGTATTAGGGAAATGCAATATCCCCTGCTACGAACAGGCTCACGGGGTGACCTAGGACTCCAATCACAACTAGCACGTGTAATAAGACACGTAGTGAACTGATGGAAAACACGCTATTAAAGATTACTCAAAACCCAGAAATGTCTTTATGGATGTTAGCTAGCAAGTAATTCTGAATGACAACTAACTCTGAGGAAATCTTAAACTTGTCAAATCAATTCTCCGTCTCCAGTGGTTCATGCAACTCCAAAATGGAACAGGCAACAATGACAGACATGGAGAGGTCATCATACAACCAGTCATCTCTCTCTAAAAGGCAGGTCCCCACAAGCTTTCCCAGCCTTCTGAAATGAAGTAACAACAACAAAATCATGTTTAGTCCATTGAAAGCTATCAGGATTTGTCTCAGCTCAAATGGGCTTAAAACTCGGCCACTGATTAACTTTCAAGCTGTCAGGACACTGCAACAGACAGGTATTTTCTCTGGCGTGTGTCTAGATCATCAGTATAGGAACAACTTTTGTCATACCACTGCTTAAACCGATTTAAATGTAATAGCGTGGTATAGTGGTAGAAGGAGCAGCATAATAATCCAAGGAAAAACTCCTGAAAGAGTAGCAAGGACTTTGCCCTACCTCATACTGCTATACTCTCAGAGAGGAAAGAAGAAAACAACAGAAAGACAACTTCATCCCAATCCTATGAACTGTTTGCTGCTGATAACTTTATAAAGTAGCTCATTCACCTTCTGGGACCCGCCTTTGCTGCTCTTAAGACACATGGACAGAGCTGTGTCAGGGCCCCAAAGAGTTTCTGCAGGAAAGCTGATATATTGTGCCTTTGTGTAGGAAGACTGCGCAAGCTCACGTACTACTCAAGGCAAACTCTTATCAGCCTGCAGAAAACAAGACAATTACTAAAGCATTCATGCCATCAGCAGCCTCCCATTTCACTGATGCTCGAGTGTCAGTTGTGCCAGTGTTCAGAGATGAGTGATGGAGGATCTATTCCAGCGGGAACCAGACAGTAAGGTCTGAGAAAATCCCTTCTACCTAGATTTTCTGTTTAGGAGCCCCTCATGACCTCTCCACTCTGGAGACCTTGAGCTGCTTCTCCACAGTTAGCCATCCAGCAACACCAGAAGGAAGGAAAGCACTGAGGTACAGGGATCCAGGTACTCCAGAAATCACTAATCCACATGATTTGGTTTGCCCTGTGCTAACTGGCTGCGTCTACTTCTGCCATACAAGAACAACTGGGTTCACTACAAAATGCCTAAATGCTATTGTTTCTTTGTTTTACCTTAGGGTAAAATACCCATTATCTGTGGAAAGAGTCAGCAGTAATATTGCTGTATGCGCTTGCACTAGCAATCACCACATTGTTCTAACAGGAATTTCGAGTAACCTGAGAAATGAGAAAGTCCTGAAACACACCAGTATCCTCAACTACTCATCAGAGAGCTTAGGCACGGGGTGATAAGCAGCTTGACAAATTCAAAGAGGACAACTGGAGGAGCTGATGCACAATCCAGATCTCCTAGTGTTACAGTCCTTTGATGCTTTAACTGCTATACAATGCTGAAGTCCGGAAAAATGCCAGCAAGGCCCATTAAGGACCCACTAAAAAGAAAGGGTAGGGATGGCAGCAAGTCCAAAACCACCTGCCACCTAGCTCTGCTCAGCATACTTGGAGCCTGAATGCTCTTTTAGCTTGGATCACTTTTCTTCAGACAGATAAAACATAGTTCTCTAGTGCGCACCCCCTTGTTCCACATGTAGTGGAGAAAGCTGAGGTGGATCATAACCAGGCCCTTTTCTCTCTGACTGGTTTTGCCTGTGAGTTGTTTTAATACGCACTATGCAGCCAGTCTCTTTGCAATTCATTTTCCTGCTTGCTCCCAACAATGCCCCATTGTTTAGACACTTTACATGCACCACTGTCTATGAACAGCTTGCCAGCAGCACCCACACAAGCAGATACATTTCCAGGTCTCAAAAGACTGACCAAGAGACTTTTTTTTTTTTTTTCTTAAAATTGACATTTTAACAGAGCACCAGAAGCAGGAGTCCTGCTTGGAGTACCTTATTTCCATCTTCATGTAGCTTGTGGATTTAAAGGGACGAGGGAACATTTAAAGCATTCCCTTACAGGCTAATCTCATCACTTACGTTTTCTGATTGTCATTTGCTAGCTCAGGTTGAGATGCTTCCATTTATTCAGTCCTTCTCACTGGACTTAATTAAGCTGCGGAAGTTATAAATAACCAGACTGCAGGATCAGTCTCATTAAAAATTAAAGTCCATTAAAAAAATCTGGACTATTCATATTATCACATGAAAATCCACTATATGTTTTTCTTTTTTAATGAGAAAATATGCAGATTAAGCCACTTGAGAATCTTCTTTCTCTGCAGCTTTGATTTTAATTTTAAAAGTGCAAAACTAAAGAAAAGTTTCGAAGCCAGGAAACTTCACTGCTACCACCAAAACTGCTTTTGATTCCCTCTAGAAAAAAAAGACAGCTTCAGAATATTTTTCCCCTAATCTCTTCATCAGAAAAATAATGATCTTTTCTTGGATTTAAACATTACTTTGTAGTATTTTCAACCTACACAGTTCTCAGTTGTGCTACTGCATGAAGTCTCGTAACAGGAGAGAAAATAGCTTGCTACAGTGAAACAAATTAATCTACTTCTACTACCCTAGTTGAGTACCTTAACAAAAACTACACTGACAGCCCAAGTTTAGAGAGACCATCAGATTTTCGTTCCCGTAATGATCTTAGGGGACTAAGTACCATAATCTGGGATTTATATTTTGAAGCAACCCTTTTGAATCTCCATTCATGTGACAAATTATTGTCAATAGAAAACAAAATATTAACCATCCCCTAAAAATAATCAGCATTAATAACATTAACATTTTTTTCTAATTTTCCCTCTGAATTTTGACATCAGGGTTGAGGCTATAAATGTGTAATATTTCTAGTTATTCTTCTGCAACCAGAACAGCAGAAAACTCTTTCCTATTTTGCATATTAAAAAAAATAAAGCAGAAGATCTCACAAATACATTTCAGCTGTTGGGGTCTTTCAGGGCAGAAGGATGCTCACAAGGCTCATCATAAATTCATGGGTTGGCAACACGACACCAACAGAAAGCATGCTGCTTGACAGACACGGCTTCCCAGGAAAACAGAGAACTATATTTGGCACCATTGGAGATGCTTCCAAGACACCCCTTCGGGTAGAAAACTGCCTCTAAGGGGGGGTGTGCAAATATAGGAATCTGGACACTACATTTTTCTTGGTAAGCTATTTTTCACCCTCTAGGTTTGAGCCAATGCAGAAGGAGCAGTGGTTACACCGCCAGAGAACAGCAGGGCCAGATTTTCCCAGAAGCAAAAAACAATTCAGCGAGGAAGAAAATGATCCCCTCTCTTCCATCTTCCCCCAGGCTTCCTTACAACTTCTCTCAGCCACTTAGAGAAAGCAGGCTCACGGGGACAGCAATACCAATATAATCTTCAATCCCTTAAATGTAAAGACTGTCTACCCAAGTATCAGGGGAGAAAGAGCATTCCAGCCAGTTCAAAAGTTGGTGATAATTCTTGCTCCCAGGCCATTGGTAATGATACCTCATTTTCTTCCAATGCCATATAACTTCTCTATTATCTACTGGCATTACAGCTGTTGATTTCTTGTTTTCTCTGATGGGACTGTGCAGGGACTTTTTAAATCCAGTGCCCAACAAGAGTTTCAGGGAGGACTGCCAGAAAAATGACCATAGATTATTCTTAAATTGCAGCTGCAAAGTCCTACCCAGTGGTTTTGTAACTGCCATCAAAAAAGTATTAATGGTAATAGAAGAGAGATCTACAATTGGCCCTCTCAGACAAGCTATGTATAACATATTCCCTGTAATAAGGAGCTCTGCTTTGAACCAAGGCATCAACCTTAATAAGCTATGCTGCTCCTGCTGCTGGGAAGAGGTTGTTCGGACAGTTCGTTAAACACCTTTTTTTCTGGGGGTTTGAAATCTAGCAGTACTAAATGTATTTGCTGTGGAAATGACCAGCTCAGCACCACATCTGGGGAAGAATTGTTGGAGAGAAGATTTCATTTCATTAAAATTTGTTTTTTTGTTTTATCACGTTTTCTTTTTTTAATAAGGCACCTAGTTGGGTAAGGCAGTCCTCCTGTCAAAGCAGCCCACAAAACTGCTTACCGCAGAACACTACTGAAATGCAGTCGCTTCCATGGCAGCAACCAGCTAGCAGGGAAAACACTGAACAGTTTGGCTGATGAGAGAAAAAGGAAGCTATGGGCAATGTAACAGAACCTACCACTCTTTCCACGTGGATTGCAACAGCATGATTATTTTTATGCCCATGCTGTGTAGATGGGCCCTGTTAGGCTTTCAGTTCTTCTCAGAACCCTCAGCCTCAACCTGTACCGCAGGAGTCTGACAGCAGGCTGCTGGAGCGGGGTGACGATACCTGTGCTAGATGGGACTAAAGCGGGTGCCCTGCAGGGAGCATTTCAGTCTCCCTGAAAATGGCCCGTGAATGGTCTGTGAACTTTACACAGCTGGGTTTAAATTCCAGAAGAGTGAAAAAGCCTCTGGACAGACACACCGGGGAGAAGACAGGTAGGAAGAGGGTGCTGACAGGTATGGAAAGCAAAGGCGGAGACCAGGCTGCTCTGATCAGGGCTTACACGTGTCACCTCGACAGCACCTAAGGAGAAAGTGCAGACCACTGTGTCATTCCTTCCAGATCACATTAACCCTTCCGAAAGAAAGAGGGGGCTGGATGATTCGGTAACTCTTTCAATCCGTTTCAGACTCTAAAGAGAAGCAGGTGCTGTTTCCTCTCTCTCCTTCCCTTCTGAAAACAAGGAGCCCTGCAAAATCATTCTCTCCACGCAGAACAAATAGTTCATTAGTGTTTGGCTTTATGAGAGTGGGTGAGTAGATTTTGTACCTTGTCTGATCAACGTTCGTGCCAATTTTTCAAGGCTGCCTTGCTGGAGCAGACGCAATAACATTTTATTATACAACACAGAATCCAAAGGGATACTTAGCATGCTCTGAATCAGCATCGGCACAAATCCCCTGTCTAGTTGCACTGAAGGCTGCACTGGCTCTGCAACAGCCCTTGCAGTCTCTTTAGTCAAGAAACAGATGAGGGCTGATCTAGTGGTGAGGGAGAGCATAACTAAAGACATAAATATATTACGTCCAGCTTGGATCCTGACAACTTCAGTTTCCTTTGATTTAGCTTCCCCACCCACAAAGAGAGAATGGAAACACCAGCAACAGCTCCTGGACTTCCCTGGTAGTTTGCAAGTACATACAGCTTCTCAGAGGGGAATGCTAAAGAAATGGATGGGAATGCCTTAGTACAAGCTTTAAATAATCAACATATTGTGACTGTACAGGCAGGCTCTAAAATGGTTCCAGTGGGAAACAGATGGGAAGACTAAAGAGGAAAGAAACAGAGATGTGAAAAGGAGCAGAAGAGAGGGAGGTGAAATAACAGGAAAACGAAAGCAAAAGTTTTGCAACATTGGCTACACTAGCTCTTTGGCAGGGGTTCTACGAACCCCGATGCACTGCTCAGCCTGGCCATTTCCAAAGATGGATTAGCAAATTAATGTAAGCAGAGCATAAAGTTGCTGACTGTGGTGGCGTTGAGTCACCTTGGGCCTCATCAGCATTGCTAAACATTGCCCGTAACCTTTCCATTATCACTGAGGGTCTGCACAGCACCAGGACCCAACTGCTCCAATAATTTCAATTACTTTCCCTGACAAATTTTATGTTTCATGTATTTTACTGGCCTGATAATTATGATTTCTCTCATTTCTCGCTATCGAGCTTAATGGGTTCCAGCACGAGTGTACGGTTTCAGAAATGAAGTTCCACTTGAATTCACAAGTTATTATCTACTTTCGCTAATGGAATTGGAAAAAAGAGAAAGAGTGGGAAAGAGATAAAGGATGAGTAGAGAAGGGAAAGCAGAGAGGAAGAGACAGACACACACACCAAAAAAAAAAAAGGAAAACACGTTGACAAAGGGAAGAACAAGAGAGAAAGAATAGAGACTGAGTTAAGACAAAGATGAAGCACAAGGAGGATGAAAAACAAAAAGGATGTATGGGAGAATGAGATAAAGACCGAGACAGACAGACACAGAAAAATGGGTATACAAACAAATGAGAAAAAGCTGTGTAAGGATCAGCGCAAATAAGAGTGGAAAACCCAGCAACATTAAGAGCATTAAAAACGCTTTCTTGCATCATGACTGAAGAGTTGATAGGTTATCTCAAACCTTGGGCAGGCAGCAGAGATCTCAGCTCTGCACCTTCTCCTACTGACCGCAGAGGAAATGATTAATATCCCCAAAATAATCTTGCTGGCAATGGTAGATCTCCCAATTAGAACTAGCTGGGAATTAATCTTTTAAAGTGTGTTAATGATCTTGGAAAAAAAATTAGTGCAAAACATACTCCTTTTTTTATCACGGACCTGTCTCTTTCAAGGAGATGTAATCAAATTTGTTGTCTCTGCTCACCAAAGTTGTCACTGCTCCTTCTTTTGATCAGGCCTGGAGTGTCAGAAGGGGTATACAGAGTGAGCTGGAGCTATCATTATTGGTACATCATCAGAGTTGTTTAAAAAAAAAAGGAATAAAAAACCTAAAGTAGCAGTTACGTACCAAACCCAGAGGCATGGCCGTCCAGCAGTAACTGGTGTCTTCTCTTCCATTGATACCTCTGAAAACATCTACCTCTATTCAAATGAAAGGCCCACATTCCCTCCTTCCCCACCTGTACACAGGCACTCAGCGTGAAAATGTTGCCCTAATGTCAGTGAAGAAAGAATTCACAGCAGTGATACTACTGAGGCGAGGGCAGGATTTGTCTTTCCAACTTTTTACTGTTGCCTAAAGCGGGCAAAGTGTATCTATCAGGAAAACTTTTGAAGCTGAAAGCCAGAAAAAGAAAGATTTTTCTGTAAGCTGTAGGAAGTCACTAAAAGAAAACAAACATCCCTTAATGTTGCTATTTTGACAGCAAAACATTTTAAAGAATTAATGACCCACTTTAACAGAGATGTTTATGCAGACAATGCGCAACTCTCCGCCCAAGCCCAAAGGCACGGGGACACAAATAACCTGGTTTGGGATACCGTGCTTATTCAGGATGCAGACCATCTGCAACAGGGTTAATATCACTGGAGCACTGAGATGAAGAACATACATCCACAATGCCATCATACACTGTCATTGTCATGGTTCACCGGTGGAAAGGTGTTGCTCCGAAAATCACTTACAAGCAAACCTTGAATGTCATGAGCTTACACATGGCCTTGAGTAGGACAGAAAAGTGAATACAATGAGCAGAGCTATAACAGGTAATAGATGCCTTAATCTAAAGATTTTTTCTAGATCTTCGGGCAAGTGTGTGAGATAATAATTGAAAACAGAAAATCGACACTTCAAAATTTCCTCCCAAGTAAACGTTCTAAAAATCCACTTTAGATCAGTCTTCATTTTCCCCCAAGATTTAAATCACTTAATAAAGTTCTCATGATAAAAAGTCACTTCTAAACAAGAACAATCATTAAAGCTGTATTCAAAAACATTTAAAGGGAATTCCCAATTATCCTTCAAAATCAATTTTAAAGAAAAAAAAATTTTGTAGCAGAAGAAATTTTAAGGAAAGTTTTTCTGACCACTCTGAATGTTGTTATGAATTAATTATTTCTGTTCTGTTGACAACACTTGAGCTGTTTTCAGTAAACCTGCAGATTTCCCTACACATGTGATGGCACTTAGTCAGGCACTAGAAGAACATCCACAGTTTCACAACTTCTCTCCTAAACGCCTCTAAAAGGAGCAAAGAATGAAATTTAAAACCTTGCAAGATCCTAAAGACTAGCACCATTAAAAAAGGAAAGGAAAAATAAAAGAATAAAAGATAAAACCTCTGCTGCCTGCAACATTTTTTTCATACATTTCTAGTATTTATTCCTTGAAGGGCGCAAACAAGGTTTTAATCAGTGCTGTATACCTAAAAGGCAAAAATAGCCCCTGCATCTACAGTGAAGCTGTGGCCATTTCACATGTATGCCTCATTGATATGCCAAGGAAGGGTTCCTCCTTGGAACCTCCTGGGTAGGGACTGGTGATATGCCAGCTGATATGCCAAGCAGGGGTACAATCAAGCAGGGACAGGAGGTCCCTTGATATACCACCAAAAGGATATATCGCTAGGGTGATGTTTCTGCTTTCAACATTTCCCCCTGAACGTAGTACAATCCTTCCTGCCACCAGCAACACATGACCGGGCCTCCCAAGAAGCTTAATACCACTTTAATTCTGTTTTTGAATTTTTCAATGGACCACCGGCTCACACACAGGCGTTTAGGTCCATCCACAACCGTACTTTACCCAGCAGCAAAAAAGAGCCAGTGGTACAACTTTTTTCTCATTACTCTTCATTTGCCCTGTAGAAAGGAACAGTCCCACCAACGCTGATAATCTTTCAGGGTTTTTCTCTCACATTCTACACACTGATGTTGAATGGAGGCTAGAACAGCCAAAAGAGGGCCCTTCACTCTTCGTTTCCTTTGTCCTGATCTATGTCCTGTCCTACTCTGGCAATTTAAGAATGAGCAACAATCAGAAAGGAAGGATTCTGGCTAAAGAAGATGCAGAGATTACACAAGAGTGTATGATGCTGGAGACGTGGTGAGGTTACCATATGTACAAGGAGTAAAGTGCACAGAATTCCTTATTCCACAACAAAAAGATCGAAGATACGCAACTCTAAGTTGCGTACTAACACAGGCTCAGCCAGAAGGACTCTATAAATGCTCAAGAGTAGGCTTATTTGGTGACAGTGACTTGAAAGCTAAATACATCAGCACTAATGTACCTACCCAGTGATAGCTTCTCAGGAGACTTAATGATTTAGTGAAGTGCACACCAAATACCTTGTCGCAGCATACATGGTATCCCAGGAACCCAGATCACCCGCAGTGAACAGAATAATCAGGTCCGAGTTTTTCAGCAGCACAGGGGAAACTGAAGATTGCCACCCAATGGATGGCGGCCGAGACCTTACCATTCCTGCCCAGGAAGGGGAAGAGATCCCCGTAGGGTCAAGCTTGCAGGATCTGCAGGGAAGATGAGGAAGGCAGGGGCAACCCCGGCTCCAACCACCAAGGTAATCACTGCTGCGCACATCCTGTCTCCGTGCTGGTGGCGGCCGTGCTCTGCAAAGCAGGCAGCTGGGGTTGTGGCTGTTGGGATGCCCCTGACAATCTGCTGTGCTTGGCAATTCCGTTCAGCTTATGCCTTTGGCTAGCGTCAATAAACACATTCTGCCTGGATAAGTAGGCTGGAACCCACTTCCCAGACCTCGAAACAAACTCTACGACATCTTCAAGACTCACACAGCCGCATGATTTGAATTTCCCTGAGCTTGATTAATCATTACTGTTTATCTCCCTCCACCAGTAGCCAACATAGTTGTTAACTTTGGTTTCTAGCCCAAGTGATTGACCTAAGCAGGGGAACTTCTGAGGCTGTCTACATAAGAGGAGAAAACTAAAATATTTAGGGGGTTGTCAGTAGCACCTGAAGAACCAGTGTAAATGAAATGCATGCTTTATTCCTCCCATTCTTGTCCCTATACCAAAACCTCTGTGTGCACTCCTGAGAAAAGGTAAGTTTCTAGCATTGTACTAGGAGTCCGTGAATTTGGATTCTGCTTCCTATTCTGTCAGAAGTTTCATGAGTGACTGGAGCCCTGCCTCAGTTTCCCTGCCTGTGGAAGAGAATGATCTTTTTAGTAAAGACCAACTGAAAAAAAAAAGTTTTAGTGTTAGTGAGCCTTAAGCTTCTCTTTGTGTATACTAGAGAAAAGAATTACCACCCATACTGTAAGGCTCCTTGTTAAGACTCACCTAAATAATACAAACATACCTTCTAGCTCCTCTATTTTTCCTCACTCCAGGATCTCACCTTGCTGCAACTGCTTAAGGTACAAGTATTCAAAAGAACTTAGCTATCTATTTTCCCATCGACTTTAATGAGGACTTGCTAGGTACCCATTCATCTTAAGGGCTGTATAACTAACTTCAGGCCACAGAATCTATGTACATTGTCCTTTGGATACATTTGAGAAGGACTTTTTTCTCAGTACTTTGATTCAGAAAATCTTTATTAATAGAGTGCATATACATTTGCAGAAACTTTCTTCATTTCTCTAGCCACTTCTAATAAAGTGGTACTTAAGGAATGTAAAGCAAAAACATAAATCTGAGAAGATGGGAAGCAGCTTCATCCCTGTAGCCCTAAGCTTGCACTTAACCTGAAAGATGAGGACACCAGTTAGTGTTGAGCTCCTAGAATAAAGGCCTTCTCAGAGGACAGGTGGACATTTCACAGCCTTCAGCTTCACAAACACTGCCATAGCATTGTATTACTGTGGACACTAGCAACCAAAGTCCAGTGTCTAGGGGGCCAAGGCAAAAGTACAGCCTCCTGTGTTTTTACAGTAACCACTAGCCCAAAAACTAGGAGAAGCAGGAGATCGCATGGATATGTGCCTCTGTTTGTGGGTGAATACAAAAGAGGGGAGATGCCTACAAGCAAAGATAGGTACATGTACTTGGAGACATGCATACATCTGTATCAGAACAGAGTTAGCCAGGAAAACTTGGGCTGCTTTAACGTGACTATTTTTCTTTCAAGAATCTGGGATTCAACAGCCAGAAAGAACTACTGTCTGTGATCAAAGGGATGTTAGATAAAGCATAAGGGTCAACTTTACACCCTCAAATGTAAGTAATTTGAAGGCTTGCACCTATTTCACTTCATTTTCTATTTCAAGAAGTCTAGGGGATTCTTGATGAAGCTACTACATTGGCACCACAAAACTGCTGCTTGGAGGACCAAAAAGAGAAACCTTGTTTGTTGCAGTATTTTTCTGAGTCCTTTGGTACAGATCAGCTCCCTGGGGGATGGCATTTAATTACGGAGTTTGCCTATTCTCAGGATTCTTGCTTGAGCTTCTCAAAAAGTAATTGATGATATATGACCTGCAGATTCAAAAAGGGTATGTGACAGCTTTTGTCCCCGCTTCTCCAACTGGCCTTGACAGAGAAAGTTATATATGAAAGAGTAAGAACACCAGTCCAGGAACAACACACAGCTGTTCCTCCCAACTCTGCAAAAATATACAAACAAGCTCTACTGGAAAAGCTCTCGTGCCCTGCTTCTTCTGGCCTCTAAACATTACTGCAATACTCTGTGTTTTCTAGATGAAGCTGGAAGGACACAGTTTTAGCCAAACAGATACCTGAAGGGAAAAAAGCTAATCAAAAGCTGCCGAATTTCAGAAGCAGCAATATCAGGAGCAGATTAATAATAAATGTTCACGTGTGCACACCAGCGCACGTGCATGAGTGGGCGAGAGACAGGATAAGACATTCTGACAGGCAGAGCAGGAGGATGAGTATCATCCTTTCCTTCCTTTCCCTTCGTTCTGCTTATGTGAGGAAGAAGCGATCTCCTTCCAATTACTTGCATCCAGCCCCAAATGCTGATGAGGCTCTTGTTCGTCATGCTGGGACTGGCATAGCAACCTGCCATATATAACAGCTCCCAAGCAGAGATAGTGGGAGCAATGGGCACGCTGTACACAAGAGGTGTGAGAATACAACAATTCGGCAATCACTCACCACTGACCGACCAGAGAGGTAACAAGGAGGAAAACAAGGCAGGAAAAACAAAGCTCTCGGCAAGTATTTCTGAAGACAGTCTCATCTTTCCACTAAACCCAAAGTCTTTACAAGACACCTGGCTGACAAAACTTTGTCTCATCAGCTCAGACTTGTCCCCTAGAGCTGTCACTATTAAGAGGCTTTATGCTTTCATACAGAGTCTGTGATCATGAGCTGAAGAGCAGACTTGAAGCCACTTGGGAGTGGAAGACAGCATGATCATTCACACGTCCTGGATACTCTTGTGAAAAAGAATTAAAAAAAAAAAAAAAAAGCCTACTAGCCCCTTGGGAATTGTGGGTGTTGGATCCCAAAACTTGCTTTTTCTATGTCTTCATCGTTTTCTGCCTCTGCCTGCATATAAAGTAAGAACAGGAGAGGAATCTTTTACCATCAAGTCTTGATCTGATGACAGTTTTCTCCACTTGATGGTTGAAAGTGCATTTGAGTTTCAGGTTTTCTTTCATGTTGTTTGCAAACAGACTGACATTTCTGTCATTTCAGCCATTTGCCCTCATCAGCAAGATGGTGATGACAGCCGTTTCCCAAAACTATGGGGCTAAGAGAAAGGAGCGGAATGACAAATTTGTGAAGATGGCAGCGTATGTAAAAGTTTAATCAATACAGAAGCAAAGCGTTACTGTGTTCAGGAATGCTGCTAATCTCCCTACAACATCCAGAAATAGGGAGCAGGAAGCTTCAAGCCACCATAAGGCCTTTTCCATATCACAGAATCAGCAGTCGTAAGCCAGTTCTAACCTGTGCTTCATTACACAGATGCAATACACAATGATCATGTTGCCCTATACTAGACAGACCCACAGAGAGGTATAAGTCATTAATTAACTACCACCACTATAGATCGGTAATAAAAATGTCCTTTACTTCAAGTTTCAGAAGTCTGCTTTAGGTAGCTAAAGGACAAGAGTATGATTCCAGCTCCCATTTTTTTTCTGTATGAACGGGATTCATCAGATACGCTTAGAGTCAGAGAACAGCTCTGAGCAGCTTTTCCAGCAGGAGGGACCGAGCCCTCACCACGCGGAAAAAGGACAATGATGCATTAGAGCATGACCTTAGGTGAAGCACTTAACATCTTTGTGCCTCATTTCCCCCCATCTGTGGAAACAGAAATGGCGTTTACCTAACTAGCAGGGGTACTGTGCAGCTTAATTCATGACTGCTTCACAGTGACTTTGAGAACCTTGGATAAAAGGTGCTAAGAAGCAGCAGGGAGAGGAATGACACACAGGGACATTATACATAGGCTGGTGCAACAAACTAACTGTGTGAATTCAGGTAGGCACTACTTACATTGACATTCATAATAAAGGATATTTTAGTTGTTGGGTTTGATTTGGAGGTAGGGGAAAAGGGTTGTGGCTGTAATGTGCTGTATTACCACTCCCAGGAAATTCTCAATTAATCCACAGGGCAAGGAACACTTCCTTTCCACACCCTATTCCACAGCCATGTCCGAATGCTGATACAGAGGGACTGTCTCCAGGCCAGAGATTAGACCGCAGGCTCGGCCCTTCTGTCAGGACTCTCTTCTAGAGAGACTTTACAAGTTGGGGATATGCAGTTTACGCTGCTGCCCATTAGGTTACCCAAAGCTCACAGAAGTCAACAAAATCAGTGGAAGGACTTCTGTTTGGCTCACCATTCCTTGATTTAAGAACAAGGAACTGATGCAAAGCCTATATATTCTCCTGAAACACCACCATTAAATAGCTAACAGCTTTCATTTCCTAGGCTGCATTCAAATCTGACACAGAAGTGAAAAGCCATCATGCTCATATTGCCAATCCCTAATGCCATCTAGCTTCCCAGCTTTTGTTTTAATCCCTAATGCCCCGCCCAGCGCTACCTGTGGGAAAGCTGACTGATACCTTCCTGCAGTATCAGTTGCTAATTTGCCACTTATATGCCTTAAAAGTACAAATTACAATAGCTTCATTTACATGCAATGCTAACTAGAGGCAAGAACTGTGGGAACTTCCACCACCCACAGAAGCCCAGACAGTTAGCAGAACCCAACACATCCCAGCATTATGAAATCTAAGCACATCATGGGCCTGATTCCCAGCCTTTACTGCTGAAACGTTGGTTAACTCCACTCACTCCAAAAGAACATGCTCTTGTTCTACGCTTAACATCAGTCGGAAGAGAAAGTAAGTCCTCTCTAGTTTTTAATGCCCCTCCCACTATCTCTTTTTGCTTGTGGAAAATACCCTCCATGCTTGGGTGACAGAATGCTGCGTGAGTGGCTAGTGAGCAAGCAGCTCATTACATGGCCCAAATTTCTAGCAGCAGTGTTTTATAAATCCAGAGATAGGCACGACAGTGTTTAAAAACGTGCTCTCACCTTCCCTTATTTATCTGACAGGAACGGGAGGTCACATAAGGCACGCTAGTAAAAGGTTCGGCAGAACAGAGTACTGTTTGATAGGTCAGGAACAACTGAGGGATATGACCTCGCTTTGGATAAACACATTTTATATCACAGATATTTAGGTAAATACTGTTTGGCTGTATTAAGTAATGAATAATTATATTAAAAGTAAATTAAATGCACCAAAAAGGCAAGGAGAAATTGCAATTTGAACATTTCATCCCCTTGCTATTTGTGCTTTAACGAAGTGTCCTAAAGGCGGTCATCATGCCAGTCTCCGCACAAGTCGTCTTAAAAGAAATGGTTTATTGCTTCTAAATCACTAGTTTCTAAAGCTGAGAGCCACACCCCTACATTTTTTTCTTTCTGTCTTTAGCTGGGTTTTTTAAAGAAAAAATAAATAATCTTTCCAATTTTTAAAAGGCTAAACCAAGGTGAACCAAGTGCATTCTAATGGCTTAGGAATCAAACAGATAAGCCTTACAACCACGTGATCTCAAAGCTCATTATATCTTCGTTCTTTGGATGCCCAACTTTTTAATGGCCTGAATTTTAATGGCCTGAACTTCTTGCTTGCGCATGTGCTTTTTTTTCTGTTTCTCTCCTGCTATGGCTGGAATCTCACAGAAGGACAAGATGGAAATCTTGTTATGTAGCTATTTAGTTTATTTACTTTTGTCAATATAACTATTCCTAATAACTATTTTTTTAGTCACTTAGTTTCCTTGCTTTTTTATTTGATAGGAGGACAAGGGAGACGCACTTGTGGAAAGTTAAAGATGTTTGCTTACCAGATACAGACTCTGTCTGAAAATGTTTGCACTTCTGTGTGTCTTGAAGGGCCTGTGTAGTGAAAGCAGCCTTCCTAATTTGCATGTGAAGAGCACATGAAGCTAAGCAGCATCTCTGGCTGTGCATTGCGAAGTGCTCTCCTCTCTCTTTATGGGATTATGGAGTGCTCTCATAAACTGTCAGACTGACACCTGCAGCGAGCAGCACTTGGGAGTGTCCAAGAAGCAAGTGAGAGCACTTTACCATTCTAGAAAGACAGGGAGGAAAACAGGGGAGCCCTTAAAAAGTAAAGAAATTCATACTGAGACAGAGAGGTGCAATTAAGAGTGGCTGGCACTCAAGGAGAATCTTTTTCTCCATTTTAACTTCTGAAGCGCTGAGGATGTATAAAGAGCACGTGCATTTGCATATCTGAAGCACAAGGTACCGTTTCCTTTTCAAGCAAAGGGGTGCCAGGGACTCCAGCGTGCCCTCTTGGTGCTTCTGCTATAATGTGCTGTCTAGCATTATCTTTTCAAATAGATTTCAATATTCACCAGCAGGGGCTTTCATTGTAACCTTTGCAATCCTAATGATAAGGGAGAACTCCCCCGCCCACCCCTCTCCTCTCTGCATGAAGCAGCACTGCTATGTTCTAGCTGCTTTCCAGATACTCAGAAAGACACGATCCCTGCACTGGGGAACTTTCAAGGACTACAATGCAACCAGAGGTTATCAGCAGGAGAATACACACAGGCTGTTTTTATACAAACCAGTAAATCTCTCTGAAATTGGTATGAGAATAAACAGATTTACACCCACAACATACAGTGATAAAGGGTATAAAGTTCAATATTTTTACATAACATTTTAGAGGCACAAATAAAGAAGCGAAGGGGCACATGGTGGTACGAATGGCAGCTCTCCTGGTATGTGGTGGTCCCTAACATAATTCGTTTATTCCTTTTGGGAAGTGACTGACTTAACTTGAGAAAAGCAAAGGAACAGTGGAAAAACAACAGAAGAGTGGTAAAAGTAATCGTCAAGCTCAAAAGTAGAACGCTAAGACTTACGTTCAGTTGTCATGAAAGATTCCAAGGAAAGTTAGCATCACATGGTAAAAAGCATCAGAAAAGAGTCAATCTCTGGGGAAAAGAGCAATTCAAAGTAGGAGGAGTGACAATATCAATGCAGTTCAGTGGGGATCATTCCAACTGCATTTGAATGACTGTTCTGTTGAAAGTTAGGTGAAAACACAACTGTTTTTGGAAAAATAACACAGGAAACTGAAATGCAGAAAAAGCAGAACTACAGAAAGGTGAGAAAAAACTGGGGGTATGCCTCTCCCAACCTGTCAGACCAATTCGGAGACACACATTTTCCTTCTTCCCCTTAGAAGCCCATCTGTATTACCCGGATTCAGGCCTAACATGGGAGGACACGAATCAGTGCATGCCAGAGCATAAATGAGGACACACGTGAGAACAGAGAACTATGTCTATGGCCAAGTTCATGCGTGTGAGAGCCGGTACAGGTACACACGCATAAGCGGTGGCAAGTGACACATACATGCTATTTCGAGTGCTTCACTTGGCAAATGAACTCCGTAATATTCCCCCTGAAATTGGTTGCTCCCGGGTGTTTAACGAATGGTTGGTCGTTTAATGGCCCGAGGCAAAACCAAGGAAGGTTAACACACTGACATAGCGGACATTAACTATGATAACAACTGTTTTCATGGAGGATTATCACTATTATAAACCTTATTCAACATCAGAACGCTAACAATCATTCCCTACTTTTTCCTTGTCTTTCAAATAAAGTTAGTGTGTTCTATGATGCAGCAGAGCAAACAGCACAGCCAAAATCTGAGGCCTTTAACTTCTAATAATCACCTTTCTGTTTGTTCGAGTACAAGAAGTACTGGACTTTGGCTGGAAGATATCCCAGCGCAAAGAAAGCCTCAATTAAACAGAACTCCACAAGCACCTTTTATCCTGGAGTAAGCAAAGGGAGAGAATTGTCTCCACCAGGCAATTTAGTTGGCAGAAAGAGAACAGAGCTCTTCCCGGGGAGAGAATGTGACATCCACCAGCTAGAGATGCTTACGGAAGCATTTGTTGTGGGGGTACAGAAACTGGAGGCCACCATATAATTGAGCTGATCCACTCTAACTGAGACTGCAAAGAAAGAGTTGGAGAGAAACAGTGCTATCACCTGCCATACATCAGACCAAGGCACTGCAGCTAATGCATCACCTCTGAGGCCTTGCAAAGAATACGTTCAGAAAGTTGCAAAGCATTTGACTTAGCACCTCATTCAGATAAAGCTCCCTCGTTTCAGACTGGCGGCACCACCACCAGCTACGGAAACACAACACTGGGACTTTCTAAAGCATCGGTTTTCAACTTTTTCTCCATGTACAGATCCCTCCAAATTTTCCAGTGGGAGTCTGGATCCCAGCATAATGAACATGCCTTCTGATAAAACGCTCAGCTTCTGAGTTAACGTTTCATTTGCTTTGTAGAAATGACTGATGGCTCTATGCAGGGGGGCTGTGTTTCAGGGTTAGCAGGTACTGCCCACTTAAACTTCACTTTGCTTAGGAGACGTAAAATACATTGCCTTAAGTAAAAGATGCATAGCTTTTTTTTCCCAGCATCTCCTCATGCGTAAGATATATTTGACACTTGAAACAGAGAGATCTGCTAGGAAAAAACTTACTGTATGGTATTTGCTTTGGAGGGTGCAGGAAAGGCATGCAACCAGAGAGGCCATTAAAGTTGGAAACCAACAGGCAAAAGCTACAGATGCTAATGAGGTGCCGTTATGGAATCACTTCACAGTATTCAGAAACTACAACAAAAAGGATGATTTTTCTGTAGCAGCAAAGGTAAGGTATCAAGCATTATCCTGTAAAGACTGCAACCCAGTCTCTCAAGAAGATTCAAGAGCCCGAGCAACAATTGGGCCACTGAGGGCTCAAGAAGATAAGTCTAATTAAAATCTTCAGTGCAGAGATCAGTGACCTAACAATCCTTGATCTTGTCAGCTCTGCCACATCAGCCTCCATCTACTGGTGAAGGGCCACGAGGGAAGTGGCACGAATAGAGCCTGGCCATAGATTTGTTTTACAGGGTTGAGGGAAGGGAAAGGAGAATGTACAGTATCATCCATACACTGGAAATGAAGCAATCAGGGAAACTTACAGAATCTAAATCTCTATTAGGCTTTGAAGTTTAAAAATGAAAAAGACCAGAATCAGACGGCTGAAACGTTCGTATCCAACCCATATGATAAATGTGTTTAATAATAGTTGTACTTTAAACTTTGCTATCTCCTTCCACTTTAAGATCTCAAAAGGCTTTGCAAGCTTTAGAAATAAAGCCTCGTAATACCTCTGCAAGGTCAGCACTATTACTCTCATTTGTAAAAGTGAAATAACTTGGCCAAGGTCACATACAGAGAGTCAGTAGCAGAGCTGGGAATAAAATCTATCTTTTTTGGCTCTTAGCTATGTATATTTAAGGTGATCTGCAAAGAAAAAACACTTGGGTATGCGCCCATTTTTTTCCTTTTCATTTTTATGATGAATAAAGAAAGTCTGAAGATTTTTCTAAGAGTTTGTATAAACTGGCCTGAAGGACAACAGTGGTACTTCAAACAGGAATTATGATAAGATTTAATTTTCAAGCACTTTGAAATCTGCAGCAAAAAAGTGCTAAATTAAATGCTGGTTAATAAATAACAACAGTAATGATAATAATAATCATCCGCTGTAGCACTAGCAGAATAACTCCCTATGTGAGCACTGTATCTGAGAATAGAGTAATTGTATCAGAGGCATCTTACTTTTATCTCATTTATGGCTATGCCACAGTGGTATAATTATAATTATTCCACTATAGTTCTACCAGTTCATTTCCCTGTGTAAAATAAGCCCTAAGGGATTCTTTTTCTGCTTCCATTCAGCATTTGAAATTTATATTCTTTTTAGCCTAGACATCCTGAGGAGTGGAAAATTCAGAAAACTACTGCATTCCCGGAGACCCGGGGGCACATCTACAGATAGCAGTACATTGTTGTAACTCTGACTCTGTAGATCACCTGAGGATCCGCTTTTAAAAAGTGAGAAGGACAGATCTGCAAGAACACTGAGCTAGTTTTGTTTCCAACCACGCTGAACTGAAATGAACGGGAGGGCATCAGAACAACAGTTTTCTGGGAAAATAAACAGAAAATCCTCAGAACCCAAAAACCTTTCCTGTGCCCTCCCAACTGAGCATGAACGATGGCTGCTCAGGTGATCAACCTCTCTAAAAAAAAACCCACAGTTTAGTAGTCCCTGACATTCTGAATGCATCTCTTCAGACTGTAACTAATGCACCAACAAAGCACCACAAACTCAGTAGTCTCCAACACATTTTTCTGTTCCACACTAGATGAAAAGCCAAAGTAAACCCATTTAAATGGGTGTCATATTTCATGCCAGACACCTGAACTGGAGCACCAGTTTTAGCACTCAAGAGGAAAATCCTACCTTGCGAATCTGTAACGTCATTCACAGAACAGCCACTTTTTCATCCAGTAATTTCTAGTTACTAGAGCGTTCTGACCACAGCCAGTGTAGGAAATCTAACAAAGTTTTATAATATACCTCTACCCCTACCTTTGGCTCCTACTTCACGGCTTACCTTCCTCTAGTACCTCTGGCCTTAGGTCACAGCCGCTAGGCTGCATGAACCATGGCTGCTCAGGTGATTAACTGCATTCCTGTAGTGAAGGAAGCCTCCTCGACTGTAGCTTTATTTTTATGCACGGGAAAATTGGGAAGGCAGCTAAATAACTCTGGAAAAACAGTACAGCTTAGATCTTTGTAGTCGTATGTTCAGACTTCAGCAGTCACACTTCTGCTGCACAATTCTGCATCTGTAATTGCACACCGTGTCCTTTCCACGGGATTTGCAGAGCTTTGCATTGTTCATGTTCACCTAATAATAAAAAATGGCTACAAAATCCCCCGAGAAGCCTTGTTATAGGAGCTTGCTAAGGCTGCTAGTAAAACACTTCCCATGAATTTCTGAGGCTAGACGGAGGCATGTACATGTTTTCTGAAAGGAAGGCAAAAAAAGACTTGCTCCTTCAGGATATCCATGTCGTGCCAGTGATTTCCACTAGGTCACTGCATTTTAAGCATATACGTGAGGCAGCAGAGATAGTCAAAAAACGTTTACATACTTGAACCACAAGCAAGAAATCCAGTTTACAGGTGCTGCCGAGGAAAGATCTCTGGCACCATTAGCAGAAGTTGCATCCCGGCTGCTCTGGCACCACCACCGTGACAGCACAATACCCCCAAACGCGTTCCATGACAGAAAGCTTTGTGGGCAGCCTGCCTTTGAAGGGCTAGATGCTCACTATATCCCGGTGCCACATGTGTTCCCACTGTTGACGCAAGACACGTAGGGAGTGCAGACCCACAAGCAAACAATCGCAAGTCAACGGAATGGAAATGCATGAACAGGTCAATGTATGAGGAAACTTGCTACTGATGGAAAACGTGGTTGCCAAATGCTGCTACCTGCAGTCAGAGTACCTGTACTACTGCTATTTGAGGGGCTCGTAACTGGATCACTTTTCCTCTGTTATTAGCTAAATTGCCAGGAGTGGAGGAAAAATGCCAGACTTTTGAAGGTTATTACATAGACATCTCTCTGGTAATAGCAGAGCCATTAACAATGCCATGTTTCTGTCTTATTGTCATCAGTGGTACGGTGTTGTACACTCAAGGTGCATTTTCCCAACCCACCGCACACAGCAGATCTAGCTCTAAGAAATCAGCTCATCGAAAGTCTCCAGCCTCTATTATCAGCTGCTGCTGGGACCCAGCACACATGCTCCAAAGCACCAGCATTAATCTACCAGAAGGAGAAGGAAAGAGATCATCCATTCAACATGCAGAAGGCCTCTGGATGATAAAGGTGATGGCATTACTAAACTAAAAGCAGGAACATGCCGATTCCCACTTGCTGTGGGGGTCAGGTGATGAATGAGCAGGAACACAGACAGAAACATCCTTGTGATGGAGGTTGTTCCCTAGAAGGAGTTTGATCTGGATATCAAGCAAAGGTCCAAGCAAAATACAGCCAGCATGTTAACCAAGCTTCTTTCCAGTACACCCCTAAGAAGTGAAGTCTCTCTCTTAAGAGAAGGGAAACCAAAAGATGGTATTTAATGAATCAGATCATAGCATCTACTTTAACAAAGCCACCTGAGCACAAATAGTTTGCAACACGACCCACTTAAAAGGAGCACGGGGCAGGGGGGAGGAAACAGCAGCAAACCAACAAGCCAGTTCATTTCAGGAAAAACCCGAGGTAAGATCCCAGATGCCTAACATTTCCTTTGCCGGGTGCTCTGCTCACTGGGCAGGGTGCTCCTCACTGCAGTTCCAAAGATTGAGAGCTCACCAGCAAATCAAAGGGTTGACACCGTTTCATCTTTCTTCTAAACATCTCCTCAAAGATGCAGCTCTTTCCAATACGGAAACATGGTCTTTCACCTCTACGTCAGGACTGACAACACGTAGGTAATATTGGAGGACAGTTTTCCATCCAGCTTTCACCCCAAGGCAAAACAACAGCCCCACACTGTTCCTTTTAATCCTCCACGGCCATCACTACTCCTCTGTTAGGACAGCAAGAAGAAAGAGCTTTGCCTGTGTTCATCTACGCTTTTATACACTGGGCACCATCCCAGTGAAAACAATGGAGATGCACCATCTGCTACACCAAAATCAACACATTCTTTCTGGTCCCAGGGTCTTTATTCCAGTCTGGCAGCACAGGAATGTGGTGCTATTAACTGTGCCAGTGTTTCCTGAGACAGAACCACAGTCGTGCAGGGATGCATCCCTTCATCTAGAAATTTTGACTTCATATGGCAGGAAAGCAGAAGTGTTTTACTCAGTAGAAGTAGTTTCTACCTAAAGCTGCTGCAATATGCATGCTCTCTCTATGCCTACAGCACCTTCCTTCAACTTTTCCCAAGGGAAAAAGGGCTGAGATTTTTAGAAAGGAGAACGGACAACTAGAGATGGATAGGAAAAGCAGGTTAACTGGTAAGGAGATATTTGTAACCAGCAGGAAAGGAAAATGGTAGCTAAAGTCTGTCGGAAAATAAAAGAGATTCAAACATTTTAATCCTACAGCATCTGTAAACATGCATTTAATTTGCCTATTCATTTATTTTTAGTCTTTCCTGGAGAAAACATTGCAAGAGAGGAAGGAGAGGAATTTTTTGCTTCTATAACTGTGAAGGCTTTCTAAATTTTGAAAAGCAATTGCAATGTAGGCAGGATTTTGGCTCCCTTGCCTCGAGGACTGAAATCTTCCTTAAAGATACAGAATGAACAGACACAGTACAGACCTGCTCCCAGACATTACCTCTAAACCCTGCTTCATCTCTCATTTAAAGGAATTGTTTCTGCTAGAGTCAGTGCAGCTATGTGTCCTACTCCGTTCAATTCCTGGCCATTGTGCTTAGACACCAAGTGATGGTGTTAAATCAGCAGTAGGAGCCAAAGCATTTTGAGAAATGTGCAAATGGTTACAAGCAATGTGAACTAAGGCTTAGCAAAACTCATTTCACTTGCCCAACTAAACTCTGAAATAGGTGCAAATTATCAGACTAGCTAATTAAAAAAAAAAAAAAAAAAAAAAATAAAATACCAAGGAAGTCAAGATGTTGAGATCTACATCCTATAATTAATCTTCAGATCATCCATTTCCTCACCTGGATATTTTTTTTTTAATTATTTTTTGGGGGGTCCTTAAAACACCTTAGATGTCACTAAGGTGTTGGTGTTTTAACCAACATAATAACCAGCCCTGCATAAACAACCATTGTCACAGCAACATCAGCTTGACACACCTTTTCCTTTCACGTGTCATTTCCTGCTGGGAGTATGCACTGCCCCACCTCACTTCAGAGCTTGAGGTTTTCATGTGTTCCCCTTGATTTCTTATGAGCAGATGGTGAGACAGAGGCCTGATTTCAAGGAGCACAAGGCAGACCTGCCACATTCACTTCTGTCTCCTCCTCTCCCTGCTGTGGAAGCAGAAGGTTTGTATGGATGACTTTACACTACTTGAAGGTTCCCCTAGGGAAGACAACTCCTCAGCCAGCTGCTGAAGCTAGTTTCCTGACAGCATAAACAAGAAGCAGCAAGGCAGAGGACCCTGCCCAGTAGACAGCATGAGATACTATATGAAATCTATTTTATGCTTACTGTCTGGGCAGACACTTCATAGTGGATGCAGGCATTCAATAGCATCTTCAGTAGATGTACTAGCCTATTTTGCCCTTAGAAGCACGCAAGGAGGAGTGGAAACAGCTATTGAACGGGCAGTTTGGGTTTATCCAAAGGCTACAGAACAGGAAACCTGAGTAATATTTTTCTCTCTCATAATGGTTTGTGATTTGACCACCACAGTGTAACTGTGCAATATCTAAATTAAATTCTTATTGAAGACAACCTTACTTCAAAAGCTAGACTTCTCCTTCCCTTCTCTCTCTTCTAATTTCCAGAGCAGATAGAATGAACACTGATGATCAATGCAGTTCAGCCGAAGTTCAGCACAGAGGCAGTTCCACGCAGGAGACTAACTAAGCAAATCCAAAATACTACCGTGTAACACACTTTGTCAGGAAATAGCCAAAAACGCAGCCCTGAGTTCAGTGTACAGGCTATTCCCTCAGATAATGTAAACTCAAGCTTACTTGTCTGTGAGGTTGCACCTTTTGCCCTTTCATGATTAAAGTCAGGACAATGTTCCCCTTTTTCTTGCCCTTGTCCCTATTTTCTATTTCCTGAAATGAAATAAGCAAAACGACTATCACAAATTAATGGGGAAAAAAAGAAACAGAGCAGAACATGGTAGACTTACACAGGTAGACAGGAGAATGTATAGCAAAACCAGGGAAGGACAACACCCACTTTTATCCACCAACTGCTCCTCAGTTTTACAGGGAACCACACTGCAAGAGCATCGTTCACATCTACTCTGCACAAATCACTGCACCACAACCATTTTTATCCCTGCAACTGAACATCTATCAATCCTTCTTTTCGGGACAGCTCCCAAAAGACCTTCTGCTTTTTGGTTTCCCATTAAGGACATGCATAAAGACCTTGAAGCCAGTGTTTCATCAAGCTTCTTCCAGCATCAGATCATACCACAGAGTAAACTAAGGGGGCAGGAAACCTCAGCTGACTAGACAAGAGACCTTACTGTGTCCTGTTGCAATGCTAGAAATACTTCACGTATGTTCTGATGATGATGGCTTTTTGCTACAAGACCAGGACAGCATAACAGCAGGGTGAGCTTTCATACGTCACCTATTTAACACTTCTGACATGTGGTGTTTTTATAGTCACTGAAAAAACTACAGTGGTAATTTGGAACATAGTCCAAAAGATGAAGGATCTGGATTTAGTATCTAATAGGGACTCTCTGAGGCACAGGGTTGTTATGTGGTGTAAATGAACCATGATAGATAGGTCTTGCTCCAGAGACCAGTGATGCTGGGACAACAGTGAACAAAAAGCTGCAGAGGGCAATCATGAATCAAAGAAGGAAAAAAAAAAAAAAAATGTTTTTTTCAGAAGCTAAAAGGGCTTCCATTTCAGTCCTAAACTGTTCTGGGAAAGAGAAAAGACAGCCATGATGCTTCCTTCAGGATTTCAAAGACTGAACTGAGAGGAAATAATTTTGATAATTGTTCAGAAGTTGAAACACCTGTAATAAAGATGGAAGCACCCCCAAAGTTCATTAACTGTTCAAGCAGTGTACATCCCAGACCTAGCTTTCCTAGTGAACCATCCCACAGTAATGGGGAACACTTCAGGTGGGCGTCCCACACTGTCTCCTTTGAACTGCAAGGAGCCTACCAGACCCAAGCCGTGCTTCCTTCTTTCAGAAAGCCTACAAGTATAAGGAAATACCACTCTGGTCAGTCATGATCAACAGACCTTTTCTTTTAGATCTTTTTTTTTTTTTCCTCTCCTTCCATTTGAGTTTTTTCTTTCTTTCTTTTAACACATGAAGGCAATATTTACAGCCAAGGCAGTGCTGAGTAAGATGCAGTGATTATGGCTGATTTTATCACGGCTGTATTACTTAGCTGCAAGGTGAAGCGCTGTGCTAAAATGGATCATGAATCCCTGAAATTGACTATCCGTCACCTTTATAATCCTGATGGAAAGGCAGGTCAGATCAGGCCTGACAACTTCCCATACAAACTACAACAGTGACGTCTGCTTGCCTCAAGGCATTTATTTGTCTGGAGAGGAAGGTGATGCCTTGGGGAACTGAACTAGAGAAAGAGGGAGAGAAGAAACCAACTACCCCAACTGCCTCTGCAGGAAATCAAATAGAGGAGCCTAAATGTGTGCACAGAAAGACTGCTAGGGATATTGGATGACAGAATATTACAAGCAGCTAAGAATCAGGATTGCTGCATGAAGGCCTCTCCTTAGGCTGAAGAACAGATTTCCGTTTCAAAGTAGGAAAAATAAAATAACACCTCCTCAGTGGGAATTTGTGGCATGAGATGAAATCTACAAATGGGGAAAACTTTAAAATCTCTGAAGAGTCTAGTCATATCTCCTTCAAATTCAGTACTGGAGCCTTTCTCGCAAAGTCAGGTTTAAAAAGTGTCTGCAAGTTTGGAGACCAAATTAATCAGGGTGTTATTCACTGGCCATTATTACACGTGGCATCTCTGCAACAATACCCACAGAGTGATGGCAGTGTCAAATCTCACAGGGGGTGTTTATTTGGAGACAACCAGCACAGCTGATCCGAAGAATCACTAAACTATCCCAGTGAATCTTCTTGAATGGCATATGGCCACATGCAAAAGGAGCTCTCTAGGATAAAAGACTAACTAGCATGTTATTGTTTCTAGTAAGACTGACATGCTGCTTTCAGTAAGCCCAGAACAACCATCTTAAGGCAAGACTTGTTCTAAAGTATAAATGCAAATTGTCTCATTCATACACCAGGTTTGGGCATATCTCAGTACCACCAAACGCTGAGGAGAGTGCTTATTCTCGGTGTCCATGTTCTATTCCCAGCACAGTTTCTTACGCATCAGGTCAGGCAGCCTAGCCATAGTCATGAACATTACTGTACCTTATTCCTTCCTATGCAAAAAGAAGATGCTACTATGTATGTCACACAGCTACGACACTTGTTGGTAAAAGTGGGGTAGACTCTTTTGAGATCCACAGATATGCAGTATTAAAGGGCAAAGACTTACATCTTGCTCTTCTCACCTGTCCTTTCTTCCCCTTTCCTCTAGTGCCTCTCCTGGGTAAGTCACATCCCAGCTAAACCTCTTAGTGGGTGATTACATTAGAGATAGTGCTAATTACCAAATGTCATCTGTGTGGTACAATCTTATCAACACCCCACACTTCCTCCCCTGAGGTGAGGGGGCTTGATCCATTTCATAAAAGTATCCTAGTTATCTGCTCTAACAAGCTCCATTCCCTCAGGCTTGAAGGTGGCTGTTTTCCTTTTTTTTTTTTTTCCCCTTCATCCTAAGTACAGATTCAAAGGTTTTCTGCTAGAACCTCTTGCAAGGAGGAGGGTTTTCCCCAGCAACAGAGTGGTGGATATTATCCTTTGTGTATAAAAGGAGGCAGTCGGTTCCCAAGGTGCTGTGTTTCAGATAACGCACTCATACACTTTTTCCCTCACGCACCGTCCAGCAAGCAGAGTGCAGTTCTATCACCTACCATAGGGCAGAGGAACTCAACACCTGCCCTGCAGCTGCAAACACCGAGTTCTGAACACGGGGTAAGAAAGGAAGAGCAGAAATAGGTAGGTTTAGTGCAAGAAAGCCCATAAATGCTTTGGTAAGGCAACTACATCACAACTGTAGTATTGCCTGATATTTTACTTCTAGAATCGCCATCGGACCAAACCCTGCCAATGCCATCCTCTTCTGCCTTGCAGCACTCCTTGCTAGCCCAGTTTGGTGCTCACCCCACATTTTTGACAAAGTAGCTGACATGCAGTGCCTCCATCTAACACACTTTGGAGTCGAGGTGCCCACTGCGCAGAAGTTCATAGTAACTGTCGTAGCAAATGGCTACAAATACCCTGAAAGAAATAAAGGTAACTACCCTTTTGTCATGCTTTCCAGTTGGACTCAGGTCTCTGAAGGATTAACAACATAACACGGGGTAGGCACAGTGACCTGCTGGTTTTGGTTACAACACCACTAGGTTCCCAAGGTTTTAACAGGCTAATTCCATCTTGCACTATTATCCAGAAGGCAGTTTGCTCCCTTATTAGTAGACACTTTGGTCGTGTTCCTTCTAGGAGTTTGGTTATTTTCATGTTTGAAGGTTGTTAGTGTTTGGTTTGTTTTGGTTTTTTTTTTTTTTTAATAATTTGTGTGCATATTACTTGCTGTCCCTGGAATTCATTTTGTTCCCTGCTAATGAAACCTCTGCGTCGCTAACAAAGCGGAAAATAAAAAAGGTAAATAGCACTCTCCAGAAACAATTTGTTTCTTGTTCTGTAAATTCTTGCTGAACAGCATCTCAGGGAATTTTCACCCCAATAAGAGAAGAGAGAAGCAGAAGCTGATTGAGAAGGAGGTGCCTGAAGGAGCTACAAATGCAGTTAGTCGATCTGGAAAGGAAATAGTAATTATACTCACACTGTAAACACATAGGTACCCAGGCAGCTCTACCTCAAACTCCAGAAAGCACTTGAAGACTGGCAAGCCATGCGACTGAGTAGAAACCATTGGTTGCAGAAAGATTTGAAGGGGAGATTACTTTTCATGTGTTTAACCCGTCAGAGCTATGCCAAGAGTCAGCTGCCCTCACCAGAGTCCAGACTCAAGACAGAACAGGACACAGAAAATTGAGTAATTCTGTTCTGCAAAACCACAGTGACGTAAGGGAGGTACAGACTGCGTCCAGTGGCATTGCTGACAGTGAACGTGAAACAAGGAAGACGAAACTTAAGAAGAGATGATGCTGTATTTTCCTAGCGTGTGCGCTGTTACTACCTGCGAAAGAAAAGCAAAATATGTTCTACAAAACGTAGTTTCTCTCTCACGCAGGAGAGCCATTATGTTCATTTTCGTACATCTGAATATGAGTCACAAGGCTGAAATTTTCCAAAAAACAGGACTGCCGAAGAGATTTTCAAGTTCATATTGAAGCTCCTAAATTAATGGCTTGCAATTGAAGAGAGCTGAACCTCCAGCTGCTTCCACTGATTTTACCATCTAACATTCAGATCTTAAACTCTAATCCAAGCAGAGAGGTAAAAACAGTATCATAGGGCAGGAAGGGAGAGAATCTTACACCCTTCCACCTGTACAGTCAAGTAATATGCCATCTCTGTGCCTTATTGCTTGGGAACCAGTAACAGAAATTAGTACCCTTCCTGGAAAAACAAACCAACTTCAGATTCAGCCAGAAAGAAATGCACTGAAAAGCAGGAGTTACTTCTAAGATGACTCAACTGTTAAAAGTAGCTAAGGGAATTACATGGCCAAAAGCCACGGGGCCCTAAGTCCCTTAGCCACCTTTAAAAATGCATGCATAGTACTCCACACATGAACACACCTTTGCACTATCACTCACTGGATTACTGGACCAGCCCTTGTACGGAAGATTAAATACAAACTGCTCTACTGCTAAACCATATTTATTGAGCTTTAACCACCATGTAATTTATACATCTCTTCTTGCAGAGTTGGAAAAACTCCATCAACAATAATAACGGCAACACTCAAATTTCAATTGGTACATTTTTAACCTACAATAAGCAACCTGTTATATCTATAAAGAGCTCTTTAGAAGTTATGCAAGGTATTAATTGAGCTGCTAGGAGACCATGCAGGTTGGTTTTGTAGTAACTCCACAGTAAAAAAGAATGCAGCAACCAGAAAAATCCTGGCAAGATAGCAGCAGCATCTCAAGAGATGATTGCTGCAGCTGTACTAGTTATTTACATGAAGTCAATTCCAAGTGATTATTAAGAACATGAGGTTTATCGTGTAATATAAAAGGCCAGTTCATTATGTCCGCACAAGCTACAGCTTAAATGGCAAACCTCAATAATTCAGTTTTCTAACAGCAGTTTGGGATTTAATCGCTGCACAATAACTGCATTAATTCTGAATTAATTTCTTAATGGAGATGTAATTGTCTTGGGCTTCATCTAAGGGGCCAAAATCTGCTCTCACCAGCATAAATCCAGTGGAAATTCATGTGAGAGAGTGGGATGATTTCAACATAAAGAAAACTGAAGTCAACAGACAGCCGAGTTTTACACTGGTATCGGAGAAAACAGCATGGCCCAACCATCATTTGCACCTTTTCACTTTCTGTCCCAAATGAGCCTCGTTTGCCTGGGCAAATTCTATACAAGTACTAGACACAGAAACGATATCACCTCTATTTACTACTATTATTATGATCATTCATTTGTAAGACACACTTCATCCCAAAGGGCTGCAAAACATTTTAGTGCAGGGAACACATTTTATTTAATACCAAAATGCTTTCAGGTCTGGGATGAAGAAACCAGCTGATAGAGAAAGGGGAGCTAAAAAGGCAGTTAGCCACAGTTCCCATTTGGCTAAGACATTCCAGCTGACACCTCCAAGTACTATAACAAGCCCTGTATGAACAATTTAAGGAACATGGCTTCAGAAGGTCTTCACAAGAACTCAACATACTACTGTGGCAGGCACCCTGGAAATCCTTAAGACAGAACTGAAATCACTGCGAACAAAAAAAGTGATCACTGCTACAGTCATCTTTAATATGGAAGGAAATGGTGATGGCAAGAAACTGATGTTGTAGCAAGAATGCCTAGATAGCATGAACAGGGACAGATGAAACAACTACATTTTAGATCTTCCAGTTGCCCACCCTAGTTGATGACCTCTTAGTAGTAAGAAGAAAGTTGAGAACACAAAAAGCAGCAAGGCAATAAATCATCTGGAGCAATCAGTGAGGCAGCTAGAAGTTACAGTGACAATACTGCAAGTCACACAGGAGATGAGTCTACTGAGTGCCAGAGGCTGAATTCTAGCCCTGGAAATCCTGCAGCTGCAAGGAGGTCTTTGAGGCTCATCCCTTTCAAGGCCACACCAAGGAAGAACAGTGTGGCGGTAACACCCCTTACAATCCTAGCTGGCCAGGTAAGTTGCAAATTCAACACGTGACAGTAAGTAAAACCGATTGAGAACGCACAAGCAAATACAGCCCACAATGCCTTTACTTCAATTTAAGACATGCCATCTACCACTGTATACAAATACACCTTTTTCCTGTTGCAAGGAGGCAGAGAGAAGAGAGAATTTCCAGGTGTACACGTGTTAAGCATTTTCCTACCAGCACCACGGCAACGGCGCATGATTTTTCCATCCATTTTACATCTGTTGACACCATCAATGACACAGAACCAGACAGCCTCTCTGATGTTCGGTTTAATATTTATCAAATGAGAAGAGCAGTCACAAACCGCATCCTGCTAAAACGTCATGCGTCTGCTTGCCTGCTCCTTGAGGACCACCTCTACAAACACTGCCCTGATACAACCTTGCAGGCATCTCATACAACTGTGTGATGCTATGAACTGTCATGTCACAGAGTGCAAGTGGCAGAGGTGTACTGCACTGGGAGTCAAGTGTTTTAAACCAATCCAGCAACACCCACTTAGTCAGCTCTAGTTTCTCTTCCCAGAAATGTGACCAGAGTTTCCAACCACTGAAAACATGCCAGTAGACTTAAGACCTCTATTCAGACTTGTGGGATGGGGATAGTTAGTAGGAAGCAGAAGCAGACCAAGCAGAAGTCCTCCTCTTCATATGAAGAGGAAAACCATATATGGACAAAAGAACTGTTTCTGAAAGCCTTTCCCACCTTTCACTTTTCAACACAGGGAAGAGAGCTAAGCAGCTTGTTTTGGGGCCTGCAACTCATACATGAATACATCAGCAATATATTCCTTTGCACCTCAGTAATACAAGGCATATGCAAGCAAATACATATTCACCACCCTCAACACGACGACTGCTCCTCCTCTAGTGACAGGAAGGCCTCAACAGAAAATGTGCATGATGTGAGCAAAGCAGTTAGCATCAGAAGTTGTATCAAGAGATAGGGAGTCCCCGGCTCCTTGTATGCCTGAAAAGGACACTGTCTTTCAGGACCCTCCTTATGGATCAAGGTCATGATGAAATTTAGCAGATCAATCATCAAAACTGACTGGCATAAAGGAAAAAAATGCCAGAACAGTTTTGATTCCATTTTTTATCAAAATCAGACCTCTCTACAGAAATTGTCAGCTTCAGTGAAATGTTTGATGGCAAAACATTCAAGTGTTTCATTGCGATAATCTTAAAACATTTTGTTTAGATCCATTCCTTTGATTTTTATGTCATTAATATTTCATTTAATCTATTGCTCTCTATCAGATGTATGTGGATTATTATTCACTTAGTAGTTTAATACAATAAAAAAAGTCAAAGTAAAGAAAATGAATCAAAAGAAAACAGTGAGAGTTTAAATAAAAAAATAAATCAAATTGTCCCTAACGAAAAAGGCTTCACAGAAGCAGTGCTGACCTGCTCTGAGAGAGCTGGAGACGACAGTGTCCTCTACGTTCAGCAGTGTGTGGAACAGGGATTTTGACCATAGTGTGACAGAGCTTCTGTTTTGCCTGTTTACTTGCATGCCAAAGTACGTGCAGTGTGTTCTAAACATTGAAAACATTTTGGTTGTTCTGTGACTCTACCGTAGAAAATGGCTTCACTGTATGCCTTTGAGATCAAAAAAACTTCTCCATTGTGAGAAAGTTGAGCTCTAAATTCAGAATTCATCTCTCAATACATCTACATAGGCTCAAAGTCGAGAATCCACAGTATAACTGCCCTGGCAATCTAGTCATCATAAGCTCTTCCGGCCATTGGATAATCTGTGCCAGGCTGACTGGGGAAGGAAATAAAGCTTAGAGAAATAACGGAAGATACAATTTAGCTACACCTTAGAAAGAAAAGGAATTTGTTAAGAGAATTTGCTGCTATAGCCTCTAGCCTCTCATGGCATCACAGACATTTGCCTGTGGCATCCCGATTGCCTGGCATGCAGGATACAGTGTAATTCACATGTTAGGGCAGATTTTCCAGAAGCGGGTGACAGACCGAAGCCTCATCCGTGGTTCAGTACATCACTGGATTCAGAAATATTTCTGTCGTCTTTAGGTCCTTATACCACATCCATCACTACAGTATCTCAGCAGCTGATGATGTTCAGACACAAAAGCAACGGGCAGCCAAGATTACATAAAACAGTGGCCAAAACTGGGTTCTTAAATTCACGCTTTGGCAGAGGAACAAATAGCATGATCCTCCACACTGAAAGACCAAAAATGATCAGGCAAAATCCAGCGAAAATGCCGTGCCAAACCTCCACAATAACTTATGAATGCACCTATCCACAATTACAAATCTCAGCCAAAGTACTGGGTTCAGAACTAGTAAAATTCCCTGATCTCCGAAAGTGTTGGTGGTGGGTCCGGATGATAGAACAGCTTTTTCTGGACTTCAGACCTATGAATCTGTGAATTTACAAAAAAATAGTGCATACTTCAACCAAAATCACCCTACATGTTTCGAACTGTAGTAATCTACAGACACATCCTAAGCAACATCCACACGGCAGTGGAACACCTCAAGCACTTCGGCACATCGAGGAAGAGGATGAAGTAGATCAGCTTTTGGGATCCCTCTAAACTATTTTCTCTGTGATCCTATGAAACCTGCACAAACTAGCAATGAGGGATCTTCCATACAGCTTGCCTGACAGGATCAGCCTGGACCAAGCTGATGGAAAGTGCCATAATTCACAGGAAAACATTCTATAGAAAATGTTCTTTTTGCAAACATGTATTAATAAATGAAAGCTAGTACAAGTCTCTCACTCTCCCCCAACTTTGCACATAAAGAGCGCTGGGGTTATTACCGGCTCATCAAATATTCCATTAAGACTGACAGTCCCGAAAAGAGAAGTGCCATTTGCACAAGTTCCCTCCGAGCTCCAGCAGCCCTCTCTTGTCAGTGTCATGGCTGGACTAAGATTCTGTAGTGAGCAAAAATGAAGTCAGAACCTCTTTAATATATAATTAGCAATAAGAGGAGTGCGAGGGCATTTGAATAATACATCTCATGGTCAGACGAAGCAGTAGGAGCCAAAAGAGAAAGAGCGTAAGAAGTCAAGGGGGCGAAGATCAGAGAAAAATGAGACTTACATACCTATGTGACGGAAGAGGTCCAGTTATAAGCTGATAAATAGCAAAAATAGTGCTTTGCATTTATAGAATGCTTTGCTTTCAAAACTTTCCAAAATGGAGCTCGAAGACTCGTGAGGATGATTGTTCCCTTATGATAGCAGAGGAAACAGAAATCCACAGGGAGAACACGACATTTCCAAGGGCACTTCAGGGTCTCGGTGGCCAAGCTGCAACTACAGCCCATTCTCTAATGGCTGGAGCAACTGGCCTCTCTCATCCTATCCCTGATAGAGAGTGTCCAGAGACAGGGAGATAATGCACAATACTGCTGAGTTTCCCCATAAACCAGACTAAAAGACGGGTGCTTGGTGTTTATGCCAAATTTACCGGCGCCAGGTTAGCCTAAGGCTACCGCTGGGAAATATACGTACAATGCCTGAGAAACGCAGAGAAAAATGAGATCACAGAAATGATTTAGTGCTAATACTGAGCTCTGAATCCCTGTTTCCAGCACCTGAAAATACAGACGTGTTTTTCTCTTGCATCTTGGTTCATATTCCTCATTAGAATCAGTCTTGCTGCTTTTTTTTTCCCCCCAATTTACATTAGTACCTAGGATCGCAGATCAGGGTTCATTTTGAGACATCAGCTTAGTATCTATGGCATCTGCAAACAATGGCATAGCTGTAACCTCTCATTTTTCAGCAGAGCAACTCTTCTGACCTTGACACATTTGCAGACAGGTTTTACCTGGGTGTAAAGTGCCTATCCACCAGTGCATCTGTCCTATCTGCTTCCTTCCTTAGGGCCTTCCCCATCCCCATACAGCAGCGGCAGTACATGGGAAGGATCGCAGTACCTTCACAGGAAATTTCCAGCTGAAAACCACTGCAGAAACAGTGAAAAAAGTTTTGGGCTGAGGAGGAGTTAGAGGTGGAACTGAAATGGCTGCTCTACTGCTCCCCCTAAAATAAAGCCTCAATACTAAATAAAGTAGAAAAGACACACAACAACTCCTTGAGCTCCTCATTTAAAGGTAAAGCAGCAAAAAAAGCAGCATGGTCTGCAGCTCGAGCAGAGGACTAAGCTATGGACCTGAGCGGGCAGGAAGTCCTCAGAGAAGGGTTTGCCTTGCCTTTTAAGAGCACCAAATGTGAGGTAATGGTTTCGTTTGACAGCTGCTGAAAAATAAATTATTATTATTATTATTATTATTATACTTGCATGGGGTGCAGGTGCCCAGGTGCTGGCCACAGAGAGCTGCAGGGGCAGCCTCTGTGAGGCGAGGCCGGGGCCACCCTGTACTGGTTCTGACCGGTTCCAGCTGGTTCCAGCTGATTCCAACAGCCCCACAGCAGGGCACAGCCAAGCCCCTCAGGCAAGCTGGCACCTCCTTGGGGAAAGCGTGTGTGAGAAAGGGCAGGAAAAGAGGAGGGAACAGAGCGAGAAACCGCAGAGGGAACACATTAGTTGGAGAAGGGAGCAGCAGACAAATTGCCATGTACTGACCAATTCCCCACNNNNCCCCCCCCCCCAACCCCCCGCCCACACCCCCCCCCGAAAAAATACCCAAACAAAAAGCCCACAAAAACCACAGGAACAAGATGAATAGCCAGTTTCTCAAAGAGGTCTCCAAATTTCTGGCTACCTCCATGACTTTCAGTACCTCACAGCCTTCAAAACCAAAGGGGCACTCCAAGAACGGGCAGGACCCAGAGCAGAGGGAGGGCTGTAGCCCATCAGGCCCACCTCCCACCCCCACTGGAGAGACCTGACCTCAGAGCAACACAGGATCAGGCTGAAACGGAAGAAGAAAATCCATCAAATGAACGCTTTCAGTCATGGCATCATTGTTCCTATCCCCCCTCCCCCTGCCGCCAACCCCCTTCTGAAGCAGAATGCTACTCCAGAAACTTTCCAGCTGTAAGAGGCACAAAGGCTGCAGTGCCCGCAGAATCTGACCCAGCTCCAGATGATGACCAAGGGAACCTACAAGTACCTTGCTCAAAGGGAGCAGAAGTCGTAAGCGCCTCTGCAAGCATCTAGACCAATATGCAAGGAGCACAGATGAAAGGTCCTTGGTCATGACACATACTTGTAACTGTAATAGGCAGTTGTGTAAGAGAGACAACCTAGAAAATTACCTTGAAAATACTCTTAAGTCTCTACAACATGTTTCTTTGAAATATTTCACAGGCACCATATTACCTTGCACAGACGGCTGGAATTACAGGAACTCTGTGAAGAGGAAAAGTTCAAATGGAGAGGAAAAGTTCAAATGGAGAGGAAAAGTTCAAATGGAGAGGAGGGGTATAAATGTTATCAGGAATGCAGGGATTTCAGGCAAACACACTGTGTTTGCAGACAGGGTGGGCTCAGGAGGGGTTCCATCTTAACTACAGCGGACCCCAACGGTGCTTCTGAAAATTAATATGGTTTGGAGGGGATTTTTCTTAAATTCAGAGCTAAGGAAAGCTGGCATGTGTTAAGGAGCACTCAAGTCAGACAAAGGCATCTTCTAGAGATGCCAGTAAAAGAGAGAGTACTTATCTGGGAGCAGAGACGAGGATAGAAACTTCATCTAGAGCGAAGCTGAGAAACGGTACAACTGCAGATATAAATTCTGAAAAATAGCAGGACTTCCGACACAGAATTTCAATAAAATTAGGCTGCGGGCCAAGACTAAAAACGATCATGTGTGCACACATCACTGCGGAAGTTTCTGAGCAATAATGGGTAAACGAGAACGCTGGATAATGGAAGAAAACCTTGCTATAATAAGGACTAATGGAATGACAAAGATCAATGGAAGAACATAATCTTTGCTTTCAAACTGTACATGAAGGACATACTAGGCTTTAGAGGTGAGGGTGCTGTACCCCCACAGAATCCAGTGAGGTAATGTTTTGAGATGTTCATAAAGTAAGCTCCAAGAGCCCCAAATATAAGACTATCAGTACACTAGCATGGTTACATCATCTTCATCTCGATCAAGGGGACAGAAAAATACTAAATGCATAATGTTGATGAACATCAAAGCAGTAATCAGTCTAATAAAGCAGAAAAAAGTGGATGACTGGTTATCTGCTTACGAAAATGAGTCAGGTGTCACGTTGGGTGACAGTTTAGAAAAATAATTTCTTGATGTGTTAAATAAATTATCGCTTAGAACAGCTGACTCCAGAGCTCACAGATACAGGAGGCTATTTTCAGTGCAATTTGACATGAAAGACAAAAGTCTGTTTGCAAAGCAACTGTTGTTGATGCACTGAAAAACAATGACCACTTCACAAACAGGCTCATTGTCCTTCAGGAATTCCACACACACACACACAAATTAAAAACACCACCCCCACCCCCACCCCAAAAAAACCCAAACAAAACCAAACCACAACACAGGAGTGAGGTACTAAATTTTTTGAAAGGAGATGATAAAACTAATGAGGAAGCTGGTTGAAAAAGAAGCAACATCAGAAGTGATAAGGATTAAATCCCTATCCTAATACATAAAGACAAGGTGGGGGAGAAAAAAAAAAAATCATCCAAGAGTCAGAAAGGCATTTCCAAATACGAAAGGTAAACATGAACCTAGGAAGTAAAGTGAGGAAACCCTTAAAACAAAACAGTACATTTAAGTGGACAGGCTGAAGAAATTATTTGAGCTACAAAGGTATCCCATCAGTAAAAAGAAATCCAGGCTCAGTGAGGCCAACCCAGAGAAACATAAGGAAAATACAAAATTGTCTTGGTTCCCTTTTGGAATACCTCCTACTTATTCTTCATTACAATGACTTAGCTAGTGTAAGATGTTTGGAGGAATAGCAAGATCAAGGTGACGCTGCTGTTGCTCAGTGGTTCTCTGCACGTATACACCTGGTGAGAGACACTGAGCTGAGAGAGGTTATTCTTATTCTCACTCAGGAGAACAGGAACTAAGTTCATAGTGATCTTGTCCCCGATTCGTTAGTGAGTAGTCCTATGACTTGAAGCATATAGCAGTTCACACGCTAAATAGAAGCCAGCAGAGCAGTGTTGTAAAGAAAGCACGTGCCACGTTAAGAGGAGAATAATGTGCAAGGTGTGGAAGGTGTCATTTGAAAGATGCATATAGTTATGGAGAAAGCTCAGCTGGAGAGCTACGATCCAGTTTTCGGCACCAGACTTCAGAAAAGAGACAAATCAACTGGGATAAATCCAGAGCAGAAAAATATCTTTAGAAAACATCATCCATGAAGAAAGGGTGGCAAAAAAAGCATTTGTTTAATCTAGAAAAGAGAATACTACAGAACTAACAGGCCTTGAATACATGAAAACTTACTACAGAGAGGATGGTCTTTGTGCCCACAGCAGTCGGGGGGCAGGGGGAAGAAATCAGCCTAGCAGACCAAATGAAAGCTTTAATTTGGAAGTTAGGAAAAAGTTTTCAGTTTAGGACAGCATGGCATTACAGCATGCTACCTAGGCAAGTGGCTGAGTCTCTTTCACTGGAAAGTTTCTAGAAATAAGGTAAATATTCAGAGTAGTCAGGTCCCTTTCATCCCTGCATTTTACGATTTTTAAAAGATCTTGGGAGAGATCTTAGTATCGCACTTCTGCTGGGGCAAGGTTTCCATTCCACTGGCATGAATATGCTACAGCCTCCAAAAATCCACTGTTTTAGCAGAGCACATACATTAGGTCCAGCAATCAAAGGATCTGTGATGACACCAAGATTCAGATTATGCAGAGAGAGATTTGAAAACTGGTGTTACAGAAAACCAAATAAAGAAAAGGAACAAACAAATGAAGGATTAGATTAGCAAGGGGGGGGATGGAAGCCAAGACTGAAGGGCATTTGGACTTGGATGCAGGGAGCCCAGGGCTGGGACAGCAGACCATGATAGGTAAGGCTTCAGGCCGAACGCACTGCATTTCCTTACATTTCACGAGGAAACAACAAACAAAAACCCTATCGACCCCACGGGTAAGGCAGAGGCATTTCAAACCCTCTACAGAAAGATAAGAATTTGTTGCTATAGAAGGTATAGATCAATCAAGAGCCCATACAAGGCAAAGACAGAGTCTCCCCAAATATCATCGTGAAACCTTATTGAAAATCCTAATAACAATTTCTTTATAAAAAAAGAAATAAAAAAGAAAGGAATAAAGAAACCCTCAGGAGTGCAGCAGTAAGAGCAATGCTCAGAACTAAACTCACAGTATTCGATTCTTTACAGCTGCCCAATATATTCCACACATATAGCATAGGAGGGAATTGGGAGATATGGATGCCTTTAGCCATGATGCACAGGACAAAGAGAAGAGGTGAGGGGAAAGCTCACTTTCTAAATGCAAGCAGAACTGATAAATCACAGCCTGGCTGGCATGGCAAACACCAGTCCCTCTGGCAGCTTTGTAATTACTCCCTAAATGTGGTCTCAACCCTCTTGATGTGGAGATAAATAACTTTATGTGCAAAGCAATTAAAGCCTCAGGCAACACTGCCGGCAAAGCTTGGTCACTGCATGTCACTATCCATTTGCCAGAGAGGTGTACAAGTGGTACTGAGTTTATTAAACCAGAGCGCTGGCTTCCACACATCAACCTGCCAGAGGCCTTCTTTGGATGGCCCTCAAACAATTGTTTCTACTCTCCAAAGCAATGAAACATCCTGGTTCAAGGGCTGAATCTGAAGCGAGCTGAGAGACCCTCCGAGCAGCGTGCTAAGCATTTTGCTCTTATCTGCTCTCCCAGAAGAGAGCAGTTCTCTGCATCGTAAGTCTGATACCTACTGGGGAACCTCTGAAGGAATTATCAATCATCGTGATTAGATTCCTCCTCTTCTTAGGAGAGATCATGCTCAGTTGAAACAAGAGCTATCGCTGCGATGGTAACAAATCACTCCGAAGCAGAGCCCTACTTGCTGCATTCCTCTTTCCCTTATATATGTGCATTTCTCTGCCCTTTTCCTGCATGGTCGTATTTTCTCTACATCTCCTATCTATCCAAAGCAGTACATGCCTCCAGGATTGTCTCACACCTGCTGCCTACTTGTATTGACAGCTCTGGAAAGCAAAGTTAGGAAAGTCCTCCTGCAGTCACATATGGCTGGGTATAATGGCACCATATTGCGATACCTGAATCCTATCCTCTTCTAAGGAGCTACAGGCCTACTCAGCTCAGAAGTACTGTATACTGCAGCATATACATAAAAAAAAAAAAAAAAAAAAAGAAGAAGAAATCCTAGAAAATAGAAAAAACCCTGTGCAGAGTGCAAGCTAGAGCATTAGACATGTCATGACTAGCTTGTACAACCCCAAAGCAGCCACCATGTGCCAGGCAAATCACTTGGTGGAGATTCCCCTAACCTGCAAGGAAGGCATGCACTAGCTATATCTGTCACAGCAAATCAAGCCGTCTTTCTGCCTGACTTCTAACGTAAGGCGCGTGACTGGAGGGACGCTGGTATGGGCTGGACTGCCCTCTAACCGTCTCACACTGTGCAGCTCCAAGTTATGTGAAAAAGTGGGATAGCTTCTGATTTCAAGAAAAATTAACAAAACCCAAATATTTCAGTTTTCCAAAACTGATTTTTTTTTTCTTATGGTCTCAAACCACCACCAAAAGAAAATAAATCAGCGCAACAGCCATTTCATTCAACATTCTTCGTGGCAAACAGATTTTTTTATTTTCATAGTTTGTTGAAGACAGAACTTGAAACAGTATCAGTGTTTTAATAAAAAGCAATGTTCCTTTGAAGCCAGTCCTGATTAATAATCAAAACTGCTACTAGGGGGCACTGTGACATTCAAAGGAGGTGCAACCCTGCTACCCATTGCTTGTTACTGTGTCCTTGCAATCTTTCACAATACCTTGGGTACACAAATACAGCTAAATTCCAGTTTGGGTCATTTCACTCTTTCTAGTGAAGTACCTCTTAAACTTTACAATTCTTACAATGCATTTCCCCCCCCCCTTCCTTAGCACAAAGCTATTCAACAAATGCTGGCTCCTTCTTCAGAGGTGACTGTGTTTCAGTGATCAGAGGAAATGAAACTTGTTTGTAAACCGGTCGGAGATCATTCAGGACAATAACTCAGCACAATCATGACAACGTGATGTAAGAGTTAAGAATGATAATAGTAATCATAATAATAATGATAATGAATATTTCTCTTCCCTCTGCAGTGAACCCATCTGGAAGGCCTCAGTGTGAGGCTTCAGAAGTATCCAAAACTGTGATTAGAGAGAAATTCATTTCAGCAGGAAGGTGGAAGCTCAGAACGCCAAAGAAAGAAAAAAGGATGAGAAAAATCCTTTCTAGTTTTGGCCAACAGACCTAATCGGAAATTCTTTTGAAATGTTATTCTCTGGAAGAGAGCTCAGTTAGCAATATTCTGCAAATGCTCAGCCCACTTCATCCATCTGCCAAGCTGAGAATGAATATTCATAGCAAGTTATTTTAATCATTGTGTTTTTCTTGATGTGACATAATTCTATATAATTTCCACCACCATCAGCCCCCCCCCGGAAAAAAAAAAGAAAAAAAAACCACCTCTTTTTATGCTGTCAAGTCAGAAAGTTTGTTCTCCATCTGCAAGAAAAAAGGGACATTGGGTGGCTCACACATGGTTTGTAGTAACATCCTCGTCAACACTTCTCAAATCCCAGCATTAACAACCTAGCTAGTGTCACCAGTGAAAACAACATGTGCTGGCTTTTACCCATCCTCTGGAACACAGGGGATTAATATCTCACACGAGGGATGATCAGAGTGAGAGTGCCAGACTAATGTAGGCTAACAATGGGATACATGGGCAACCCGTACTTGGGGGAGCAAGGGAGGCTGCACTGGCAGAGCTGGGTTTGGGGAGCTTCAGGCTGGGAGAGCATGGGTGCTGCGGTTTGAGGATGAGGGGGAACAGGCAGAGCGCTACTGCAAACAGGTCCAGTGGATGCTGCTTGTAGCCACGCACCTTCGCAAGCACATACCACAAAAATGCTTTTACAGTTTTTGAGAGGTTCTTAACACTTAGCAAAAGTGCACATTTTTGGCAAATGTCCAAGCAGAGACAGATTATAAATATTTTAAAGTCCACAGAAGTACCTTGGAAACAATTGGGGTCTTTCCCTGGTTCTAACGGGTGCTCTCAGTTCCCAGTAACTCGACATGACATTTTATCACAGTTGAAAAATCCTGAGGAAAATGTTGTTCCTGCAATAATCCAGAGGCTAAAATATGCAATACTTAACTGATGCAAGCATTTCCCAGGTGCCATACATTAACTGCTGGGACAGGCAAGCTGGGTCACAGAGCTCTGCTCAGTGGAAAGAAAGAGGACACAACCAGGTTTTTTTAAAAGCCAGGCATGTGTTTCACAGATCACTCCCGCCTCTTCCTTGTTCTCTGGGTTGTTGCACCTTGGCGGCCACCCTGCTCCTTGTTCTCTGGTACACCACACTGCAGCGACCTCCCTGCTCCCAAGGAGTTTGTGCCCAATGACTAGTTCGTTACCTCCTGCAGCCTAGAGCAGCCCAGAGACCCCATGGGGTGCTCCCCAAAGTGCTGAGCCCAGCTGATTCCTGCGTGGGATCAACAGGAGGTGCAGCTTATTGGAAGGACATCTGTGGCTAGTTCCCAGTTGCTACTCAAGTGCAATCCATTTCCTTTAATACCACTCTTTGAGCAGTACAAAGGGGAGGCAGTGAGTGCCACACAAAGGTGGATTAAGTAAGTTCAGACTTCCTTCTTGTCGCTTCTGCTTCGCGTTCCCTAGACAGATCTGCATCTAGCTAAGAACAATGCAGTACAATGCAGTCACTTCAAATCGCTTCTTCTAGTCAGCGTAGCAATCCAAGACCTTCAGTTCAGGAAAAGAAAAAAACAAAGGAGGAGGAGGAAGGAAAAACAGCAGGCAAGAAAGGAGAGAAGGTGATCTGCATTTAGCTTTAATTAACTAGTGGGGGTGTTCTGAAAGACAGTAATATACACCAGCGACAGGCCCACGCAAGCATCCAGAAATCCCTAATTGCATCCAGTTGCCTGACTGCTGCTGCGTCTCTTACTTTCCTGACATTCTGGCTCCCCTCTTTGGCCATGCTCTGCCAAGCACTTTGCAGAAAACCAGTGTTCTCTTCCAGTACTGGAGGCTTCTGCTGCAAAATGCAGGATACCCATAACGCTACTTATGGCTGGCAAGGGTAGAAAGAGGTTGAAGTCCAGTTGTAGCTACTTGCAGTTGTCTGTTTCCATGCAGAGACTGGTAAACAAGAGTTAGCTTCCATACTGGTGGATCGCATGGGAGAAAGAGCACAGAAACAAATTCAGTGGGACAGATCCCCCACCCTTAGAAACAGGCATAGCTTCACTGATGCCTCACTGAGATCACGGGAGCTTTGCTGATCCGCACCAGCTTTTAATCTGACTGGCCAGGAACACAAAATGACTTGTCTGGCTTAAGAGAAGAAGAATCTGTCTCAGAAGACGGGTTACAACCTAGCCCTTTCAGAACAACCCTATAGATTGCAGTGGAGAAAACCTCAACAGAGTTCCACAGAAATTTAATGGGCAGTCTACACAACGGCTTTCTAAAAATACAGGACTGAAAAAGAAAGATTCTCCTAGGATGGCTCGAATTCTCTATTAAATACTAAGCAAGATTCCATAAAAGCTCTCTAAATGTTAGCAATTTCCATAAGGGAAATATTTAATGATGGAAGGTCATTACCAGCTGAAGGCCTCGCAATGAGTTCCTGGCTCCCAATGCAAATCCTGGTGGACAATGTCTGTATGTACAGCTGAGCAACTAACTCATGCCAGATAAGACAGCCAACAGATTCAGCTTCTGTCCACGACCAGAGGGCCATTGCTTTGAATTTAGTTTATTTTTGTTTCCCAATTATGTTTGTTAAATTGTTTGCACTTTTTCATAAATGGCTTCAACACACACTCTATTCCAAATTCAAATGGTACTGCTTAATTGCAATTGGTCAGATAAGTAATATTCTTACTGCCTGAGCACTGAACCGCTTCTGGAGTGCCATGATAGCTTGCAGTGTATAAATTAGCTAAGGTGGGTACATACAACACATCTGACTGTCCCGAAGGTTTTCAAATAAGACCAAGAGAGAAAATGTGTACATGCGGGTCCTCTGGGAGGAAAAATGGGATAAAGGCAAAATCAGGGCTATCTTCTTCTCATCCCTGGCATCACATTTTAAAGTGTGCTTCTCTACCATCTTCCTAGTACTTTGGGTTTTTTTAGTCTAAATGCTAACGACTTGAAATTTGTGACAAATACCTCCCAGCCAATTCCCTATTCTGATTCCAAAGACCATAGTATCTCGTATTCTCAACACAGGCTGGCAAGGGAGCACTTTTGGAAGGGGTGAATGCCTTTCAGATGGAATATTTTTTTATTAACTTCTTCAGTTCCAAACACATTGTGAAGACTTTTGTCAAAAATTCCTCAAATAAAGTGTTTTGGGTTAAAAAAAACCAACAAACAAAACCACCACCACCAAAAAAAAAAAATCCAAGCCAAACAAAAAAACACTGCCATGTAACAGTAGAAATAATTTGCAGGAAATTTGAATCAATTTCATTGTCGCTTTTACCAGGAATCACTTACATGTTTAATTTTAGTTGAGTAAGAATATGTACCAGTTTGTGTTCTGTTTTAAAAGCTGTAATATTTTGAGTCATTTAGCAGTTGAGATGGTATAGATGATAAAGAAGAAATGCAATGTTTCAGGATCTCTGAAATGAAACATCTCTATGATGTCAAAAGAAAACCTTTCCATATGCCTAAATATTTCTTTCATAAAAAAATATAGGGATTTCATCTTTTTTTCCATCTGCTTTTGAGGGGAAAAAAGAAAAAAAAAGAAGAAAAAAAAAGTTTGTAAGTCTTAACACTTCCAAGTGGGATGAAACTCTGTTTTGACAAACTCCTGAAAACAGGCCTATAAATGTAGTTCAGACATTCCCTCCTGTTGTGGCAATTACTGACAAGACAACTTCAAAGCATCTGTCTCATAGAAACGCGTATAATCTACTCCATCAAAGTACATTCCTCATTAAGGTGCCACGGTATTGCTTTATACACAACGTCTGCACATCCAGCGGACCAAGGGAGTCACACCTTAGTGACGTAATATACAACTCATTGTCCTGAATGTATTTACAAACACGAACAGCTCCACAACCGCATCGTTAAGGGGGACAGCACATCCACGTCCATTTTGCCTCAAGGAAACTGAATGCAGAGATCTTACGGAAAATAATTCCAAATTAGTTTGTGGTTTTGATTGCCTCAATTTTGGATTCTCTGGCCAGGGCCATCCATGATCCAAGGCACAAAAAGATGCATTCTCCTGGTAGTTGTAGCTTATCATTTGCCATACAGCATCTGCTCCTCAAACTCCAGACCGATCATGATGAACACCCTAGCAGTCACTAGGACACAGTGGATTGGAGCTATGTAGAGAGAGAAGGGGGGTGTGGAGAAGAAAAGCAGGGGAAAAGGGGTATTACACATGACAGAAACATAGTGCGGAAAACAGTGAATAGGTGCAGGTATGGTAAACCGATAGACTGTTTTCAGCTTGCTTTTCCCCAGAAATCCTATATTGAGCCCAAAGACAGCGAGACCCCACCTTCCCTATTTATTACTATGCTTAGTCTGAGTTACTAAACCTTCGATCTCTTTGACCAAGCTTCCTCCCAAGGACTAAGGAAGGAAATGGCCTTGGCTAGGCTCTCCAGAGAATACACCACCCAGCAGGAGCTCCTTTGAGGCATCTGACATTCAGCCTTTGCTTCTTTTCCTGTAGGGGGGAAGAAGTTTAATCTAGTCGTCTCTTTCACACGCTCCTACCTCCCCACTACTGCTATCTGTGGTTCAAGCTTCTGTACGACATTGCAGGGACTGCTAATGAAAACAGCTGCCACCCTTCACCGCTGCCTCCCTGACCTCTGCTCTGAGCAGAGTAAAACAACACATATGGCCAGCTGTCATATACTCACAGCAGGGCACTGCTGGCAAGTCCAGTCTAGCACTGAATTGGCGTGGCTTGGTGCTAGCGGAAGTCTAACCACATCACAAAGCTCCGCAAGGCCCGCAAAACACAATGGAGGAACAGGCTGATTTAATTCCCAGTGCGTTCCTGCTGCTGCAGCCGAAGTACAGGCAAGGCAATTTAAAGAGACTGGGTATCTCCGCATTGCAGTCATCACTGCTAGAAACATCAGTGGAGACATGCCCACACAAGTAATCTTGGTGCTTTTAAGGGAGTCACATTCATCTCGGCACTCTGTGCTCTACAGCCACAGTGGCAACAGCACTGGCAGGAGGTTTAAAAATGAGAGCACAACCATCAGGAGAAGCTAAAAACTAAATGGACAGTGGAGAGCCAGCTGTTCTCCATCACCAAGTGGAGATAGGTCAACAGCAATAGACTGGCACAACTTGCCTTATCATTTTTCTTCTCCATGAGACAAGAGAGGATGTCAGCGCTACTAAACTGCCAAGACGGTATTTTTGACCAGTGCTACCTTTGCAAGGAAAACCTCAGAACAGCCATGAGCTGATCTGTGGGAGAAACAGAGCATCAAACAATGGAAACCCACCAGAATGGGAGTCGCACTTCAAATCGACACCAGAGGGAGAAGTCTCTTCCTCCAGGCTCGGAGACTAACAATAACTTCACAGGTACCCCAAGCCTGTCTGACAGAGTCCATCCACCCCAAGATCACCCTGTGGTGGGTAGTGCTGCCCCTTCGCCTCACCCCTTGGTAGCTGGTGCATTCTGATAACAGAGCCTCAGCTGTCAGAAAACAAACTGCAAGCAGCAGATTGAACATGCAACTGTGCAAAAACCCGTCTCAGGAGGGACAATTAAAAACACGCACAGAAAAATAAATGGCTTTTCCTTTTCAACCCCTTTTCCTCTTCAACAAGTAACAAGACAGGAGCGAGTGCCTCTATGCTAGAATGCCCAGAAAATCGGCAATTAACAAGCGTTCCGCTCTAGCCTGTCTGCGATTTCCTCCCCGCAACTGTGGCTAAATGTTTAAATACATCACTCCCCCCCCACACCTTCTGTGTGCTTGCTGTGGCTCTGGCACACCTCAGCCCTTCTGGCTTTCCATATCACGCAGTCTTCCCTTTCTCACGTGTTTACCTGAAGTTTACTCCAAGCTAAATACTGGGAGAGGGGCATGGTGTCTACCCAACTGCCTTCAGGAACACACACGTTCAGAGGAACTAACTACCCCAAATGCGCAAAAGCCAAAATGCACTTAGCCCTGTGGACCACAGAGGTGTTTTATAAGCCATCTAGTCAGCAGCATCCTCAAGAAGGATGCATTACCATATCTGGCCAACAATAACATAATCCAGAGAATTCAAATGGGATTCTTCCCTAGGAAACTAAGTGCTAACCACATTACCGTGCAGATGCTCATTAACAAGTCCGTATCAGACAAAAGCTGCAAAGGTATTTTTCTGAGGCATGGGCTTAAAAATAAAGGCTTTTGACTCAGGTTGGCACTCAGAATTAAATTGATAGAAAAATACAGCCTCTCATTAAATTCATACAGCAATTCAAAGATGAAGGCTAAAAATAAAGTCTGTGCAAACAAGCATTAGGAGTAAAACACTCTGGTAGGCTCAGAGGAACATTCTGCATCACAGACACCTGTGACCTACTGGCCTCCTTGGACACTCTTCAAACCCCGAGTTTCAAACAATCAACTCAGAAAAGGTGTCGACATCATGTGCTGATGTTCCTATCATGCAATTATCCATACAGGATGGTTTTCATAGTTCACTGCCTAGAAGCTGCAGATCAAACTTGGAAAAAACAAACCCAAACTACCAAAACAGAGTAAAATTTTATTACAGAGAATAGACATTGAATATCCTTTAAATTATATATAGAGAGGCCTCATAATTAATGAATGACTGAACTTCAGTCTAAAAATGAAAGTGTTACGAAGAAAAAAAAAAACAACATTGCTGTGTGACAAAGAATCCACTAGGTAGATATAACCCTGCAAAAGAAAATCCTCCAAAAACAGTTGATAGCATAATCCGTCTTGGCCAGCTATATGGAAGCAAAAGCTAGGGCCCAACTTTGACAGCTGAATGGGCTAATTATAATACAGCTCCAACGCAGAATCCCTCCATCTCAAGTTTTGCAAACAAATAGCATACATGCAATGAGCTTCAGCAACAACAGCTGCAGAACAGAACTGGGCTGCTTTCCCTTGCCAATAGATCTACAGAAAACAGCAGTCAGTCCTGATGCCAGTTCAACCAACCGAGAGAGTACAAACACCACCACAAAGCGCTAGAGGATCCAAAATTGAATCCAGATGAAAACATGACCTATTTCTATACCTTCCCATCTATTCGTTTTATGTTGCTGCTCATCACTGAAATACCCTTTCATGTAAGATCAATAGCACTAACAAAGTTCCGAGCTGGCTTCCTTAGCTATGCCCCTACTAGTAAATTACACAGCGCCTGGAAACATTCCCCAACACTGGAGCCACCAACAACTGCTGAACTGCTAGAGTTGTTCCTGACACAGTTTTGGCCTGTGCCAACCAACACTATGCCAAACAGTTCCCAGTCATGTCTATGGGTTAGCACTCCCAACGGACCCATTCCCAACAGGCAATTCAGACACGGTCAATCTGTTTTGGAGAATAAGAAGATTTTAACAGCCTGAAATGTGGGCTATTCCATGATAGTTGGCCTTAGTGTCGGGTTATAATCCAGGGCACATTTAATTGTTATTATATATATTGGTACAGAATTGCTGGCATTTGTCCCTTCCTGAGTTCAGAATTACGGCTGGGGTTGGTTAGCTTCCCTGGGCACTAGGTGCTTGTTTAAACTAAGATTTCCTTGAAAAATGTGTATGGTAGTTGAGGTTCCTGCTACAACGATGCAGGTATAGCTGATGGAACAGTAGGAATGAAGAAATGAACTTCTTAGATTTTTTTTTTTTTTGATGAGTGACTTCTTATTCAATAGCAAGAATTTCAGGTTGGAATTTTCTTTACTGCTGTCCTCAATTCAAGTATCCAACTTTGGGGTTTATCCTTTCAGGTGGTCTTCTTCAGGGAACTTATCATGAAGCCCAGGAGAGATCTGGACCAGCACTCAATGGCCTGGTGTTGCCTTCCTCCAGATTCTGAGTCTAGCAGTGTTGTCCTGAGCTGAGCAGCAGCTTAGAAGATTTTTGTGATTGTCCCTAAGTAGGTAGCACTGATAAAATATAGCACTGAAAATAAAAGATAGTAGCCTAACGAGAAAATGAGCAATTCTTCTCTTCTTAGTTATCAACCAAGGGGTGTCTCATGTTCTATCAAGGGAGATGAGAGCGAGCCAAAAGAGCTAAAGGAACCAAAAGCTACTTAAATCTCGTGGATGATGCTTTTACATTTCTTTTTACACTTGGTAACACGAGGGAGTCATCTGCAGAGAGTAGAGTGTGAGTCTTTCAGAAGTCCCATGAGATTGTCATCCAAGTCATCTGCAAAGCTCTTCACAATTTGAGGCAACTAAAATGGCTCCAAATACCTACATTTAGGCAACTGAATTACCCCCTTGGTTTACACCAGCAGCAGAGTCTGGAAAGCAATTTGGCTGACCAAATGCAGCTGTCTTGTCTACCTTTGCAGCTGACTTGACTGAACACGTAGGCAGTAAAGAGCCAGTAAGGTACCTACAAGAGTGTAGATACCTGGCTAACAGATAGATATCTGCATATAGGTGTCTACAGTACAAAGCTGAACCCCACCCTTGATTGTAGGCAGGTGGAAGAAGCTTATTTTGAGAGGTCAGAGCAACACTTAAAGCATGGGTATGAGAGTCACCGCAATATGCAGTGTACACTTAGCTCTAGTACATTCCCCTGTCCCTCCAACAAAGAGCCACCTTCTTTAAGTTCTACAAATGTATCGTTTTCATGTCAAATCAAGCTGCAAGATGAAATTTTGGAAGTTCCTGCAGAACAACAGCTCTGAAAAATTGAGATTAAAATTAAATGAAATATTTTTATTACAATGATGATGGATTGTTTCATTTCAACAATATCGGCGTAGTCTATGTGGATAATGTCAAAGCTTCACAACATGAAATACAAAATATAATGTATAATATTTAGTAGAAAAGTCAAATGAAAATCTATCAAAGCATTTTAATCAAAATATTTTTATGCCACTCTGAAGAAATGGATTAGCATTATCAAAACAAACCGAGAAAGTTGAATCCGCTATTTGGACATATACTTGTGAAAATTTTCATCCAAATCTACTGTTTTCCGCAAAAGCCTTCAACCCCTAACATAACAACACTTTTGAATGGTTTTATTTTTCCTAACCTGGTCTAACAAAACAAAAAAAATTTAAAAAATGGATGCATAGGCTTTACCTGTACTCCATAACCAAGAAGGTAAAGGGACTGGTCAACTGCCTGTGCTGTTAAACTATTAGCGTGGCGGTCGCTGGTACGGTGTTGGCCTGTGCCCGCAGCTAGCACAGGAGACACAGCTCGGAGGTTATTGCAAACGAGGAACTGTTCCCCTCAGGCTGTTTGTACACAGCCTCACCGCTCTGAAGGGTAAGAGAATTTACCCATATCGATGTAAGTGGTGCTGTGCCAGTTGGCTGCAAAGCCTGAAAATGTTCCCCGGACTGTTTTATTTAGTAGCAGAACTGCAGCTACCACTGTGACATGTAAAATACGCAGGATGTTACACGGCAAACCATGGCCAAAACCAAGATCAATGACAATAAACTCATATTCAAAACCTGGAGGTGGGAAACACAACCCCATCCAAGGGGAAAAGAAATCCCATTCGTGTGTTCAAAACACAAGCAGGATGAGAAATACTTTTGGTCGTTTATGAAAGAATGTTAAAAGACCTAAGGGAAAAAAAAAAGGGGGAGGGGGTGGTGGAGCACTACGCAACAGTTAAGAAAACAGAGAGTATAATGCCAGAAGGAAAAGTGAACTTCTTTTCCAGCCTCCTGAATAAGGCAGCTTGTAGGACTACCCTGAATTAATTCATGCTTGGATAGAACATATGTTCTGAAGAAACTGCTAGTATTGATTTTAAAATTGCCAGTGACAGAGAATCCACCGCATTCCCATGGTAAATTGTTCCAATGTTTAATTACTTTCTCTGTTGAAAAAACTTGTGCCTCATTTCTAGTGTGAAATTGCCTGGCTTCAGGTTCCAGCCACTAGATCTTTTTTGTATGTTGTTTGCTAGCTTGAAGTGCCCTCTTATTAAAGTTTGGTTCTCTAAGTAGGTATTTACAAACTGCAACCCCTTAGGTTTCCCTCAGATAAACTAAAGAGGCTCTTCTCCAGGAATCTCAGCCTGTGAAGCATGGCCCCTCGCATTGCCATCGTTTACATGTCTAGTTTCTGAGACACCTCTTCAGTTTAGCAGTAGCTTTCTTTAACTGTGGACACCAAAACAGAAGGCGGTATTACACTAGCTGAGCACCTGTCAAGTACAGATGTCATATATTACTTCCCTAGCTCCCACCTGAGATACCCCAGCTTATACTTCCAAGCCTCCAAACTATGTCTTCTGGCATGGTTTTGCACAAGGATTCACTGTCAGCTGACTAGTAGCATATTTTTTCACAATTGCTGCTTCCCAGAATAGAATCCTTCAGGCTAAAAAGTGTGGCTAACTACTACTATCCTTTTGTATGCCTTTATATAGCACGTCACAATCGACCATATTAAAATACGTACTGCTTCCTTAAGCCAAGTTTAACAAGGAATCTGCAAGCGCTCTGCATCCGTGACCTTGTCCTTTTTCATGGTTTGTCCGCACGGTTCAGTCATTTGTGTCGCCAACAAACTTTCCTTCAGGTGTTTTTACATCTTATTCCCTGGTACTGATAAAAATAATAAAGATGACAGGAGCAAGAATCAATCTGCGCAGAATTCTGAAACTACATATTTGTGGTAATGATTCCCTCTTTGCGGCTGTATGTTCAGAGTGCCATTTAACCAGGTTTTTAATCCCTTTACTACACAGCAAGTTATTTTATACTATCATAATTTCTTTATCAAGATACTATGAGGTACGACAACAAATGCTTTAAAAAGTCTCACACATCTACACTGCTACCTTTACCAACAAATTTTATAATCTCATCAAAAAGATATCAGATTAATTTGACAGGATTTATTTCCCATAAATCCACTTTGATTGGCATGAATTATATTTCGCTTCTTTAATTTTTTATTAATCAAATCCCCTATCAGTTTTTCTATTATTTTACCTGAAAACAGCAGCAGAATGACAGGGCTATAATTACTTAGGTTGTCCCGTTCACAGCTTTCAAATTTGAAAGCATATTTAAAACACAAGCATTTTTTTCCAGGCTTCTGGCACTTCAAAACAAATGTCAAGCTCCATGGAAAGCACCCAGGTCACGTCCGAAACTTTTGTAGATGTATTACCTGGATTTTCTAACTGGCCATAAGAATGGCTGTATTAATTCAGGAGCCAGCTGGTTTGGTGTCCTACCTCCAGCAGCAGACATTGAAGAAAGAGCAGGAAGCCTGTGCCCAAGGGACCTTGCCCAGTCTGCTCTCCCAGCCCACAGTAATTTGGGGCTCTGGGACCTCCTCTGGCAGCCATCACACCTGCAGCCTTCTGTGTGCAGCCTCAGGGTTTTTTTTCTTCAGTTTGTCAAATTGCTTGCTAAAATAATTTTTATTTCTAATCACCTTCGCATTCCCTGGCAATGACTTCCCTGCAATAACCACACATTGCATACTTTATTATTTTAAACCTACTGTCTGAACATATCCTTTGATGGCTCGTTCTCACGCTGTAAGAAGCAGGTAACAGTCACTCTTGCATCCACCTTCTCCGTTCCAGCGGTGATTTTGCAGACCTATTTCATGTTCCTCCTAGGCCATCTCTCAAGAGCCACAGGCAACTCAATCTCTTTTCCCAGGGAAGTCGCTCCGTGCCTGTTGGTGCCTGTGCCTCCTGCCTTGGACCCCCTCTAATTCTAATCTCTTTTAGAGGTGGGCACCAAAATGTGTTTCGTTTGCAAGATGCAGACAGATCACAGATTTGCAGTGACAGACATACACATTGCTTTACGTTTGCTTGTCCTGTTTCCTAATTAATCGTTAGATCTTTGTCTTTTGCACCATGCCTGAACGCTAATCTGACATCTTGACAGAGGTAGTCATTGTTTTTTCTCAATTTACTGTTTTGGAAGCAGCTCTTTATCTTCCTGAACTATTCCTGCATTGCATTGTTTAGCCGACTGTCACTACCTCTGGAATTGACACTGCTGCCAACTCAAATTACAGTCATCAAGCTTAAGATATGACTCAAAACTTCTAACCCATTACACCAAGCCCTTCCCTGGGCAAACTGTACCTGCCTCTAATACAGCCTCGAGATGAGCTGTATTTATTCACTTTGGTCAACACTGGTTAAACTTACCAAAGCAACAAAAATAGAGTTGAGCTGGAGTTGTGCACGGCTGCCATCATTGGGAAGAGGTATGTTTTTGTACGCTTCCCTCCGTTTTCAGTGCAGCGTGTCTTTAGGGACCTGCAATGGCCAGGGCAATGGAGGCAACAGCCATTCCAGCAAGAAATTTTAAAACGACTTCATCCAGTGAACACCCTTACTGGAACAGATGTTTTCAGCTGCACTCACAGATATGTTTGCCTATACAACAGCCTTCCGGGGCTTGCATATACTGTCTAGGGCCTTTACGCCTGGATGAGTACAAAACTACCCATGTGCACAAATGATGTGTGTAGTTTTATCCCTGCGGACCTGCGTCACTGCTGTTCTCTGTTTGCCTGCGTCTGTAACGCAACAGAAAGAGTGACTGCAGCACTGACTGAGCTAATTTTGGTGCTAAACATTAAGCTGGGGGCCAGTGGCTGAGGAAGGTGAATGTGGGATGAGAGGTAGATCTTAGCTGATCACCTGGCTGCTCCCGTCCATCACATTTGCTCCTACTGGAAAGGATATGAGCAGAACTTTGTTCACGAACAGCTCTTTTTTTAAATCTCTGGCAATGAGGAAGAGTGCATCAGGCAGTGGATGTGCACTAACAGAGAGAGAAGAACCTTCTGTTTTTCTCTCTGTCTTAATTGCCTGTGTATTTATGGGCTTTGGTAATGGTAGGGAAAATCTTCCTGGCACCATGTGAATGCTTTTGCCTTCCTTCTCTGAATGACTGGTTTGTTCTTTCTGTGCTGTTTCCTTCCTCTGTGAAGGCACTTTGCTCTCTGTGACCAGACAACTGCCCTCCCTTGCTGCACAAACTCTCACTGCCACCTGGTATGCCATTCTGCAGATGCTCAAAGGAAACAAGCCCTATTAGCTTTATATTTCCTTACAAAAACTCTCCCCAAGAGAGGGGAAAGCATCCAGTTCTACTTCCTGAGGGAACATCTTTGCCTCGGGCAAAAAGTAAGTCCCAAGGCAAAGAGAATCCCATTAAATGACAAGGCACCACTCAAAGCCATCCCCATTTACAGCTGTCACTGCCTCCAGCAGATTTCCCCAAGGGTCTTCATTTAGCGGCAGTTCATTCAGAGGGTCAGGCAGCGATGGCTGCACAACTGGCGCAATGCTTCTTGTTGACCAGTCTGTAGCGTAATTAGACTCAGCCGTGATAGAGGCTGAAAGAAAAGAGGAACTGGGCTCGGCACAACACAATACCAAGCTATGTAAACTATGGGCACGATCCGGGGAAGCCACTGGCAAAAATCCCATGAACTCAAAACACCATCAGGATTTGGCTCTTGCTCTTAGCCCCTTACACGTCAGGCTCGTAAGCACATTTATTTGCAGTAAGGTCAGAGGAACTCTTTTGTCCTACTCAATAGGAGGCTGTGACATTTGTATAAATAGCCGAAGACTTGTACCAACTGATCCCTTAAATCCTGCCTGATAAACAAAAGTAACAGCAGGATCTCAATACTCAGCAGTTACAAAAGCTCCAAGGTAAGAGGTACTTTCCCGGACAGAATTCAATTACAGTCTTAATACTGGTTTTAATTACCTCGACCTAACTGCTCCATGGCACAACAGGCTAGCATGCTCAGCCAGCAACTTGCTGCTGAAGGCACTCAGCATAGAGGCAACTTGTTCTCTTTTTTATCGAGTCTGTAGAGACTTCAACTATATCAAATACATACTTTGCCTCCCATGACACGTCACTAGTCCCCAATGGCATCTATATGCCCTGTCAGCAAGAAGTTTTCAGGAAGTTTTCCTGAAATTAAATGGGAAATTACCAGTAAAGAATTACTTTAATCTCTCTTATTTGAAAGTTATTAAAGAGCAGTATTTGGATGAACTAAATACTACTCCATTCTTTCCCTGTGCTCTGTAATAAACAAAAACTCTTTTCTTCTGCTCATCTTTTTTGTCAAGGCAAGATATATTTTCTTTGGCACATACAATCTTCAAACGTCTTGATTTTCAAAATGGAAGTTGTTTGTTTTTGTCAGCCTCTCACTAACAGCATACATCATTGAAAAGCTATTAATTTTTTTTTAATAAAAATTTCAATCAGTTCTAGGTTTAGAGCTCTTCTAAGGTAAGTACTTCACTCAGTGCAAGAAATAAGTATATTTAGGAACCAAAAGTCTGTCTCCTAATCTGCTGTTTCCAAGAGAAGCCTCGTCTCAGTGTTGCTTACATTGTCAGACCTATGGTCGTACAATATGGATTTGTTTGCTAAAGACAGCTTAGGAAAGATAACTTCATTCCTTGCACTGAAGGTTTGAGTTAAGTGCAGCACACCACCTTAGCTGTAAGCATTATCTACTACACTCTGATTATCCACAACCATCCCACCATTTGCTACTACTGCATCTCAGGAACCAGTTTGGTCACACACACGTCCTGCATACCACCCTGAAACTGGCAGTTCTGCATGCCTCTGCCACATTTCATTTATTCCTTGTGGGAAACAGCATGTTAGCAGGCTGTCTGTCCCAGAAGGAGTTAAAAGCACTGTCTAGGATGCTTGGAAGATCTCTAGGAATTACAAAGAACAGGGAATAGAGTGTTATGACTACTCTAACTTTTAATATCCTTGCTTTTGAAGTTGTATGTATTTTATTACAGGCATGCTGTAGTCAACTGACGGACATTAGAGAAGTTCCTTGTATGAAATCCCTAAGTCAAGAGAAGGCCACAGGCATAACAATAGTGATTTTTGTAACATAATCATCAGGAAATTGTTTAGCTTTTCTAAGGTAACATTTCTCTAAGAGATCCTGCAGCCCCTAAAAGTAGCTTTTGTTTTGCCTCCGTTTTCCTGGAAGAAAAAAACCCACACATATGCCGACAGGAAAAACAACAAAAGCTGCTCTTCTCCCTCCCCTCCCAACTATTAACCACCAAGCTTAAACAAGGGAGCATAAGTATTTCACAACCCATTTCCCTCCAACAGCTCTCCATAATCTTAATGCTCATCACATAACTGAATATTAACTACATTCTCCTAATATCCCATAGTTAAGAATAATAAGTGAAGAAGCTCGATTTGATGAGTTTTCACAAAACTTTGCATGAATTAAAAAAGACGTGTGCCTTGACCCTCTGCCATTTCTCAGCGGAGCCTGCATTTACTTTCACGTGGCCAAGGTATTAAGTCTTTTCCAACAATGGCATATTATATGGCATATAACTATCTGGCATACATAATGGTCCATTTAAGAGCCAGCATCTCATCAAGAGAAAGAGTTCTGACTCATAGCGAGCCCTGATAAATTTAGAAATGTTACACCAGGAACAACAATAGCACGTGGCTGGACCAGCACTAGACTTCCTCCACAGGATTCCAGAGGTAAGGAGAGCAGGCTTTGGCTGGAATGCCAACCCAGAGCCATGAACATCACAACCCTTATGGCGAAAATGTCTCCAGCAATCAATGAATTGCAACTGTCATTTTCAAGTTAAGACCAAAATGGCTCCAGCCTCTCTAACGCTGATCCATCTCAAATGCCTGTAGAATACTGAATGGTGAACACTGGACCCCTACAGGAAATTAGAGTTGGTTTTCTTTTTTAATCAAACCAACCAGAACTGGCTTTTTGAGCCAACATTAAACTGCCTCCCTCCAAAACAGCCATGTTAGGTATCACCCCTTAAAAAGCTGCAGAGAAGGGCACTGTCCAAGAGGACCCCAGAGGCTCACACAGAGGACAAACATACTTTGCAAAGTTTTTGAAAGAGTTTTCCGCACTGACATCAGGAGGATGGTGGTTCTGCAGATTTACAGTTGGGCTCCCCACTTTCGTCCCCTGCATAAAAGACCTAACAACATCCTCACCCAACCCTGCCACTCTAGCCAAAACGGGGCTACACCTTTCCAACATCCTACCCACCTAGGAAACCCAAACTTACCCAATATCCCCCAAAACTCTTCAAAACTTGAAAGGGACACAAAAGGTTTTATTTCATAATCATAACTGACTTCTTTTGTACCATACACGTTGACATCTCAAGGTACTTTTCATGCTTTGGGAGAGGAGAAACAGGCACAGAGGGATGGAAGCTAAGATTAGAGGCGACCTCTGACAGCTGTGACTCACCCAACATCCCTGAAAAAAAATCTGCAGGAAAGCTAATGATGTAAACAAGTTTCTAAGTGTTGGACTGCCCTGTTTCACTCACGAGGTCATGTTTTTTGAAGCTGACTTGGGAAAGAAACAAGACAGTTGCTTTTCTCGTGAATTATACCAGCAAGGTAGTGAGTGCACAACTACTTCTGCTAGACTAGCTTACCTACACTCTTCATAAAAGCAGGCTTACGGAAGCAGCTCTTTATAAGAAGCCCTGCACATTGGGACTACCTTTCTAAAAAAGCAAAGTCAATGCACATGAATCAGAATAGGCTCTGCGGCGTGGGAGACACAGCAAATACCTTACTATTTCAGGACACATTCCCAAGAGGAAGCAAAATTTGGGTTGAACAGAAAGTGAATTGCAGGTTTAAAAAGAAACATATCTGCCAAGTCAAACAGTAACCCCAGCATTAGTGACACAGCAGCGGGGATTGATCGTGGGGCTCTTAAATCCAGACCCTAGGCAGATATTTTAAGCTGCGTTATGCACTTACCTGTTAGCATGGGAGGCTGGGAATGAGCATTTTGGATGGGGAGAGGAGGAATAAGGGGCTGCTGGCTGTGAGGTTAGCAGGAGTACCAAAAAGGGCAACGTAACCACGTGGAGAAGAGCTGAACCTTGCTGTTGGCTCTGCAAGCAGTACTCTCTGCCTTAGACTTCCCGCTCCTGCTCTAGAAGTGAGAGGCAGCGATGTGCCCTCTTTGGGAATTGCGAGGTGAAGTCTCAGGTAATAACAGGCGTTATGAGAGGCACAAGAACAGCAACACCAGTTGTATGGAGGAGGTAAGCCTAGAATTGCTCGTCCTTTGGCTCACAGCCCTCTGCATTTCCTCAGAAACTAGGAGGGTTTTGTGGCCCGGCGCTCACTGTCTGGCTGACAGACCGATGAGCTAACTCTGCCGCATCCCACTCTCCAGATCCCCAAATTAAGTCTAACAATTTTCTGCATTTCAGATGTGTGACCATCTGTTTCCAGCCTTGTGCTAGACCTCACTGAGGGCATCCTAGAGATACCATTTTCAGAAGCCGCGTGTCTTCTGTTTTCCTCTCCGTTCATTAAACAAACATCTAAAAGGTTTTCAAAGCATTTGTGCCAAAAAAAGTGCAAGAGGCTTACCTGGGTTACTTCTCGCTCACAACCACCTTAAGTTACATCTTATGCACTCTAATACATCAATTTGAAAATTTGTCTGTGTACCATAAAGCAAATAACAAATCTTTTCCAGAGTCCATCTCACCAACTAGAAAATTTCACACCCAGCCTGTTGGCCAGCCTTACCTCAACCCCTCCACATAGGCATGAATATTTAAAATAGAGGTAAACTCTAAAGAACAAGTTACACAAAATGCCTTATATTGCAAATAAGTACACTCTATTCAGAAGCTGAGAGCCTCGAATTAACAAGTCTTCTCATGTCTATGTCTTTATTCTCCATCAACTCCAACAGCACACATTTAGCCTTAAAAAAACCCCAGGTGATATGAGAATTAAATGGTGAGTAGGGAGTGGCATTTGCTTTTTGAGAGTATGTACTTCCCTGCTTGCCTGTGCAGCTTTGAGGACTACAAAATTATTTCATTTTCAAAAGAAAGTAAAAATTCACTTTTCTCCAGAAACCGGAAAGTTAAGTAAAACACCAAATGGTATGAGAATTACAAATAATTCAGCAGTTGGCAAGACTGGATGGAGCATGACTGATACAGATGGAAGATTTAGTGGCCAAACTCTAACAAGTCTCTACTGAGTACATATGGACTGAGATTTTTCAGAAGCTTGCAATTTGGCCACATCTATGTAGATACGAACTGAGATGGCAAAAGGTAAACCCCTGACACCGAGGCTACTTTACCTGCCAAATTCCAATCTCTCCTCCAAACCACATAAAATGCTGAATTTTCAGTCAAAACAGAAACATGAACTTTTTTTTTTTTAATGCGTAAGACAACATATGTTTTCCTAATCTCTGGACTTTTTAGCTGAAATTTTCACAAATATTCAGCCCTGGGCTAACACTCAGCACAAACTACTTCAAACCAAATGGATGCAGTTTGGCAAACTGATAAGCAATGGAAAATTATGTTGGATAATGAAAAACGTTAGGCACTTTAGTGATAAGCAATTGTATCAGCTTTGCATAGGACGCGCCTGTCTCCAGCTGTTTCTCTTCAGACCAAATTCAAACACACACAGACAGGTACAGGTCATCTGTAGGGGTTTTCCCCCCGCCCCCCCCCAGTCATTTGCAGCAGATGGGAACGCAACTCACTGTGTTGACTGCATGTGTGTAGAATGCACTGGCATTTTGTAGGAAAGTCAAGACGGAAAGCTGTAGCATTTATTCTGGATGCTGCTGTCCCTGCCTTGTAAGCTGTACTTTTGCAAAGGAGTAAAAGGTAATGGGAAAGGCACAGAAGAGAGGATTGTTGCGGCTGGGCAGTACAGTCTCCTGGCCTATTTTGGCTGCTTCTATTTTAGGTTCCTGGCCATGGGAATTTCTCTTCCTCTGCTGAAAGAGCAGCAGCAGAATCCCAGGCTCCCTCACCTCATTCTGACAGCAACTGCCGATATGCTGTGACTCGCCTCCCAGGATGCTGCTTGTCTGCGAGGGGGCTGAGCAGCAGGGAAAAGAAGAGTTTAGGTAGGCGGAGGTCACCACTGAAAAACGAGGGGGACTGAGGGCCAGTCTTCATGAGGAGGATAGTGGCAAGGTCCTCAAAGGAAGTGGCTTTGCCCCAGAGCTACCGGAGAGAATCAGGAGCTAGGAGACCCAATTCCCCTTTACTGCTCAGCCATGGATGTGCTGCGTAACAAGTTGTAACTTCACCGCCCTCGGATAAAAACACGAATGGGAGCAACCCACAGAATGAACATGCATGCATACGTGTGCAGGAGGGGGCTGAATTTACTGAACACTCGTAAGTACGCTTATTTCTTCCAAAGGGGATCTTCAGAAGAGCAACACTACCAGTATGTTCCATCTGCTTTACCCACTGCCCTGTAGAAAGTATATGATCAAACATTTTCCGCCTCGCATACCTTTCAATTCACAGAGCACACCTGCAATCCCTCTGCTAGTCCCCACATGCCAATCTCAGTCCCCGATTACCCCTCTGCAATCCTCAGACTCCAGGATTTACTTCTCCGCAACCCCTGCCTCCCACACGGAGCCAGGACCCTGCCCTTCCGTGCATGCCCAACACCACACTCCTGCTCGCCCCCTCTCCCCAGCACTCTCCATGTGCTGCAGTCCTGCGGTCCCCTTCCTTTCCACACTCTGTGCCGCCCTCCCCTCCCCATTCAGAGAGACACACACACACACAAAGCACCTTCTGCCTATTAAGCACTTCCATTCTGCAAAACCTCACAATTAAAACTAATCCTTATCCTACAAATAAGCTGAAAACGAAAGCAGCGCCTTAGAAAGCTTTCCATTTAATGAGCAGCTTTGCCGTGGCCCTCGCCATTCCCCATCTTCTCCGCTCTCTTCTCCAAGCGAGATAAAGATCAGCCCCCCTGCAGCTCCTTACTGTAAACATTAATTCAGGAGGTCGCTTACATATTAATGCTGACCCTGTTTCTGGCACCTTTGCTGATACAGAGCAGTCCCCCAGCAGTCCTATTAGCAGCAAGTGTTTTAAAAGAAACTGATTCTTAATGTGGGTATGGGTGATAGAAGCTGACCTCCATCGCTTCTCCTCCCTTCCTCGCCTACTCTCTGACTGCGACCAGTGCTTCCGAGTACCAGATTTACTGGATCACACATGCGTACCCGGGACACACCTCTGTTTGTTTTCTCCTCCATGCCTACGCATGCCTGCGGCCAAGGGAAGCACTGTGCCCACACAAATAAGAGCAGCCTCACAAAACAGCAAATGTCTGAAACCTGCTGTTTCAAAAAGCACTCGGGTGTCACAATCATGGAAAGCAAGACAACACACCAGGCAGCAGACCTCTTACAAAGCACACTTGCACGATGCTTACACCCTCCACGTACAGACAGCTGTCCCCAATCCCACAGGAATGCACATCCACACCCTTCTCCTTGCCCCATGCCCCCCTCTTATGCATTTACTCATCCCTCACACTAGGTTACACTTGCCTGTTTGAATGCTGCTGAGACCAACAAGTGGCCAACACCACCAGCAGCCCTGTCCTTTTCCCCACAGTGCCCCAGTGAGGCACCAGAGCCCCCACCACAAAATTGCAGCAGACGTTTCCTGAAGACGAGTCCAAAATGTCAGCAGCCCTCACTACCTAACGTAACCCGGACAAACTAATGGGACTTCATGACAGAGAGGTAAACTGCAAGCAACAAGCTTGGAAAACAACACCTGGGAAGATCCACGGGGGAAGCACTTCACCTGCCAGAGCTGAACCTAACCTCCTGCACCATCATCTTTAAAAAGCTGGCAGTTGGAAAAGCAAAGCCTTTTCCCACTGAGGAATAGCGCAGGGAAAGCTCACCTGAACATTAGCTACTCCGCAACTCTGAACTTGCTGTTAAGACTTCAGGAAATAACTTGTTCTTGTACCTAAGACAAAAAACCCTCTCACCACCATCCACCTAATTGCATTTCCACTTAGGCATGCACACCCCAGCTCCTGATAAAGTATTCACAGGTTGCCCTTGGCCTTGATGGGGAAAAGCACCTGCAGAACTGGGACCGGTAGGTGTGGGTCGCAGCCCCGGGCAGGTGGGAACCCACACTGCCGGCCATTGCAGCAAGGCTCACTTGAATCAGCTTGTGGCATGGGGCTAGGGGGCATGACTCTGCAAAGTTTTAAGCCAAAAACCACGTCTGCAGGCAATTTGCACCTGCCTTTTACTCTGCAAAGCTCGTATTTGTTCTTTTTCCATTTCCTGAATCTCAGGCAGAAATCACCCAGACAGAAGCTGGGCGGTTTTGTGCTTGCTACATGGAAAACATTAACGCAACGCAACTCAGGGTCACAGCAGAACACGTAACACGAGGAGTGCCGCTACCCGGGCCCATAGAGGACACACCTTTGATGTTTTCTTCAGAAGACTTCCAAGGCAAGGAGAAGATTTGCCTGCTATCTTCCAGGCTGCATATTTGCCAGGGCTTTCACTTTAAATCGAAGAGTTTGGACTTGCTGGTTAAATATACATATGCATACATTATATGGCAAATGAGATTCTTTCTCAGACTTTAGTTGTTTTTGTAGTATGAAATGAGGATTAAACATAGAGCAGTTAAGATCCATGCCCATTTCCCCTCCAAGCAACTCAGTCCACCCTCCCATTCCTCCAACACGACACCAAAGCAGTTTATTCTCCACGTGCTATTATAAATCCCGGGTTAGTCAGCGGCTCGTGCCCCACAGCCCCCCCCATCTTGGGCCTCCCCACACCAGCCTTGCTCCCACCCCTCAGTTTTATCCCACAGTCCTGAGGACTCCACAGAGCTCTGTCAATACACTACCTGTTATTATAGTCCCTTCGGCTTTTCCTCAATTAAGACAGCCAATCATGCCTAATTGTTCCCTGTTCTGTGATGGTTTAGTGATGTGAATAAACGTCCCCTCAAGACGATGCTGCATCCACTCAAATAATTCACTTGTCATCTGAAAACAAAAGGCATCTAGGTCCTCTGATACGAAAGGCTACCACATACAACAAATAATTATATTTATCTGGAAAAAAGGCAGAAGATTTACTTTAGTAACACAGTTACATTCGTAGCTACGATGTACGAAAAGCTCAGTGTTTTTGAACAGGGGCATGCATGTCCCAGTCTCCCCCACACCCCCTGCCAACCAGCTGGACACAGTTGAAACTGCAAACATGCTCAGAAAATGGAATAGGATCAACTAGGTCCCCATGCTTCAGTATGAGTCATTCAGAAACATTATTGCTTTCACAGATTTACTTGGAATTTGCTCCTGGTCCTCCCCCCACCCCTCCTCAGCATACCAGGAGACCCTCCTCGGCAGGGCCTCTCCATCACCAGAGGACTCCTTTGAGTCTGCCCAAAAAGCCCACGTTTCTCACGCTCTGATAGCAACCTGACCCCGGGGGGGAAGCAGTCCAAGCCGCAGCCGCTGTAGCAGCATGGGCTGCCCTCCCAGAACAGGCTGGCAGGGGCATGCTGGAGCAAAGACCCGGCTTAACAAACCGAGCCACGCTCAGGGCAGCAGCGCCAGACGCAAGGGCGTCTTCTGAGGTCGTGTGCCCCACTCGGCTGCCGAGCTCTGCGGGCAGCTGCGGCTCCGTGCTCAATGCCCACAAAGCCCCCCTCTCCACATCTCCATTTCTTCCACCTTCCAGTCATGGCAGAGGTATTTGATGGGTTTTACCCCTGCTCTCAGCCAAACCAGCCAGTTTCTCCAGGGTTGATCCTCATAGACCTACATACTCTGTTGATTTCTGGTGACACAGGTACTCCAGTCTTCCAGCCTTGATCCTCCTACACCCACTCACGTGCAACATTAGTAAAAAAATAAACAAATCCATTTCT
>JAVKLA010000030.1:5212791-5225889 GCA_034782735.1 Sagittarius serpentarius | reverse complement strand
CAGCCAAACCAGCCAGTTTCTCCAGGGTTGATCCTCATAGACCTACATACTCTGTTGATTTCTGGTGACACAGGTACCACCTCACTCCAGTCTTCCAGCCTTGATCCTCCTACACCCACTCACGTGCAACATTAGTAAAAAAATAAACAAATCCATTTCTCCCCTCGCAAACTAGTGTATATGAGCTTGCCGGGGGGCTGTGTGCAGTAACGTCACCCACAAGGCCCACAGGAAGCAAAGCGTGACAGCTCTGCCTCGCTTCCCCCACCTCTTCTTCCATCTCCCCCACCACCCAGCAGTCGGTAGGCGCAAGCGGCTTTGTGAAGTTAAAAGTAATGAGAGGCAACTTCGGCTTTCATATACCATGATCAATATTTACTGGAGCAATAAAAAGAGTTCAGAAACTGCAGCACTGGCATGATAGAGAAGCTGGAGAGAGGAAAACGGCATTTAAAGTCTTCAGAGGGACATGACAACCAGCTAATGATTACTCAGGGACTATCAGATTTCTTTCTTCATTTATTTTGCCAGAGCGGTATAGTAGTTAAAACACACAATAATAAGACAGGAAGCTGAGCCTGGCCCTAGTCTGGGGAAGCAAACGTGTTTGTAACAAACATCTCTCTCTCATACCCAGGTTCGGGAGGAGAGCACTGCTTGTTAAGGCAAGTAGCAACGCGTCTCCCTGTTCCCAGCTCCTCTGCTGATGTGACATCCTGGGCAATGCCCTTTGCCCTGTGGGGCTCCTTACAAGTGAACGCTTTGTCATATGTGCTCCTGATCAAAGGGTCTTGCTGCCGGTAAATTTGTCTGCTTTCTCAAGGTTTTTTTGAGCCAGTTCATCAGCTAGCAAGCCTCTGGTGTTGCCCTGCAGTAGGGTAAACCTTGGGCTCTTTTGGACTCCATCTTGGTCTGCAGGCCACAGCACCTCAGCTGCACTCCACAGCCTCTCCAAAGCACTGTGAGGGGCCTCCAGGCAAAGATGTTTCCTGTAGCGCAATCCAGTCTTCAGGAGATTAATAAATAAATAAATAAATAAATAAATAAATAAATAAATAAATAAATAAATAAATAAATAAATAAATAAAATCCAACCACCATCACACCAGGCAAGCCAACTCCTCAGCAAACAACCCCTTTTGTTATCTGCTATCAGGTAACAATGAATTCTCACGCTGCTCCTGAAAACACAGGGACAGATTTTGGGGTGTAAATAACAAAACAGACAACGTAGCTGAAGTTGCCAAATGAGGAGAGAACAGAGGAGCAGAAGAGGCAAAGGATTTGCACAGTCCCGTTCAGAGAAAGCTCATAGTTCCTCATAGCGCATCACAATCCCCCGCATCAGAACACAGGATTAAGACTTGACATTTCCATATTTGTGAAAAACCTCAAAGTTCCCATGACAGTTTAGCCCTTAGAAAACAAACCAAGTGCATTAAGGATCTTTGCAAGGTCCTCTGACTTGCACATCATCTGCTTCCTCCTACAGAAATTACACTACTATTAGTATTGCTCAATGAAGAGCATGAAACAAAATTGAGCCTCTAGCCACTTCCAATAGATAAGGGTAGTTAACCCATATCTTCGAAGCCGCACGCACATCTTTTGTGACAAAAATTAAATTCTTGGAACTCATCTGGGAGCCAGGGCCTCACACGGATCACATTTCCACTTTCCTATCTGTTGGACCTCCAGCTGGGGCCAGCCATTGCTGTGGGCCGCGGGGGAATCCTGGGAAAGAAGCTGGGCACACAAAAACGTTGTGAGGCGTATTTGGAAAGGGGAAAGTCAGGAATCTTCAGAGGCCAACCAACTTATTACAAGAAAGAATAAAACTCTCGGCCTTCTTTCCCTAACCACCGTGGTCTGAAGAACAGGAAAAGGCAAGAGGTGTTGTCCCCAACTCCCATTCCTGCCGTGGGCTAGCTGAGCTTACAGTGGAGCAAAACTAACAGCCAGCTTACTGGCCTAGGAGGCAGATGGGGAATGAAAAACCATATGCTTGTCCTCCAGGGTACATGTTTTTGGAGGGGTGCTCCAAAAAGAAAAATACTCGGACTAGGATGGTCCAAGAAAGGTGCTGCCACCCACGAAAGAACTGAGAGCCACTGGTGGGAAAGATACACTACAGAGAACGAAAAACAATCACAGCAGAAGAAGAGACAAAGGCAAGAAAGGCTCTTGCACTAATCCCCCTTTTCTCCCCTGGGTTCTCCGTCTTATTGCTAGAGATCAAATCCCAGCACAGCGGCAAAAAGAATTGCTTAGATCTGCAGTTATAGAAGGGAGCGCACAGGCACTTCTTCTCCAGCATCTTAAGAAACTTAGGCTGCACATAACCCCCCTGCAGTTACGACCCCCCCAACACATCCCCAAACACACACTGTGTCCTCCCCCTTACTCCACTAATGAAGCCAAAGTACGCAGCTGCAGCTCCCCTTTCCCCACCAGGAGCTGCAGCTGCCGCGGGGTGGGCACCCGAGTTTTCCACCCCCTGCCTCTGTCCTCCTCCATTCCTTTTTCATTACACTCTTGTCATCTTTGCTCCTTTCCACGTATCCATGTCATTTCACCTGATTTCCTCTTCTCCTCTCTCCACCCAAGCTCTCTCCAGTATCTTTCTCTGTTCCTCATGGGATCTGGGGTGGGTGGGGGTGTGCCACCATTCTGACCCCAAAAGACCAGAGAAATAACCACAGTAAGATCCCTGCCTTGCCCAGATTGACCACTGGAATGGTGTGGAAAACCAGCACTGATCAGCTTTGCTGCCAGCTGCAGGGCTTAGGACACGGGATGCAGGAGTTCCAGCTTGCTCACCGATTCAGAGCAACTCTGAGTCAATTTCATTGATTTTTGCTTCAGTTTCCCCATTTGCAAAAAGAAGGGATTAACTAATCCTAGCTACACTAATGATAGGAAAGGAGATGGAAGAGAGTGGAGCGCAGGCACCCACAGGAATGGACAAAAGGAGGGACAATGGGAATTAGAAAGTAGCTGACTGGGGAATGACAGGTAGACAGATAGGAGGAAGGCAACATGCCTGGATTAACTGCAGTCACTATGAAGACACAATGTAAATCAGCCACAACGTTTCTTGCCTGTTTTGCGCTGCTGCTCTGGCTAGGTCAGTCTCAACATACAAGCTAATTCCTGTACCACATCTGTTGCCACTCCCTTGTAAGCCCTGATTAACATTCAGTCTTGCAAAAGACCCAGTAGTGCCTTGTGAGCATCACCCGCTCCCAGCTGGAACGGGATGCTAAGCCAACGGATTCGCAAGCCCAGATCTTCCCAGAGCACATAGCTAACCTAACCTCTAACGCTGCAGCTTCTCACAGTTTGCGTCCTGAGCTCTCCAACAAGGTCACTGCCCGCGTCCTTCCAGCTCCACCCTATGCAGCCCACTGGCAAGCCGTTCTCTCCTGCGCAGAAGCTGCCAGCAAGAGTCAGCAAGCAAAGGCGGCTGCGGGTTCCCAGGGGGCAGATGGTAACGCCATGCTGAAGATAGGAGGAGGAGGAACTTATATCCAAGTCAATTAGGATTAATGCAATGTGGGAAAGTATTAGTTCTGGAGCTGTAGGTTTCTCCATTAGAGATTGAAAGCAGATCGGGAAGGGGGGTGAGGAAAGTGAAAGACAAGCTAGTAAAGCCAGTGTCTTGGCTCCCCAGCCCTTTTCCTTTTTTCTCTTTTTTTTAGGGGAGTGATGAGGTGTGGATCTAAGACATTACACTCTGGAGATTGTCAGTGCCTCCAAACCCCATTAAGGCAGCAGTTTTCTCGCTCTCCTTTCCATCTCTTTTGCTCAATGCCGTTACGCGCTGATGGTGGCTTGGCCTGTTATCAATGGAAAACTAAAGACATTCTCCAAAATGAAACATCACAGCATCAAAACCTTTGAATTCAACTTCTTTGGGCTGAGGAGAGCTCATTTCTAATGCTGTGGATGACAAGATCGACAGTAAGGTTAAGTGCTAGCCCTGCGAGAAAGGCAAGCAAGCAGGTAGGAGGGGCAGGTACACTAGATACACTAAGTTAAGCTGAGCAGTAAGAGAAGCAACCAACAAGAGAGAGAGTGCTCAGGGGTTAGCGATAACACGGTCAGAAACAACATGGGCATTCCCTGAGCACACACCCCACCCCATCCGTTTTGCAAAGTCAAAGGGACCAACCTGGAAGCAATTTTAGGGGAGGAACTGCATGAGGAAGGTACCTTCCCCTTCTGAGGGCACCTGCAGACAGAAGCCACCTCCAAATCCTTTGCAGTGATCATCTTCCCTCCTTCACCTGCTGTAAATACCCAGACTGCAAGCTCTTTCGGCCACAGCTTGCCCCCTCCCTGCTGAACACCTATGCAGTGGGGATCTGCTCTCAGCTGCATCTCCACCACATTATAACCAACTTCCAGGATCTGCAAAGAGTAGGAGAGGCAGAGGAACCGGGGGCCACAACCATGCCATCAGCTTCTCTTCAAACAAGTGTAATCTGAATGGTAGAGCTGGGGGAAGTATTCCTAAAGCTGAGGAGTTGAAGGTCTCTGCCTTTCTTTTCAGTGCTGATCCCGGAGGGTACAGCAACAGATCTATTTTCCGTCTTTCAGTCCCTGCTCATACACCTGTACTAAGAGGTTCCAAAATCCATCATGCCTTCCTGAGGCAATGTCCCTGCTAGGTCAGTGCATCATGGTGCTGCTGCACTGCAGGCCAGTATGAAACAGGCACAACTGAGTGCTCAGCCTGCGGGAGAGAAGAACCTGTCAATATTATTTGGCTGTAAAGTGCCACCCATGCCGGAGGTGCTTTATAAATCAGTCAATAAACAAACAGCATCAAATTACAAAGAGGAACGAATGATGAACCCTCTTTCATCTTTCTAAAGAAATAAATACGGGTCAGAAATATAAGTTATACATATTTCAAAATCCACCAGGAAGCTGTATTTTGACAATCCGGTGATGCAAAGGAGGTCTCAAAGCATCCCTCTCCCTCTGAATAACAGTGGGTGGCAGAGCACTTCGAGGATGCTTGCAAATCCATGGTTTTAAGAGTCCAGTGATATTTACAGTACCTATACTAATTGCTAAAGCTGCCAATTATGTACACATGCACCTAATACGCTGGCAGACCCCTCCTTATTCCAGCTTTGAACTGCTGCAGTTGGCAACTCCTTCAGACCCTTATCCTGCACTGCTTAACTTTAAGCATGACAGGTAGTCCTACAGAAGGAAATAGGACAATTCAACACCTTAAAACTAGGCAGATACTTACACTTTTCCCTGGACTGGGGCCTCAAAGTGAAGCAAAAATTCCAGAGGTCTGCATGGCTTTGTAAGCACCAGGAAACACAGTGCGCTACTGCTAAAATGGCAGCCCCATCTTCTGAAACAAGGGCTGAGTCCCCAAGCAAAACCAGGGATGTCACAAGCTCTAAATCTTTAACAAACAGTGTTAGTTCAGCTCAGCGCTAAAGGGGGCAAGGCAGAGGGTGCAAAAAATGCAATAGGTTTAGAAAATTCCCTGCCTTTTTTTGTTTTCATTATTTTAATGGAGAAAAAGTGTTGTTGTTTGAAATCCATTATTTCCCTGCAGTGTTTGCAACTCTAATATAGCAGCCCCAGCTGTTACCTTATTGCTTATATAGAAACTACAGGTGCACCTGAACGTAAACAAACCAGGAAAAGGATGGAAAGCTAAATAGCGACAGGGAAAAGAGCAGGGACAAGCAGCCCGCACTCACAACATTCAGGGACTTCTGACATTTTGCAGCGCTCAGCCCTAGCAGCGAGCTGCCGCAGCACTGCCCTGCCTTGCTGCCCTGGGGCCGGTGCAGCGTCTGCAAAACCCGGGGCTGCGAGGAGGTGCAGGCACCTGGTGAATCCAGCTGAAGCTCCTCTCCCAGCCCAGGCTGCCTCCCTGGTGAAGCCACCAGCAGCACCCACCCTCCTTTTGGCACTGGCTCCTAGGAGGCAGGCATTGCCAGCAGAGTCTTCTCTGTGCTTGGCTGAGGAACTGCTGTGGTGCTGCTGCTGCTGCTGCTGCTTTTAAGTCTGCTTCGGGGGTCTAGAATCTGCCATTAATTTTTGCCCTAAGAAGCTTCGAAAGGCCCCAGCTCAAAAGAGCATCCTCGAGGAAGCAGTACTTAATACTGTGAAAAACGCCAGGAGGCTCAGACCGCTTGTGCAAGGGACTGGTTTCTGAATTAAGACGAGACCATCAGAGAGGTGCCAACGAGAGAAGCGCAGGAAGGCCACCATTGCATGGCCAGCTATAAAGCTTCAGCGTGACTGTCCGGAATTCTGCTTCAAGGAAGGGAAACGTTGAAGCGCTGTGCCTAACTTTATGGTGCACACCCTGCAAAACGCACGTTGTAAACCTTCCCACCAAGAGCATTAACCAGGGAAAATACCGGAGATTTACACGGTACTTTTACTTTGTAAAATTTAAGACACCAGCAGTAGATAAAGGAATCTCAAAACATAAGTGTATAACTTGGTGGTACTACTCAAAATCACAGAGGCCACAGAGACGTGAATGAATTCAGATTCCTAACAGCAGACCAGACAGGGTGTGCTGCACAAAAGAAAATAACACTGTCTCTTTTCATACTATTATTTATGTACATGTTTATGTAGTTAAATTGCAAAAGCTTTCCTTTAAGGAAAATGACACACTGAGGATGTTTACTCTGTTTTTGTTATTACTTTAAATGCATTTCTATTTGATTTCATTATTCAATATATATTTCCTTTTTCCAGTTACACTTGGGAGACTGGTACAACGTACACACATTCGTACTTTAGTGTTGTGACAACCAGCATCAAAGTTGTTGAAATATCCATTTCAAAACCTGCCTTAGTGCAATCAATCAAATCCTCCGCTGCAATACAGGGAAAATAAACAAGGCTATCGGACTGCAACTCCAGGTCGGGTGGATGGAGCACAGAGCGTGGAAGACTAAGGGGGAGGGAATAGAGAAAGAGGGATGCCAGAAAGAAAGATTATTTCAATGGCTCAAAGAGCTTAAAGAGTCTTAGAGGGGATTAAAGAATAAAACAATATATCAAAATTGCAAGGAAGCAAAACCAGAAACTCAGCCATCTTCGTAGCCACAAGAACACATGGGTCTTGTAGCATTAAAGACTTGAGCGTCATACTTATGAGGAAATACAGACACAGGAGGAAAACTGTCCTATATTATTGCAAAGGCAAAGTCCTTCTGACCCCGAGAAGCTGGTACGCTCAGCCCCTCTACATCTTAGTCATAAGATCACCACCAACAAAAAAGGTTGCGCCTAGAGGCAGCCCCTCCTCTTGGGATGCACTTATTCCCAGCAGCAAGGTTTCAAAACTCTGCAGAGATCGCTATGCAGAGTGGTTGATTCCTACTCGGGCAGGAGAGGTGCTCCAAAACTTTTGCTTTCAAGCCCTCGGTTTTCCCAGTAAAACGTTTCCAGAGAGCAACCTGTCCTGACTTTCAAAGGACCCTAGTTGAGAAGGTGTGTGTTTGCGTGAGTGTGCATGCAACACCCACGTGAGTGGAGGGAAGCCTGGTCTGCATATGCTGGCACCAGCTGTATTCTTTAAGCGTGTATATGTTCCTGGTTAGCCAGAAACAGAGCCCAAATCCCTCTAAGCAAGACTCAGCAAGAGCATATGTTCAGGAGCACACTGACAATTAAATGAGAATTTTATGTCATCTCAGTACAACAGAAGCAACTGAAAACTATTCGCCTGGTTCAAGAAACAAAAAAGTAGCACCACCGAAACTACATGAAACCATCACTGAAATTTTGACAAAACTTCCCATTACAGTAGCACTGTGCATGTGTATTTTATATATATGCTGCTTTACTTCAAGCACGAAAAATGTCAGCCCAGAGGGAACTGTCTGAGAAAGTTACAAGCAGGCATTGAGCTTGGTATTCGTTTGCTTACTGGGATCAGATTTTTATTATTTTTTTCTAATATTTTTTGATGGAAGTGTTGCAGCTTTTTGCTTTCATTTAGAACGAATATGAAGCAGACATATTTGACATATCAGTGCTTGCTTGAGTTTTCAAGGGAGACTGAAGGAATACCTAAACAGTCAAATGATCCTGTTCTACCCACTCCTTCCTTACCACCCCAACTCTTTCACCAACACCTTTCCTGCTTTCATGCCTAAGCTTATTGCCTGCGCTGCTTATGAGCGCTGCTGGGATTTCTCTTCGCTCTCTTCCATCCCAGACATCCTTGGCTACAGCTTGCAGCTCTGAAGTCACTGTAAGAAATCCCACCAGATCACGACTGTCCTTAAGAAACTGTCACAAAAAGGAACAGGCTATAATGACTAGCTGGAGAAGCGTGTTGAGTAGGAAGAACATGTGGTTTGGAACCCCTTTGAGATGAAGGGGATCATGCAGCTCTTTCACAATAGAAGGATCAACACCGGAAAGCTAGGTGGGACCATCATAAACCAAGCTACAGCATTACTACTAGACCCTAGCAATACAAATGCAGCTTGAAAGCAAAGTACTTTACCATGGCATTTAGAAATTGCTTAAAAAAGAACATATCTTACTATATACGTATTTCACACAAAATTCTGCAATTCTGTAACCTCCTAAATGCATTTTCTATATTGCAAAAATTAGATCAAGCACAGGCGATAATAAATACATGAAAAGTATCCAATTCCACCTTGCCGCCCCCCTCTTCTCTGCTTTCTTTTCTTTTTTCTCTTTTTTCCAAGTGAGCTGGCTGCTAGACTCTTGCCCTGGCATTCTCACCCAGAAGGGATCAAGACAGCTGGGCGAACTAGTTGTTCCAAACACTCGCTTAAGGGGATATAGTAATGAAACTTCAGTCTTCTTCTTGCTGTGCCCTACAGCCCCCATACATTAGTATAGAAAACAGGTTTACAAAGCAGAAGACAGGAGTCCGTCAATATCCCTAAACCAGCTGTTACTTCTCCAGTGGGGGCCAGAAGAGGGTAGAGAGAAGGGTGGGTGAGAAAGATGGGGCAATTTGTTTTACAGCTGAAACAAATTCTCTAATGCCTGCGTGTGTCTATTTGCTTCCTTTCTTTCATTTTTCTCCTTCCCTCCCTCCCTCCCATCTTCCATTTTGTGGGTGTCAAATGCAGATCTGGGATTTATCCTGCTTTGCTACAGTGTGAGACACACACATGCAGTCCTATTTTGTAGGGACAACGTGGCCTCTCTGACTTATACAAGAGACGGTTCTCCAACACCCCTTGGTCCCCAGTCTGATGCTCGAAGCTCCACTTTGGGATTATCTCCTGTCTCCTTAAATTCCCTCTGCAGAGCATTTAACAAAGTCATGGACATAGCCGCCCTGTGAGGGGGATGCTGGCTGAGGTGGAATTCAGTCTGAGATTGAGTCTCCCACGGGTTGGTGGTGCGTGGTCTAACTTCCCACTGCAGTTAATGGAGACTCAGTCCTTACAGGCAGTGAAGTCAAAAGGTTAATTCAGCTGATCAGGAGATGTCTGCTCTACCATGAGCTGAATTAAGTTCCTAGCCTCAATTGACTGCACTGAATCTCTATCAGCTATAATGGGTGTTTAGACACCAACTCACATCTAGATACCTACAGGAAGACCCCTAAATTTAGACATTTTAATCTGGAGATGAACCTCATGCTAGGAGTCGAGGGAATCTCTGCGTCTTTTCCAGCTTCCTTATGACCACAAATAAGACATTTGTATTATCCCGACGCCTCAAATCCTCGCTTTTTGTGAAACAGGACTGAGAGCTTTTATGTATTGCATGTACTGAGAAATACGTGACACCACAGAAGAACTCAGCAATAGTTGTGTTCAGGTAGTGGCGGGCTATCGCAAAAGCAGGACATAGCACACCTGGAAGGGGATAGCTGCCAAACCATGACACTGGGCAAACCAATCCTCCTCCTTGCAGGGGACCAAGGACACACTCACAGTGGACAAACGGACAAATGCTGTTCCCAGCATCACCTGAGCTAGCTGTGATGTGCACGAAAGATTACTGAGTTAGGATAGGCCTGTGCTCAAGCTCAAGCCCTGCTGAGAGGTGGAGTTTATCAGCTTAGGTACAGTGCCTTGCTGTCACAGCACTATCTGGTTGCCAAGACTGAGCGAGCCCTCCCTGCGTGATAGCATTTTCGTGTCACGTTGGTCTACTGCGCAACATGGCCACGCTTGTAAAACGCCGGTTGAGAAGGCGCACAGGTTTTGGAGCTCCTCCTTCAGTGTTTGCATGAGGCTTTGATGGTCTTGTCTTCCCAGCTTTTTCAGCAAAACTGAGCTGGTTAAAGCAGGCTGTGGAGCATGCTTAGATAATACCCTGGAATTTTTTGTTACACTGAAAACAGACTACTCCTTCAGATCTGGAAATGTAGGGGACAGGCCTTCCAGCCCTCCTACGTGAGAGCCCAAATAGAACAGTGAAGCTCAAAGGCACATTAAAACAAAATAACAACATAGAACACTTAGCTCTTTACCTCTCCAAAGTACTTCACAAGCTTTTATTAAATTAAGTCTCATCACACCCTTGGGACATAGGTGCAGTAAATACCTTCACGAGAGGTGAATGAGTAAGACATAGAAAACTCTCCACAAATACTCCTCTGACTGACTGTATGAATTGATTCATTTCAGTTGCACCCTTGTGCTGTCATTTCCCACGGAGTTTCAAGCAATCAAATTTTACTGCCACAAAGGGTTTGCAGGAAATGAACTGCAAAGTTGTACACAAGAGAATTCGCTTACGAAAGGCACGTGAGCAAAACACAGCAACGAACAGGAACAGCAGCTCTGCAAGACTGGGCCTCTCTGTGTTTGGGGTAATCATCCAAATATTAAGCTACGCTTAAGTCAGGCTCATGCCGACAATGCATTTTTAATCTATTTATTTATTTTCATTAAGCAGTTAAATGGAAAGGGGAACCTCTAGCAAGTAGGTCCGCTTTCAGGTTGTAAGCCAGTTTGCTTTGCTGTCCAGCACACAAGTAATCCCCTTCTGGGTCGCGTGCGGGCCAGTGTCTCGAGGACACGCGGAATAACGGATGGACTTGACAGTCACAGATCAGACAAAAAGATGCTGGCAACTCACTAATTAGTGCTTTCTGCTTGGTGTCTAAGAAAATTCATTTCCTGGCAGGAACCGAGGCAGAAAGAGATACCTCAGCACCTCATTTTAATTCAGAATGTCTTAATGCAAAAATGTATAAAGCAATAATGTACCCACATAAAAAGCCAGCTGTAAGAAAAAAGTTCCTCCAAGGAAGTGAAACACAACAGGTCTTTAAAAACAGGGTGGGGTGTGTTGTGGGGGGGGGGCCTGTGGTGGTGGTGGGGTGTGACACAGGGACAACACGGACAACGGACAACAGGGACAGACAACGCCAAAAGCAATCAAAACCCCAAAAGCCCAAACTCCACAACAAAAACCAGGAGGAGCAACACTAACCTGTGCCTGGGGCAAATCAAGATCTAGCTAGATTTCCCTCTTCTGTAAGTCTGGGAAACTCAAAGAACATCTCAGAAGTAAACTTACAGCCCAAGAACTGTTTGCAGAAATGATTCGGTTTTGAATCATTTGACTTGAATAATTGCAAGTAGCAAATACATTTGAAAAATCCAAAATCCTCTTGGAGTTGTTTTGCAAAGAGAAGCGGCTACAATTTTTAAATTAATTGTACAACCCAAATGATTTTATTAGCTCTAATTATTTATCAACTGTATTTTACAGACAGGAAAACTGAGGCCTTAAGAAGCTAAAAGCAGTATCCCCTTGATCACCTGAGTAATTTTTCAAAGATTTGTTTTAGATCTGAGGCATTTTTGTCATCTTTCCACCTCCCATGCTCTACAGCTCCCCAGGTCTATTACTGGATATGACTTCACAGGTATGACCACATCAAAGTCCCTGTTAACTTGGAAGACCTCATGCTCTGAGCTGGGTCAAAGGAAGCAAGTTCTCAAACTCATAGGGTAATTTTCAAGAGAAAAAAAAACTGATTAAAGTTCCCATTTGAAATTTATATTCATGGCTACAACGCTGTCCTCTTTCTGCTGCTTGTATTGAAATAATTACATTTTTAAAGGACAGTAGAGAAAAAAGCAAAGGCAGTTAGTGAATTTATCTATTTCCCCCCAAAAAAAGATTTTTTTTTTTTTGGTCAACACTATTTTTCAATGAAATTTGGAGACTGACTCATCAGATCTATTCCACAGAACATATTGGTATTTATACCGAAAAAAAAAAAAAATCAAACACCTAGAAGTATGCAATTATACTCCAACTTCCATGATCTACTGCATCATCACTACGTACGAGATGACTTCCATTCTTCACTTCCAAACAAAATATTTTGGAAGGGGGAAGCCTTTATTTTGCTGCAAAGGGAAATGTGAATAAAGTTTTAACCACAGGGAAGGGAAAAAAAAAAAGTCTTTTTCCCTTCCTTTGGAATTCTCTTTGGGAAAACAAAACAAACCAAAACCCCCAAATGTTCATCAGCAGTGACAAGAACAAAACCATCTTTGGGCCAACTCCAGACAATACAGCTTTTGTATAGGTGCAGCCATCAGCAAATTCAGAGGGTATTGCCCCTGGGAGTTTAGATCAGGTAAGTTACGTTTGTTTGCTTGGGTTTTTTTCCCCAGCTTCAGGACACTGGGTTATTACTTTAACAAACCTATTTCCATTCTCACGTCTTCTTATTTGCTAGAAAAGATTAGAGAGCTTTGAAGTGCATAGGAAAAAGGTGCAATTCTTAAGAACACTGCAAGGTTACAGGGGCTGCCTGCTAATAATGCATGTTGGTTTGGTAACAAGCTGAAGCAGAGAGCAGCAGGGGCACTGCCTCATGGCTGCAGCTTTTTCAAAAGGGTCTGTTAAAAGTATTTCAGGAGGAAAGACATGTAGTGAAACCTTTAAATGTGTCAACAGGGAGGCCAGACACTGAACTTCTGCCCACTCCAGAGCTGACACCATCCTTCAAAGCAGAGGAGATTGACCTTTGCAGTTGAGAATCATGGAGTGGCAGTGGGGGGGTGGGGGGGACGGGGTCCTGTGGTTGCTTCCAAGCGGTGTTTGGCCTTTCTCTTGCGA
>JAVKLA010000030.1:5172688-5212781 GCA_034782735.1 Sagittarius serpentarius | reverse complement strand
CCCCCCCCCCACAATACTCTTCTTCCCTGGAAACCGGGTTGGAGAAAGAGGGTGGCAGGTCAATGATTAACAAAGTTGTCAAATCGGTCTGTAATGAAGTCAGAAAGTGCTCAGAAGAGGACAAGCACAGTTCATTCTCCTCTCCTTCTGCTTTATAAGGAGTGCAAGATCTACTCATAGCCTGCTCGAGAGCAAGGCAACAAGTACTGGCAAGGCCTGCAGCAGATACCGGACATCCACCCTATTTTGTACCTCCCTCAAGCCACATTAACTGTGAGCTCCGCATCCTGCTCCGTTTCCTGAATTGCTCCCTGCCACCCAGGTATGGAAAATCATGACAGTACAGCCTCTTCCCCTGGGCTCCGACCAGTTTTCCCAGGTGAAAACACAAACCGACTGGTGAAGGAAAAAAAGAGCAGTACTCCCACTGCAGCAACAAGACCTGCTAGAGGAGAAATGAGAAAAGCCAAGACACTTCAAACAACAGGGCTAAGTTTCAGATCACCCTGTATGGTCCACCAGTGAGCCCAAACATCAAGCCATGGCCTTTCCTAGGAAGCAAGCACTAGCCTCTTTCTTGCTAACGTCCTAAAGCAGACGCCTCCTTTTGCGCCCGATGGGAGCGAGAGGTTTCTCTTGCGCAACTCCTGGACCACACGATCGCATGCTGAGCTCCAAGGGCGAGTACCAAAGATGGAGCCACGGGCTCTTCAAAGATGAAGCGTGGCCTCAGTTGCTTTGCTGGATCCAAATGGTAAAAGTGGGAAGACAGACCCCCAAAACTCATGCCCTCAGCACATACCAAAACAGAGGGAGAAGCCTGCACAGATACAGGAAAACACGAAATTGAAGCAATTCCTGACTGTTACTGCACGACCTTGGACAGGTTGCATCGCCTCTTTGTGTTTTGTTCTTCCTTCCTCTTCCCCTCTAAGCACACAACCATATCTGCTTCTGTAAAATTCAGATTATAACACCGATGTCATAACGATTGTGTGAGGACTAATTTAGCTGTCGTTTGCGGAGCATACACCAATCCTCAGGTGCAAAAACACTACGTAAGATGGCGAAGCTGACCAGCTTCACCAACTAAGTGCCATGCTACGGTCATGAGGGAACACACCACCGCCAAGGAAGGGAGAAGAGGAATCTGTGCCAAGTTCTCAGCGCATATGTGCTGAAGAGGAGCCCATGCCAGCATTCAAAGCCTGAGCAGACAGCAGAGCAGAAGGCCAGTTAACAAGAAGATTCAGCTGATAACAGCTTAGATAATACACCTATAGACAAACCAAGTGGCACAGGAATCTAGGTGTGTTCAGTAAAACTGGTAGGGAAAGGCTTTGGTTTTTTCATGCTGTTTTTAAAATTTCAAAATCTTCTCCAAAGCATCATGCTGAAAAAAAAACCCCAACAAACCAAACCCAACTGATTTTGGGCCAGTTTAAGTGTTCCACCTTCACAAAGGAAAACAAATCTAAGTTTTTGAGTGAGAATAAAGTACTTTCTACCACAAATGTATAATTAAGCAACCAAGACTCCCCCCCCCCATTATGAAAATATCAGAGTTTTCCACTCTGTTCCAATCCGAATTTTGTCAACATCAACTTGACTTGAAAAGTCGCTGATGTCACTGATACAATGTCTCCCATCAGGAAAATTTTCTTTTGATGTTTTCTAATCATCACCTCTAGTTAGAGCTGTGAGATCGAATTTTTACCACCGCAAGACTGTTCTCCCTGTCTCTGAAGATGATACATTCCCTTCCTACATACACAGAGTATGCTGAGAGCACCTTAACGTGAGGCTTAAATCCAGAACATTCTCTGTGCTGCTAACCTTAGAAAAAAATAGAGCTTGTGTCTCTTTTTGCTGGGAACAGGTACATACTGCATGATACCCTCTGAACGATTCGGTCGGTATCTTACAAATCCTGCCCCAAACATTCTCCCTTCTCACAGCTCTATCCAGCTTGCTCTGGTGCCAGTAAGCTGCTATCATCCATTCCTCCGTCTATCCAACCCAGAGGAAGCAGTTTACCATCAGTGTTGTTTCAAGATAGGATTTCTTTTAGGTGATTTACACAGGAAAAAAAAAAGACCTATAGAAATGAGAACCCCATGATTATTCTGACATTTTGTATTACTACGTGTTAATCACTCTCCTCTCCAGAGATGCCATTGCTGGTTTGAGAGACTATTTTCTTTTCTTTAAAGTTATCTCCAGACCATCTTAAAGAGCTGAGCAAGCTTGGAGAGATAAGGAGGAAAATACACCTCTAAAGATGCTTCATGCTCAGCTCTGAGTGTGTAGAGATGCGTGCAAACTCCAAGCACCGCAAAGGACTGAGAGGTTCAGCTCCCTTCCGTTTGTATATATTTACCCTTATTCACAGCATTAGAGCTACTGTCCTTCCAAAAGAGATATAATGAGGAAAGGCTTTCTGTGACAGAGGGCTCCGGAGCATTCATCCAGCAGTTTAGCAGAACAGTGCAGAGACGGAGTCTGCAGCTAAAGAAAACGGAGCTGTCGCTTAAAAGCTCTAACGTTAATAGCTGTTCTGCAAACCCCACCACAATGAAGCAAACGGAGAATAATGAGGAAAAAGGGAATAGGACAGCGTGAGGGGCCAGGGAACTGGCTGAGATACTGAAAGAATAGCTACAGTACTAGAAGGCAATCAAAGGACTATTCATTTGGGGTATTCCCTAGCAGCGAAGGAGGACCTTGCAGCAAGGACCTCAAGGAAGAGCTGTGCAAATCTCCCCAGTAGCTGCCTAAGTCGCTGAACTCCTCACTGTCCCCCTTCTCTCTCATTACTGCAGCAAAACCCGTGGGGTACTCCTAGCCACGCTGCGGCTGCAGCTCCATGCGCAGGGCCACTGTAACTGCGTTACCCACAGAATTGTGGTCTCAGGAGCGGCAGCCCGTGGATGAGGCAGTAGGGCTGCTCTGCCCCGGCCCCAAGTGAAAGATGACGACTGCGGGTACATCAACAGGGATGATAATAAATGCAGGTACATGTGAGGAGGCTTACCAGCCCTGTTTTTAATCTAGCCGAGATGCCACATTTACTCTAGAGCCCATGCTGCCCTGCTTTCCGTGTTGCTGGTTACCCATACGACCACCACGCTAACTAACCCTAGTGCTGCTGAAGGCACAGCCGTCCCCGAAGCGGGGAGAGGAGAAGAAACAGAAGGAAGGATTAGTAACGCCACTGCGTGAAGGGAAAAGCAGCTTGCGGTAGCCAGGCTAAAACAAAAGGAAATGCTGAATGTGTTCCAGGCTAGTGAAGTGGAAGAGCTGAAGCTGCTCGCATCAGGTATGACTTAGATACTTTATGTATAACGTGGTGGAAAGATCCCTCCCCACACTCCTTGATCGGATTTGACAAAAAAGCCAGTAAAACGTTGGGACTGAGCCATTTGGGACATCGGGTTAGATTCTGGCAGCTGATAGACAGTGCCTAACACGTTCAGAAAAAACGTTAACTTCTTATTAAGTTTGGTGCTGTTAAAGACTACCCTCTCCCAAAATGCCCAGGATAAGGTCCCGGTCTCCCCACTTACGTCATATTTTCAAGTATTCATCCAACATGATTAGCTACTCCTGGCCCCAGCCTAATTTATTCTCCTCCTCTTTTCTTTTTTGACACTCCCAGCCCTGCACAGGCCCAGCCACTGCTGGGATCGCTCCAACCCAATCCATTTCTATAGGCAGAGGCCCAGTAAAGCCTCTGGGAAATGCTTAAGTGTATTGCCAGTAAATCAATGCATCCCATCAGCTGACAGTTTCCGCAGAGAACAAGCGGGTAGTAATAGTAAATGTTTCTTCAGACTACCCAGACTGATAGCAGGCTCCTGTGAGCGATGCCCCACAGAGACAACCGCCTTTTTCCCCCCCATCCCTGTCTTCTTTCAGCATGATGGTACACTGCGATCAGGATGCAGACCCAAATGCATTAGCCAGAGTCCCTGCGGGGCTGCTACCTCGCACGCAGGTAAATCAACCACTGCGAGCGTTTCCAGGATTACAGGGCGGCAGCCAACTTGAAAAGAACTATCACAAACTAATGTTTACATTATGAACCCCATGTTCCCACCTTCTTAAGGCTCCCTACCATCTCCCTGTTTGTAAGCAACTAGAATTTGGGTTTCTTTGAACCGAGCTAACAGAACCATACGTAGTCATACCGGCAGCAGAATATACAACAAATACCATCAGCAACAACAGGAGAACAAGCAAAAGACACAATTGAATTAATGGCTGATATTTTTGCGTCCCTGTAATCTTCCTCACTCCTTCTCCACAGAGGCCTCCGAAGGGAGCTGCCAGAGCCCTGACTGCAAGGGAGAAGTTACACGGATGAGGAGCCACTTCAGAATGACACAAACCTGTTTTATCTGTCAATCAAGATGGGGGATGAACAGTTGTTTAGCAACAGTGTCACTGAAATTATATTGCTTTGCTTTTGAAGCACATAAATATTTGATTCTCTCTTCCTCAACTTTCTGCTTCTTCCCTTGTTTTAAAACAGAATCTCACAGATTTTAAAATAGATCCATAGTTTTCTTTTTTTCCCTCAGTCACATTCAGCTCGGTTTGAAAACTATCTGAGCGTCTCTGTGTGTAAAAGAATTGGCATATATCCTGCCTATAGCCAGTAAGAAGAGAAAAACAGAGAAAGACAAGAGATTACATTGCTACTGGAATATGGCAGGTTTCTGTCCCCATTCAGCTGTGGAGTTCTTCCTTTAAAACCTGATGAGACCTATTGCAGGGAAGGGCCTGCGAGCCCCAGGCTCTCACCACTTGCCGTACGCCGAAAGCCCCGTGCGATGCCGACGGCAGCCGTGAGCCTGCTCTACCGGACCCGCAGGTGGGTACCCTGAGCTCGAGCTTCACGCGTGGGTCTGCACCTCTGAAGTACAAGGGCTATTCACAGCGAGAGCCCTGCTCCTCCAGAGCTCCCAGGGGCTGGGACCAGGCTGCTGGGGGGGGTTAGCAGGCCAGCCCGGGGAGGAAAAATCGCAACAGCTACGTACACCCTATTAACCGAGCCAGTTGATGAGCAGCTGCAGGTAGACCTTTGCGACAGGAGGACAGACCAGTCCCTGAAAATTTGTCCCAACTGGAGCACAAGGAAGTGTTTTGTTTTAAAATCTTGTCCTAGGTACATACAGAAAACAGTGCTGGGTATGGTTGTCTTACCTAAACTAGGGCTGTAGATCAGCAATTTACGCAGCACTCAGCGTTTTACATCTCAGAGGCTGGCTAAATACAAAATAACTCTTTTGAGCCTGCAGTTTACATGGCAGAGGAGCCTACTGCTCTGAATCAAAACAGCTGCTGCCTTCGCTCAAGTGCTAGAGACAAATTCTTTTGCTACTGAGAGCTGTAACTTGTGCCCCCAAACTGGTGAGGGGGAGCGTATCACTACGGAGGTTATTTTCGTAGAAGAGCAAATCCTGACTACTGCCTGTGCCGTGTCCTTAGGGATATCGTAACATTCTCGTGCTCCATAAGCAAAACCTCACATCTGTGTAAAGGACTTATAAACATTAACTCAGGATTGTGAGGGCTTCTGAAAACATGGAGGCTAGATGGTATCCATGGTCACACTAACAATGAAGCAGAGTTTATCACTTACAGTTTGCCCTCAAGGGTACACAACTGTTCAATGCTTTAGAGAAAAAATGAACACGAGCACAGTCTTAACCAAAACAGGTAAACCTTAGGATTTCTGCTTTGTGGGTATCTCTGCTTCAGGAATTTTGTGGAAACTTCCTGCCGAGGAATTTGGGAAATTTGCTGCCAAGTGAGAAGGATATGGGACATGAATGCACAGCAAGGCTGCCTCAGGCTGCCGTTCCGCTGTAGGCTTACCACTGCTGCAGCATCACCGTCTCCCCATCTCTAACTGTACGGTCTTACTTGCTCCCATCTCAAACCCTCTCCTGGGCAAGAACGGGAACTCGTTAGCCCTGACTTCCATCAGTTAAAACTATTGTGGAGCAGTGTCCTCGGAGGTTACAGTGCTTGGAAAAATGCACTTCTGAACAGCTCGCCTCGTGAGCTGGTTTCTGGCAGCCCCTGTACGCTGGAGGACCCTAAGTTTGCTGAAACCAGTAAGTTTCTGCAAAGCGTTTCACTTTCAACAAACTGGTATTTGCTAATGAGAACCCATTTCAGAGGAAAACTCCCAACTGCTCTTCTCTCTGGCAGAAATTAGGGGAAAAGAGAAGTAAAACCCCACTAATCCTCTTGTATACAAAAAGATGTTTCCAGCTAAGGAGAAAAAAAAAAAATCAAATATTTGTTCTTTTAACAGTGGAGACTTGGAGCAGAGAGGAACAAGGTAATTTCACATGTTCCTGTGAACAAGCTGCTGCAAATAGCTTCCCTAGATAATAAGCAGAAACGAGTGAGAAGAAATGGATAGGGGAAGATCTATAATAGTGCAAAGAAATGTGTGATCAGCTAGGGAATTCCTCTTAGGAGCCTTGTAGAGAATATCGTATTTGCCAGACCAGATCAGTCCACTGGGCCAATCAAGAGCAATTTAAGCATTAAGTGTAACAGCTTGATAAATCTAGGTCAATGCACCTACACGCAGGTACAAGTTTAATACCACTTCATTAGCAGGACTGCAGCACCTAACATGGAGCATATCTACGGGTCCTGGAAGAAGGAAACTATTGGCATTTATGGGATTGCACAATTAAATCAATGAGTTTCTCTTGACGAGTGACCAGAAATTGGTCCCACTTTACAATTTCTAGTCTGCAGCAGCAGACGGTGCTGACACTTCAAATATAAGTGGAAAACTGTACCGCAACGCTCCTCCGGCCAGCCTGAAACACCCTGCAGGAGGCGGCTGGAAAGGGAAGAGCTCTGCCTTTTTGAGCCCTTCCATTCAATCAGCCTTCACTAGAAGTGTATTATCTTAGCACGCAGCAGACCTGCAATTATTATTAAATGTTCTCAAAAACCAGTGCTGACCTGTTTAAATCCATCTGGGCACCTTGTGGCTCTGCCACAACCCAACGCAAAGGGGGATTTTATCTCTGCACTTGCTTCGGGTTACTACACAGGGACTTCGCTTCTGGGGCTTACTCAACGAGCAAAGAAAACGCAGGATTTTCAGGTGTGCTTGTAGGATCCTGTCTCTGCAGGGGAGCTGAGGAAGACAGCAAGATTCTTGGCTGCCCTGACAGCAGCTAGGAGAGGGAGATTGACAGAGGGGGGGCTCTGTCTCCTGAGACTATGGAGCAATGAGAAGGCTCTTTATTATTAAAAAATAAAATTGGCAGTACTAGAACAACAGCATTAGATCCCCAGGCTCCTTCCCCAACAAGTGGCAATGGTACAGTTTTCTCCTGCTCCTTCCCTGACCACCACCCCTGACCCCGAGACTGGTCCAGGCTTCCCAGTGCACTACTCCCAGGGCCACTCAGCTGTTTCAGTAAAGAGCCCTCTCTGTACCCCAGTCATCGGCATCCGAGTACAGCTTGGAGTTATTCGTATCAGCTGCAAGCCAGCTTGCTCAGCTGCATCTACACTACACAGCGACCTCTCCCAGGACTGCAGTACAGCCATACATCAGACCGGGACTAATAGCAGCCTGCTGGATACTTCCAGCACACAAAGTTGCGCGCCGCCTTCCAGATGAGCCATCACACTCACAGAATTGCAGTACACTTATATTTTGGCAGCCACCTGAGGCACACAGAGAACAGTAAGAAATACAGGCACACGCAAGGCATAACATGCTGTCAGACCCTAGCAAGGTGAGGGCAAAGCCTACTTGCAGCCAAGATCCAAGCTAAAATCTGCCTCTTCAGTCGCCCTGTTGTAGATCTACCCGTTCTTTCCTCAGAAACAACTTTCAAGGGCTGCTAACACAAACCCAGACTTAATAAGTGCAAAAAGCTCCACATGCATGTAATACATCTTTTGGAAATGAAAAGTGGTCCACGAGATCTAATCAGCTGAAAGGCAATTCTTTACTGAGGGTGCCAGATGCAGATGAACTCTGCAGGGCTCACTGACTCCCGAGATGCCCGTCTAATCTACACAACCTGCATTGCCAACGTGTCATCAGACCGGGCTTCCTAAAATCCTGGCCAGCAGCCCTTCCACCTATTCGCCAAGTGCTCCACTCTAGGTTTTTGTGACCTGACCATTATTATCTCAAACGCTCCATTCACTTCAGTTAGCCCTTATGGCCCTTTGAAGATGGTTTTGTCTATACAATTGCCCCTTTTTGGACAATATCTGCCTATAGAATAGGAGGTTCAAAAGCCTCCATCTGCTTTGCTCTAACATAAATGATGACATTCTGGAAATTCTTCCATGTTGGAAAAGTATCTGACTCTGAAATGGGAACAGTGGATAAAGGGGGAGAATGCTTCCTACTTCTCCTATAATAGCAGCAGCAGCACTAAAGCCAGGGCAATACTAGACCAGAGAAGAATGGCCTTGGCAATAAGAACAACAACAATTTGCAGGCCAAAATTGTCATCTTGCACACACTTCTTCCAGGAAGCAGGACTAGAGGATTTTGCAGAGTGAATATGACACAGAAGCCAGGCAGAAAGATCGTGGAAGAAGCTGCAGCAGGAGGGATGGTAGATGCAGGAATACAAGCAAGGATGAAGTTGAAGCGCAAACACCCCTGTTCTCAACTCTCTCCCCCCAAACAGAATATGCCTCCAGTGCTCTCATCAGCCAGGTTTCTTACGCAGGTCAGATATCCTGGAGTCAGCAGCAGGAAGGCTTTCATGTGCACGTATACGTGTCTGTGCATGCATGGGCTGGGCCGGGGGGACACACGCTAAGGAGCGGCACTGGGCAGTACTGGGCTTCAAGTCTGGGGAATGGCAGTAAGAGCAGGACAGGGTGGCGAGCGTGGGGCTAGCATGAGCTTGGCTAGCACAGGGGTCCTGGGAGCAGGATGGGGAGACAGAAAACGGACCGGAGGTAGTGTTGGACACGGGGCTTTTTTCAGCTTGGCTTCACCCCCCATCCTTAGCCTTTTCCCCTTTTTTCCTACTGTGTTTTCTGCTTTCGCTTTGCATCTCTCTCCTCAAACTGCGCGGTAAAAAGCACCGCGTCCCCACGCCTGTGCTCCACTCCTTTCATTCCAGGCCCGCCTTCATCATCATGCCATGCCAATCCCTGACAAGCCCTGAAAGGCACAGATCCTTCGACTCTCATGTGAGCGTCACCTAATAGAGACATCTATAAATATGGGCACATTAGAGCTCACCATCTGGCTGCGCCTCTTGGACGGCTCCGCTCCCCACAGATCCGTGGGCATGGAGACCGCTGCGGCCAACCAATTATTCCTCCATCTCCTGCTCCAGCACTCACGGGCACGGATGCCCTCAGCAGAGCCGCTAGCGGCTGGTGGCCAAGACCAGGGGCTGAGCAGCGTGCCGGTCAAACCAAAGCAGTCAGCCGAGCCCGCGTCGCGCTGCCCCTCCACACACCGTTCCCAGGGCTGGCAGCACCGGCACGCTCGCCAGCCGCTTTTCCCCCTGAGGGTCCAGATCTCATTCACTCACCCCAGCAGCACTACAAGGGCGATGAGCGTTTCTGACACCCACACACACACTCCCTTCTTCCCCTGCCTGGCTATCACCAGCTTCAGCCTTTCTATCAGTGTCAACCACGTTTTTTCTCTTTTCTCGTCTGCCTCTGACACACCTTCTCTTTAGCACCAGGCACAATTTTTCTGGCCGCTGGTCAAAACGATGAATAGAAATATTTTTCGTTCTGGGGAGACTCAAGACCTATCATTCAATTTTTGCTTCCTTTTTTGGTTGGTTTTTTTGAAAAACAATCTTTTCAGATTGGCTTAAAGATTTTATTTGACCTATATGAAAAAAAAAAACCCTGCCTTTTCTTTCCAAAATTTTTCTTTTAAAAAAAAAAAGTTTTCCAAAACAAAACTGTCACTGCAAAATAAGAAACTAAAATAGTTCATCTTCTCCAAGTAATTTCTCCATTTTTCCCTCCCCAAAAACAAGCATGACGCACAAAGAGCATAAACCCTCCCCAAACTGTGTGTTTAGGAAGGCAAAATAGCACTCCCGCTGACGTTTTTCTGCCTTTCTACTCCCCCCCACCCCATATTTTTCCCTGCAATCCCCTGCCCTTTCCCAAATGCCATAAGAGTCGCCGGGCCAAGCTCTCGGAGAGGTGCCTGCACATGGAAAAGTTCACTGAACTGCTGCGGCACGTTTCACTCCCTAAAGAGTCTGTAGCCACAGGACACCTAAGAAGATTGTATTTTCTTTGAAGTACATGAATATTTTATATCCTCCCTCCCTTCCTCCTCGCCTTAATTATTCTCTTATTTTGAAACACCAGCTTGCACGCAGTATTTAAATAAAGCTGTTTTCAGAGCCACAAGCAGCTTGAAACAGTCAAGCCTCTCAAAATATATTGCAAGTGCTGTACATCCTCCTGTTCGGCACATAAGCGGCAGGGAGCAAGGCACAACCTGGGGAATCCATACAGGACAGGGGGTTACAGGGGCAGCCTTCCCCTTCCGAAAGCTTGGGTTCCCTCACCAGATTAATCCGTGCACGTGAGATGAGACACAGGGTCTCGGCCTGTTCCCCAGCCATCCCGTGAAAATCACGGAAGGGTCCGGCACAGCAAACTTTGCTCAGGAAAGTGTCTGAAAACACAGGGGGGGGATGCAGAGGGTTAGAGCTGAAGTGTGCAATGAGGGGAAAATATCAAAAGTCACAATTAGGAAAAACAACAGCTGCTGCAGGGCGAGAGAGAATGAAAACACATACAGAATTTTCTATACATAAATAATTATATGCATACATACATGTATATCCATAAGTGTGTATAAAAAGGTTCAGAGGGTTTGGGTGATTCAGCAGCTCTACAGACATGCACAGCCAGGTCACACAAATCTTCGCCAAATTCCACCCACTGCAAGGAATTGGCCTTGCCAGATTTCAACACGCCTGTTTTATGGGACATCTTTGAGAGGATGCCCAGGATCCCATTTGCTTTGAGTCATGGTATTTTGACACCAAAACTTCAGGTGATCCAAAGAAACACTGGACACCCGTACGTGTAGGGACCCAAGCAGCTCCAACGGCAGGAGCCCAGGAGGTGGGATGCTGCACGCCTCAAGCAAGTGGCTGTGCAGCTTCAGGTTCACAGCTACATGACAAGACACTCGGGGGCTGGGCTGCTTTTGGGGAGCTGTATCCCCAAGAAGTTGCCTGTGTACTACATGGGGCAATGGACATTGACGGGGACAGCCACACTTGCACCAGGTGAGGGTGCTGCAGACCTAGCAGCTACCTCAGCCATGTGTCCTGGATTATTTGGAGGTGCTTCCCTAAACAGCGGACAGGAAAGGAAAGGAAACGAAGCGTGCGTCTGCACAGGTCAGGGGAGGCCACGCGCCATAAATGTTTGCGCAGGTGGAGGAATAGCTGTGCCCACAGATGCTCGCAAGTAGGGCAAGGAGTAAACATGCATATTTGAAAACTCATCTCTCTCCTCTCACGAAAATGAGTCATCTCATCCTAATACCACTTTTAACTTTGCGGAGGCTTCTATCAAGACACAGCAAGGTAGCTGGAAGGTGGTAAAAAGACTGCCTGCAAATCTCCGGGCCAAGTGTCCTGAGGTTTGATTGAAGCTTCCCGACTGAGGCAGGGTAATCCCCAAGGCACTCTGCTAGGAATGTGCACATGACTGGTAACAGGGGCATATGCTGACCTCCCAAATCCACCGGGGGTGGGGGCGGGGGGAAATCATGCTCCTCAGCTCTTGCCTGATGCTACATCTCTGAATCAGCCCTTCATTATTATCTGCAGTAGATTTTGTGCTCTTATTACCTTGTAAAATCTCCCTGCATTGTCCACATCCCTTGCCTATAAAACCTCAAAGGTGAAAGCTGCTGTGAGGAAGAAACTTCAGCCTGACGGAGAGGTGCTTACAGAGAGCTGGAAAAGTTACTAACGTCTCTCTGCACTTGAATATATTTCCTTTTTTGCAATGAAGATTTCTAACATCCTATTCCCAGACCAACGGTGCTCAGTAATTCTGGGTGAGAAGAGGTGGAATTTTAACTGGGTCCGGCGCAAGGGCCAGGGGAGCACATTTTTAAATGAACTGAAGGAGAGAGCCAAGTGCAAACCTTTCAAAGGCAAGAAGAAAGAGCCCCTTAAACAAGTTCCATATGAAAAAAACCCCACCCTACAAACAGCTTTACACTGCAAGGACACATCACACTCCAGTTGGCCCACGAGGCACAGGGGTTCCAAGTTTCATGCTTCAACTTTGTACAGCCAAGGTGACCTTCTCCTCCCTCCCACGCATTAACCAAGAGACAGGACTAACACCATACGTGTGCCAGCAGCTACAGAAAGCAGAGCAAAGACTACAGCACGATGAGGACTCTGACAGAAGCACAGAGCGGAGTATTTATTTACTGCCTGTCAATGTCTAGCCTGGATGGGATGCTGCATCTCCATAGCTGTTATGAACTGCTCATTAGACATTAACAGGACATGACTTTGTTGTGATCGGGTCATCTGAGTTGATAGGAAAAGAGGCAGCAAGCAGCAGTGGAGAAATCCGAAGTGAAAGGGAAGGAACGACAATCAGCTGCTGCAACGGTTACAGTCAGTAATGAGTTGGCTGGCTAGCACACATCGCTACTGCTTTCTAGTGAGTGGAATTAGGAGCAGAGCCATGTGTCAGGGGCTCCATACTGTCAGCTGTTAGCAGAGAGATTGGTTTAACACAAGTGTCAATAGCACAAGCTTTGGCAAAGGAGAAATTCCCCTCCTAGCTGCCAGGCAACCACAGCATCAGACAGAGTGGTACCGGTGACCGAACAGCCAGCGTGGCCAGTGCCTCCTTGGCGAGACCCACATCGAAACGCCGCATTATTAAACAGAACAGGCTTAACACTGTGGAAGATTTTGAAGCTGTCATGTACAGGATGCACACGGAAAAAGATTCAGAAGTAACCCACTACCATCGAGGAGAGGAAGTGGAGCATCCCGGCCGTACTATAACCCTGCCCAGGAGCACGGGCAAGAGCACGGCTCCCAGTAACCACTGCAGCCCTGCAGTGGGGAAATTGGGAGTGGGCAGGCGCCCCTCCCAGGAAACAAGTCTGTAGGAGAGAAAAGAGATCGTCTCCCTGACAGTCCAGAATGAGGACAGCAAAGAGAAAACCTTCAGAGAAAATTGCAGTGTTTCTTCCCGAAATGAGCCTGGACTCTGAAATCAGCACACAATACATGAGATTGAACACTTGCAGGCCTGGGCCTGTTATTGAAGTAATCTTGGGTAGAAAACAAAAACCAAATCATGAACTTGTTTACCTTAAGAAATAGATGACTGTTATTCTCCAACTTAGTTGACTGGAATTACCTAGAGAAGTTCAGCCACAAAAGTCGTCTCTGAAAAGTGTAAAAGCTGTAAAATACCTTTTCTCAGAGTTTGTTCCCCTCTGCATCCCTCCCCTACTCAGCAGCATGATTAACATGACCATTTGCTACATTTTAGCAGAGCCAAACGACATGCCTGCCATTTTTTAACTAATATCTTTTTGCTATGGCTTCCCTTGTGGGTAGGTATAATTTACAAAGCAGCCAGCCTGGCTTCCAAGTCCCAAGATGGACTATTGGTCTGGAAGTAGAGGGGAAAAGAAAACCCCCAAACCCCCGTATCTTCTGGATATGTAAAGCAAAAGGCACTTTTCTGGAGTCAGTAAGGAACGAGCAACCAGTCCGAAGGGGCTCTGCTTACTCGGCCTCTATACAAAACTGAATTATATTTAAAAAACCTGCAACTACGTTTTCTTTCCGGGAAGCCGCCTGGCCACCTTTGGGAACCAAAGCTGGAGAGGTAAAGACTGGGACTGAAATTATATATAGGGACCGTGACCAGAAACAGCAATGGGGACAGAAGGAAGAATTTTACTAGAATGGGTCACTTCCCCCCACCCCCGCCCCCCCCCAGCAGTACGTTTCCTTAGCTCAAAGCACCAGCCTAATTCACACTGAGAAAGCGTAGTACAGCAGAAGGCAACTATAAGAAACTGAAGCGTGGTTGTGGAGGTAGGCGTTAAGACACATATAGCCACATGCCAAACTCACATTTGTGATCTTGCCAGACTTGTGTGGCACAAAACTCCCACGGTGGTGGCGGGGGGGGTGGGGTGGGCACGATATCAAGACAGACAGACCAGGCTCCTTGCAGCACACACTTCATTCAGCACTTCAACGAGGAGGCTCGGGGTGACTTTTCAGGCTTCTTTGCCTCTCTCAGTAGAAGAGGGGCAGGATTTTTTTCACATGGGGGTGAGCTGGGAGGGAGCGCTGGGGCACACGCAGACACGCGTGTGCCTCTGTGCAGCATCTCGGGGAAAGGGGGAAGTAGCCACCTTATCCTTCTGCAAAACAGATTAATTGTTCTAAAACCGCTGGGCCAGACAACAGCAACTTTAATGGCCCTGCTTAAATGCAGTCGTGACGGAAATCATAATATTTTTTAATCTTCCTTTCCCTAGCCTTCCTGGAAATTAATTTTTAAATGACTGCAGTTGGCTTTCATTTTTGCTCTTGTTTTTAAATTCAGTTAACTTCTTGAGCCATGCCACTTTCCTCACCCACTCCCAACACTCCCTGTAAATGAAAGGCTTCAGTATTTCACGTGCAAAACTAGCACCAGACTAGCTAACAGAACCAATGGGATGCTCTGGTTCACCACCTCTTGCCACCTTGTTCTGGAACTGATCAAAGATCCCACATGCCCAACAGGTAAGGACTGGGGACAGGGTTTGATCCATCCCGAAGGCACTTCATATAAATTTTCCCTTGCCACCAAGGCCCAAGGCAGCACATTTCCCCATCACCCTCCCCACATGGCCCATCTTCACATGTTTTGATCCAACGTAGTAAAATGAGATAATGGCAATCTTTGACACTCGAGGTCAGCTGATTGGTCCCACATGGTATCACACCTGCACGCTTATTTTCTGCTGCTGCACATTTAAACAAAGATAGGAAACATCACTGCATTTTCTCCAGAGTTTCAAAAAAAGCATAATTTAATTGTTGTTCTTTCACAAAGAACCATTTTAGGAAGTTCCTACGTAAGCATTAGAAGACATTTATCGTTGAAATTTTTATGCATTAAAATAATTACTACTGTTCATAAAAGAACTAAATTTACAACAAAGCTCCCCCAGCACTCACTCCCCCTCCTCTGCCCTGCAGCACCCCATGATCTCCCAGTCTGGGGTTCCCCTCATGCGTGTCATTCTGGATTCTTATCACAGACGCACAATGTGGCCATCATCACAGTCCCCTGGTCTAAGTTTGTCCGTTTATTCCAAGCCTCAGTTTTGTTTGCATCTATGACTTCACACCTCAGAATCCTCTGCTTCATTTCAGACAATAGAAATAAGGCTTTATAGATTTTTTTTTTTATTTTCATTGCCCCATACATAGCTAAATTTGGCTCTTGGGTCCAATGCTTCTTTTTTTTGTTACATATTTCACATTGAAGAAAGCAAAATTCATACCTGCTCAATGAAATTTTCATGAACTATGCATTGCCCGGTGCTATATATTCAGCAATATTAACTACTGCAAGTGTTTCCATTCAAAAGGTTTCCCTCAGCCCCAGGAAGGACAGAAATCTATTTTTATGCACTAAAAGAATTTAAATTTCCAGAAAATGCTACGGTCATCTCAGACCATGACTCCAGCTGGGGGTCATGATCCTAGAGCAGGAGGAACATACCCATCATGCATCAATCAACTATGTCATTTGGCACTTATGCAAGGCAATATTTAAATGAGCCCCTCGGAAACTGAACTCCTTATTGCTAAACACCTAAATGGATGGCCTTATAGACTCAGTCCAAATGCTTGATTCACAGTTGTTGGCTACAAGACTGAAGAATCCCACCTCACACGTCCATCCACTGCTCAGCATCCCACTGTACAAGCGGGACTTTGCAACTCCATCTTCAGCATGAATTTGCTCAGAGGGTGAATGGCTGGGGGAGAGGTAAGCAGCAGGGGTGAACTTAAAGCATGAGTGCACTGTAAAATAAGGTGGGCTGGAGCCTGGGGTGCTGAGCACCATCCTGTACTTCTGGGGATAATTCAGGATCCAAGATGTGCACAAGTGAGATGTATAATTCAGTAACGAAGGGGAAAAAAAAAAGCAGGGAATTGAGTTTCCAAAAGATAACCTGGGTTGTTACTATTGGGTTCGTCTATGTAATACCTAAAAATAGTTACCTATTACAAAGCCTCTGACTTCAGTGATTTAGGTGAGGTTTAGCATGAGTTCAGGGCCATATCCCTATACCACGTTGCTGGATTGGGGTTAAGTCAAAACAGTATTCACCTGAAAACAGGCAGCATTAGCAAGACACTGCCTGCTACAAATCTCATTCCAGAACTCACATCATCATCTGAGCTGTCACTTTGTCAGGAATAACAGGAAGTTAAAAAAAAAAAAACCCAAACCAAACCAAACAACCCATTATCAGCCCACTGCTGCAAACTAATCAACACAAATTATAGTTTAATAAAAACCTCTCTTCCATCAAGTCATGAAAGACAGACAAAAGAAGCCAGGTCCAGTGAACCTTAGGAAAGGAGCAGGGCTGGTAGTTGATGCTCTTCAATGAAGGGGGGGCTCTCTTTGGCACTGAAGCAGCCAACCCACCCGGAGACACAAAGTGTCTTCAGATGATGCATCCAGGACTTGGACGCTGGCATTTCCTTTTAGAGGACCTCAGGGTAGAAGTTTTTCTAGTCCCGGAGCATGGGGAACCCAGACACATTTTTCCTTTTCTGTTAGCACCCAGGAGGCTTCTAGTGAGAGCTCCTTGTTGCACTTCACCTACACGTGGTCAGGTACAGACTGTCTGAAACAGGAGTAGCTTAGATGGGCAAAGCTGCCAGGAAGGGGAAGAAGAACAAAACATAACTCCCCACTTGACAGACAGCAAAACAAAGCATTGAAAGATTCACCTGCTGTACACGAGATCACACTGGAAATTTGGGGCAGAGCTCACAACTACAGATGGCAAGTCCAGAGCCTGCACTGCGATACCCGTCCATGGCATTGAATGCACAGGGTGCTAAACAGAGGGAGAGCCCAAGGAAGGCGAGAGCTTCGTGAAGACAGCTCCTCTGAAGAGGCACAACTATATTTGGTTCACAAAAAGGCGTGACACAGTGGGCAAGCCTATGGCCATCAACAGAAGTGCAGGCATGAAACCTAAGGGGGCCAAGAGGTGATTAAATTAGGAGGCAGTCGATCTGGAGAAAAAAAAAAAAAAAAAAAAAAAGGTAACTTCCCCTCCCGCTGGGACGGAGAACCCGTGGGATCCACGGCCGCAGGAGGCTGTTAGCTCAGATACCGTGACTGCATAATTTTGGGAGAAATAGCAACACTGAAAACTGCGCTGAACAAAAGCGAAGGGTAATTCAGGGCATCGGGGCCTGGAAAGGGAAGGAAAGAAACGCTTTCCCCATTCTTGTATGGTGTTGTACAATTAGGCATATGCACATGTTCTCCTTTGAAGCATGCAGGACGGGCTGTAGTGTGCGCTGCTGTGGGGCTGCGCGATGCAGGAAGGGACAGATGGGCCAAATGGACCTGATCCGAAGAGGGAAATTCTATGTTCCCCTCACCAAGAGGGTAAATGAGAAAGGAGAAAAAGGAAGGGGAAGAGCTGGAGGAGGAAAATAAGGTGAGAGCAAAGGGAAGGGAAAGAGAAAGGAGGGAAAAGATTTTTTTGAAAGACAGAATCAAGAGCTAGGATAAACAGAGGGAAAAGACAGAGCCCTAAAGGATTTGATTAAAAAAGTCACCATGTTTTTCTTCACGCAGCAGCAACACTGCAGACAGCATATCTCTGTATCCAAATGACTGAAAGCAAATGGCAGGTCATGCAGCAAACGCCTGTGCCTGTCAGGGGGCCCGGCCTGCCCCCTTCCCCACCCCAAACACGCAGGATCACAGCTCTCCATCGCTTACCCTAGGCAGGCAAGGCAGGGACTAGCGTTTGGTGGCACCAAGGTGGCCTCCCGTCAGTCAGCCCCGCACCTCCTGCACCCCAGGGGCTCCAGCCCATCCATGAGAGCCGGCAGCACAGCTCCCTCTGCTCCCGGCCACCCCGCGACCGACGGGCACTGGGGCATGAGACAGCAAGGGGGGGGGAATAAATAAATAAGAGGAAGCTGGTGATTTCATATGGCAGTACCCACAGGGTTTGAGGGTTGGATCCCAATCACTGCAGGCAGGCAGTAAGCAAGGTAAGGAAAGGAGCAAGCAATTAAAGCAGCCCAGCTACACACAAGTGAGCGGCTTGCACAGCCAAATGAAACAAGGCAGAATTGAGACCAGCTTATCCCAGCCCTAGAACGGTTCACAGGCTTACACAGGCAGGGAAAGCAGGGGCTGAGTTAGCCACAGTTCTGTCCTATGCTGCTCATAAAAAGCAAAGCTTGATTCCGTACGTTTTACAGAAACCTGGTTTCAAAATATGGCAATGGGACCCACTTCGCTTACCCTCAAAGAGATACGGGAATGCCCTCAAACAGCACAGGAGAAGGGCTGGAGAAGACTACCGTCCTCCAACAGAAAGCACAGGGAGAATTCAGCTTTGCACCATGAAAATTCAATTGCCTTCTTTAGACCTTGGAAAGCCTGGTGACTTAACACAACCTGTATTTACTGAAAGCATCACAGGAACCAAAATTCATGGTTTGAAACGGGTCCGTTATGGGAACACACTCCCAACACCTATGAAATCCTTTTGCTACACAGGAATTTCATTACAGGACTAGCTAAAAAGAAGTGTGACCTGCTGTATCACCACTTCTTTGCGATTCTGGCTTTTCTTACAGTTTTGCATCTGCTGAGACCCAACTGCACTTGCATGGTAAAAAAAAAAAAAAAAAAAGAAAAAAAGCCAGGATCACACAACAGAGATGCTTGCAAGCATCTCCCACAGCCAGCCCTTTCCTTAAAATCATTTCTATTTAGAGATAGCATATCTCTCTACAGTTCTGCAGCTCTCTCCCTAGCAGGCCTTTCATGCACATGAAAAGAAATATCTGATCAAATATATTCCTCTATCATGGCTTTGGAAATATTAGCAAGATTTAATTAATATATAATCATATCAGCAGAAAAGAGTTAATTGAAATATTGAATAACTACAACTTTAACAGGATTGGAACATAATGCTTCAGACGTACTAAGCAGATGATTTATCCACCATGCTATACAAATTTTAGTTAACAGTTGGGCAAAGACTTTAGAGCTATTATTTTTAGCAATAGAAGGGTATTCCCCAGGTTGTGCCAAGGCCTGTGTGCTGAAAAGCATTGTGAAAAATCAGCTTATTGTGCGTTTTCTTCTTCTATTAGAAGAAAAGGAGAAAAATGTGTCTGACATTGTTAATTGGGATCTTGTGGTAATGCAGCAGTATGCGCACAGAGAGACAAACGAAATTTCAGTGCAAATTCACTGACCTTAGCCAAGATATATCCAGGGAAGAAAACGGCTAAATGAATTAAATTCTGTGACATGAAGCATGTATTACATTCCCAGGTGTCGTATTAATTGTGCATGGTACCAGCAGGACAGTTGTACGACAGGTATAATATGCCTACAATCGCTGTTGAGGTTAACTACATAGCAAAGAGAGGTTAGCAACGCAACAGGCCTGAACTACAAGCCACCATCTCTACCTTCAGGTTTGGTAGAAACCTGTTTACCGAGCTGAATTCTGTGTACAGAGTTTCCTTCCTGCAGGCATGGGCCAAAGTCTGAGACGTCAATAAAACAAAAAAAAAAGTTAGAAAAAAGCTGACTCTGACTAACGTTATCCCGACGTGGAAAACCTCCAGTCAACCACATTGGCAGCTCTGCAAAGACGCACTTACGTTAAGTCACGGACTGGGCTGGCACAGGCTAGTGTTTATCACCAGCTTGCAAGTAGAAAACAAACTGATGCATCTCAGATGAAATCCCACGGAGGGGGATTCACGTTACAAAATCAGTCACTCAATAAGGCAGCACTCGGTACCAAACTCGTGTTTCTTGCAGTTTTCCCTAGACGCTGCTTTCAATTAATTCCCTCGGGACCTTGCATTAGTCACATAGTTGCAGGGTGTCTCTCCCCCCTTCTGTGAAATGGGAAGAATAACACTTCCTTTCCACCAGGGACATATGCAGATAATCATCTCAACAGTTGTGATTAGACACAGTGATAATAGGGGCAAAAGTACTAAAGAGACCGAGGAAGACTGAACTCTTCTCTGCAACAGGAGAAAATTGATCTAGCAAAGCAAGTGATGTGCCTGGCTTGGTATCCAGGAGTGAATTTCAAGCCCCTGCAAAAGCAAGGATGAAAAACTCTGCTGCAGAAAGACATATATGCAGAATTCATGTCCCACCCTTGTCATGTCTTCCATTCAAGTTTGTTTGGACATGAACATTTACACTGAAATTACCACTGGTATGTGCAGTTACACAGGAAGACAGAATAAAGATGTCTAGCTACACTCATCCCAGATGTTATTTTTTCTATCTGCTTTCACCTTTCACAGACAATTCTCTTCGATCATGGGCTCTCAATTAGTAGAAGAATAAGTGAAAGTCCTGTCAAAATAAGGACTGACCTGAAGTTCTGAACAAAAAGTTAAAAACTGAACCCAGGATCTTCCCCCCAGTATCTTCGGTATTAAGCAAAAAAGGTTTCAAAGGACTCTTATGTATTTGGTATTTGCTACTAAAATCTTTCTACCTCAGGTAGGGAAAATATACAAGTGTGTAGCCCACTACAATCATTAAATATGTTCAATTCATTTTTTTTTCTGGCTCAGAAGATTTAGTTGCAAAGTCTAGAGAAGCTGCTGTATTTTATATGCTGATTCAAACCAGCCCTCCACGTTCTTGAAGGATTTTCAGGAGGGGGAAGGGGGTAGGAGGTGTAATATCACCCCAGCATGTACAAAGTCCTGAAATGATACGGCAGAGCCATAGGATACCAGGATTCTTCCACATTACTGAAGCTTCATCTGTTCTCTTTTGTCCTGAACAGGCAGGCCAAAGCAAGCAGAAGACCAGACAGGTCTTTGCAGCTTTTCTTGGTATGTTTACAAAAACGCAGCATACCAAGGCTCTTCTCGGGGAAATCTCTGCAACATCCAGATGCCAGCTCGTGAAATGACACTTTGCTTCCCCCGTGCACCTTCTGTGCCAGCGGGGATCCTGATCCCAAATCCCTCACCACGTACACAGGTCGGGCTGCAAGATGGTGCCCGCAGAATGATGGTATGACCCAGTGCTCAGAAGAGACTACCTGCCTGTAAGGAAGGCAGGCAGCACTGCAGATGGAGGATAATTCAATTTCAAATGTAAGGTAGTCAAGAAAAAACAGCAGTAAGATTCCCGTCTAGCTTAAGATACCAAAGAGATGTAGCAGACCCCTGGAGTTAGCGGAGCCCCAGTCGAGGTACAGACAGGAGAGCAAGAGGGAGTTCAGCGCTAGTCTAGAGCCCAGCTCTCCCAGCTGGGACCACTGGGGAAAGCCGCACCAGAGCGCAGAGGGTGCAAAGAGACAATCCCTTTCTCTAGCGGGAAACAGTGTAACAGTACGATTTGTATTATTAAATACTATATAATAGCAACAACAACCACTTATGATTTACCTAATTACTTATCTCTGTTCCAGAACGTATCATCTTAATATTTATTAATAGAGAGCTAGACTTTCATGGAAGTGAATGGTCAGTGCCTCCCTTGGGCTACTGTTAAAGGCTGCTTCCATTTTTAGCTGCAAAGACCATTCATAAATAAACCGCCATCAAACCACCTACTGGGGGATGAAAAACCTCTGTTACAGATCCAAGTTTCCCCAGCTGATCCCGTGCGCTGTCACCGGCAACAGGAACAGAGAAAGGATCAGACTTCCGTCCTGGGCAAGAGTTGCTCCAGACCCAAGTCTGGCTTTTTCGCTAAATGGATTCAGGGTACCCCCAGCCTTTCAGGAGACAGCAGGAAGATTTTGCACCAGCCTGCTCTGCTTGCGCAGTCACAGTCAGGAAAACCGCTACCGGCTTTCACAGCTTTAGTAACAAGGCTGAGAACTAAAGCCATTAGTTTCACAACTGCAAGCAACACTGGAGCTTCTGCCAGCGTTCCCGCATTAGCCAGGTCTCCCTACCTCAGCCATGCCGGCATTAATAGATTAATTACTCCCAGGAATACTTCGTGCCACTGATGACAATTTCCAGGGAACAGACTGAAACAACCTTTTTCCCAAGTCATGCAACACGCAGCACATTTAGCAGAAAAAGAACAACAACAAATCCCAAGATGAACACTACAGGACATCTGTATTCAGAATATATATATGTATGTATTCAGATCACTGTAAAAAAGCATGAAGCCATACCCTACTTTCTTGCCCTCCAACCCTGGAGGTCCATTAAGCCTAAGCCTAGCAGTATTTACATTTGGCACATTAACATGGCAAAGCCTTCCAGGAGCGGGCAGGGTAGGGATTTGTGGAGGTGAGAGAGGCAGCCAACATTCCTGCTTCATTGAATGAGACTCCAAGAAGCTTTTGTGCTCCTAGCTTTTTTTTTTTTTTTGGTCCCCTCTTCTCTCTCACGTGGTTGATCTCTCCCTGCCAGGAAGGTCCTAGGAACGAGGTCTTGCAGCATCCGAAACCAGCAGTTGCACTTGGCATTAAAATGCCTTTAAACACTAGTCCTCCCCTCAAATTGGGGAGCTTCTTCCTAGTCCTCCACCCATAAATCACACACGCAGGAGCTGCTGGCGAAGCTGGCTTGGACTACCGAGCGCAGGTGCAGGGCTGGGAACAGAAGTCACAGGACCCCGCTCTCTCTGTGGGGCAGTAACTGAACAATACTTCATCTCGCACTTCAGCGCGGCTCAATCACACCAGCCAGATCGGAAAACGACAGCACTGCAGCAGGGTCTGTGAACAGGTCCTGGCTTTAGGATACTGAACACCAGGTTCCTCTAAACTCTCACGATTCATACTAGTAGAGACATCAATCTGCCAAGGGGCTCCCCACAATCTCTTCCCTGTCCTCATCTCCTCCCATCCCAAGGAGAGAAACCTCCCTGCCCCTGCTCTCCTGGCAATAGCTCCACAAAGGAAAAAGCCCCTGGGACCGAAATGTCGCAGATTCTGAGGACGTGATTAATTATTTAGATCGACAAAATTGCATTCCACTGGTGACATTCAATGCTGTGTCTACTCTGCCTCTCGCTCGCCCCTTCCCTCCCTGCCAGCCCCCGGCAGCTCTTCCCTCCGTGGACATGTGCCAGCCAGGGATCTGTTCCTTCCATTCTGCTCTCTGCTAAATGTTTTTTATTCTCAACCACCTGCCCCAGGCCCTCTCATCAATTATTAATCAAGTGATCCATGAATATGCAAGTCACACGCACTCATTTTATTAAATTAAATAAAAGAGAAGAGAGACATGGCATGTACAGCAGCAGAATAGATGATGGGGTGGACTGCTCCAGGGAAGCAGGGATAGGTGCTTTCTAACAGAGAAAGCAAGAGTAGGACGAGAGGGAACACGCACTGTGCACAACTAGCAAGAAGATTACTTCTAGAGCCATGCGCGTGTTTATTTTAAAGTGATGTTCTGCAGTAATGGGGCGGTTGGAAGATGACTGCATGCATGTATGGGGGGCTTTATCCTGCAATAAATGAACAGGTGGAGACCCCAGGTCCTTTCTAACAATCCCTGTCAGTAGGGGCACTGTGGAGCAGGGCAGGCATTTATGAGATGGGGTGATCCAACTGGCCGTGCACAAGGCATTTCCATCTGGCCCCCAGCATCCACCTTGGCAAAAACGCAGCTGTGCCACATCCGTGTGAACAGATAAGGGTAAGCCAAGGACACTGCCTCTATACAGATCTTCTGAGTGGGAACCACTGCTGCCATCTGTTTGGCTCGTGCAGGAGAGAAACGAGGGAAGGCTTCCTTGAAAATTACGTTTTCCCCGAGCCGCCAACGTGCTGACCCATTCTGTGCTAGGCACTGAAAAGAACTATCCCTCCATCAAGTCTTCTATTTGCATAGGATCCTGCCTCATCTGCACCCCCTCCCACACCTTTACGCACTAGCCGGTCTTTCTGGATCTCCAAGTCCCCAGCTTTCCCTGGTGGAAAGGGTATGAGCCACGACGAGACTGGCCTGTCATTTCCATCAGCTGCAAGGTTGCCCGAGTGCTGATGCCAGATCTGAACAAGCAGAAACCAAAGGCCTCAAATCAGAAATTTCCCTTCTAAGACAAGCGATGGGTGTTGCCACCCCTGTGCTAAGGCTCCTTTATGCCTGCCTATGGGATTTTCCGGAAAAGATGCTCAAAGAGAGGGGAAGATAACCGCCTGGTCTGCTTTCCCAGTCACGGGTGGTGTGGCAAGCAGAGCTGAATAGCTTTGGGATGACACTCCTTCCCAGTTCCTAACATTTGCACACAAGCATCCCCTTGAATGTAGCTGAGGCTGTCCTCACCCCACACAGATGCTATACTCCCACCTAAATAATTGGGCTTTCTCCCTTTCTCCCAGCTCCACAGAGCTCCATGCACTGGTTGACTAATGTCAGGTATTGACCTTCACGAGGGTTTGAGGGAGTTGAGTGCTGGCAGGCAGAAGGGGATCCCTTCCTTACCCAGGAACAAGGTAGAGCATGGGCAATGGCAGGGCACATGCTTTCTCCCCTATCAGAAAGACTGTTTGACACCCGAGATCAGCAGGTTATTCCTACTTGTCCTAAGCATTCCTACTAGATGCTGATGTTGGGGCCGGGGGACACGTCTCTCCTGGTTCAGCAAATCATCAAGAAAGCACTGATGGGCACAGGCCGTATCATTCTTTCAATGCAGCCAACTGGTGACTCCGGGGCCACATGCTGTTTCCGAGATCATCACACCAAGCTCCTCTGCAGAGGCTGTGCCACACGCTGGGCCCGGGGTCAGACCACAGCTACGGGAGAAGCCAAACAGATGCTGGAGCTGGCAGCAGGCCCAGCCCTGTCCCATTGTGGGGCTTCAGAGAGATGCTGCAGTCATCGGATCGGAGACTCCTGTGGAGCTCCGCCTCCCCCATAAGGCTGGGAGGTTTGGGAGACGAGTTTCCCACCTCCTGACCATAGGATGATTTTGAAATGCGATTTGCGGAATATCAGGGAAGTCTGTTACCTCCAGTACAGCCCACAGCCACACACATGCATTATGGCATCGCTGAACAGAAGCCAGAGGAAAGGGGTTTGCATCAGCAGCTGGAAATTATGTGCTCATGATTCCTTGGCCACTGCTGTGCTTACGGGGCTACCGGAGGTGGATGGGAAGAACAGCTTTTTCACCCACTGATCCAAGACTGTTGGTTCATATCAAGGAGTAATTCTGGTTATACCCTCCTCCTCCATAAAACAGCTAACGAACCTGCTGGCAAAAACTCAGGGCTCAAAGAGTGTAAGGACAAGGCTTAGTAGTACTAATTTCTTAGTCATACATGCACTACACAAACGCGAAAAGATGCTGCGAGATCAGAGTCACAATACCAAAGCTGGTGCAAATGGCGAACCTCCATCACAGAGTCGGGGACCAGAGCTGCTCTGAGGCTGCTAGCTCTGGTGCTTGCCTCCCCCAGTGTTAGACATACCCCTCAAGATCTCTCCTGCACTCCAAGTCCTGGAACACAATCCCTACAAATGACTCCAGTATCAGACTTTTCAGTATTTCAGAGCAATGCCTGCACCTGAATGGAAATGCACAGGGACCAAGGTGGTGGGACTGAGTCCAAACTTGCCCCACGCTCTCTGCCCACACAGCTGCAGCTGCCCGCAGAAGCACTTGGGCTGGGCCACCTGAGGTGCCAACACACCAAGTGGGAAAGATACCCTGTGCCTGACAGGCACCCATGGGGCTCAGCACCCACCAATGTCTTGCAGAGTTAGGCGGCTTTATTCCTTCAGGGCACCTCACACCCCACCTCTGTGTGCAGCGTGCTCCTCAGGCATTCAGGGAGCAAGAAAGCTCCTACTTCTTAACATCTGGATGGGAGGGAAAAGAAGGAGGGGGAAAAAAAAAAAAAAAAAAAAAGAGTTCCCCTAATGTCACCAGCTAAATGTTAATTTGGAATGAGATTTTTTTGTTGTTGTTTTCCAAATTGCTCTTAACTGTGTGCCAGCACACAGGTAAATTGTTCTTGGCTGAGAAAATGGCCTGTCTCTCTTCTTAGAGATTAACATAGAAGACGGTGAATGCAGCAGCAAACAAGAAAACCATGCTCCTTTTACAAATCATTCAATAGTTTCCTGACTTCTTTTCTATATATTTTTCAGCTGTAAATGAGTTTCTACTGCTCACTGTAGCTGAAGGCCTTGCTTGCCATTGTTACTCCCCATTTTCTTTTTAAACAAGGAGGGAGAAGCAAGGAGAAGTAATTTGCTGCCATGGTGACTCCAAGTGAAATGAAATTGCTGTACTTCCCTCCTGCCCCTCCAAAAGCTTCCCCCAACTGCCTTCCTCAAGAACTCTACTCATTTGGTACAGGAATGCCCGTGTTTCTCTGGCTCAAAGGGAGCCTGGCTCCTCAAGTGACTTTTCCATAGTAGGAAAGGATTAAGGATAACCTCGCTTGGTTCTCTGCCTAGAAGAAAAGCTCAAAGCAGCCTACAAGAAGGTCTAATTAGCCCCTCCAAAACTGTCAGTGCAGAAGTAGTGCCAGAAATGTAACCAGGGAGAATGAGCCTGTACGTCACTACACTTCTGTCCATCTGCAGTTAATAACACTGGCAGCATAGGTCAGAGGATGTGTATGTGGTCTAGATACTTGCACATTCTTCTCCTACAAAGCAATGCCAAGAAAAAAAAAAAACCAACCAAACAACACACCCCTTAGGTACTGCCTGTAGTCAAAGACTACAAACCCTGCTTCTTTCCCCACACAGAACTGTCACAAGCTACCAAGGTCCATCTCTCACATGGGGTAACTACTTCCCTAAACCCATTTCATACATCCCTCTCGCTGAACAAGTCTTTCCCAGAAGACTCCGGTCTAGGTCTTGGTTTCAGCTTTGAGTGGTGGTACCAGTTCACTCACAGTTGGGTTGTTCCAGCTGTCTAACACGCCTGTTGTATTTTTCCCAAGTCTTCCCTTTACGTAAAAACCATGAGATGGATTATTAAAAAAAGAGAGAAGGGAAAAAGGTTTTGCCCTCCTAGTTGCATGGATTTTTGTATATTCTCTTTTCACAAAGAGAAAGGGAAAGCTTACCAAATCTTTATCAGCTATTGCTCCTCTGCCCTCATGAAGCATCTTCCTCCCTTTTCTACTTAAGTATCTTGCTCAACTACCCAGCATACATTCTCCACGCTCCCTTCTTTCCCAGTCTTATGAGTATTTCCATGTTATGGAGCCCTTATACACCAAGTTAGATTCAGAACGGCTTCCCTTTATCTCAAAAATTGCTGGTAAGACCTTGCGCTGGTAAAGAATTTAACACTCAGCATTTTGAAGATTATTCCTCGTGCTGTAAGGAGTGGGAACCTGGTTCTCCCTTCTGGAATTAACACAACCTGTCATGTTCTCTTAAATATACAAAGGCTTCACTTGCAGTGGAGGGTAGTCTACTGATATAATTAATAACCACGCGATAGATGAAAATATCTATTTGTTTGATTCATGAATCTTCAGTGAATATGAGGAATGTGAGACTTACACCTGCCGCCTTTGCATTAGAAGTTTAATTTACTGCCTCTGTAGAGAAATAGCACTTGTTTCTCTCTCCCTCTCCAAGATTCTTACAGCTTGTTATGGAGGAGGTGTACACAGTCCCTTATGGAGACTGATTCAAGTCAGCAGCGACTTGAAAGCATGGGTGCTTCTCCAGATGCCCAACTCAAAAACACTCTGAAAGCCTAACCCCTAGAAAGCACAGCAAAAAGTGCTGAAAACAAGCACTGCTTTCTTAGCTTTCAAGTGTGGGGCTCTACAAATGGGGGGCATCAATAACAACCAGCACTGGAAATCCCAGCCTCTCCTCAGCCTTCAGTTCTTTGATCTCCACCTCCCCCCACACCCCCCTCGGAAAGCATCACTGATGCAGAGTCTAAAACAACAGGATTGCATTTTAGAATAGTTAACTATACTGTCACTTGCACATACAAACATCTAACAGCTCAAAACGAGACATTTATGACCAATGCATGCTCTAACTAGAGTAGGTACCCCAGCAAGAAGCATGACTGCGGGAAACCCTTATATGCAGATGCCTCATTACTGCAGTGTAACAACCCACATTATTCCCATGAGGAAGCTAAAAAAGGTGGAAGGGATTAATTCAGGAAACCTAGTCACAGAAAATCAATTTTAAAATTCAGCTAGCAGGATGGGAAGAGAGAAGTTGGCAAGACCGCCGTCGCTTGAGGCACTTAAGACAGATGAGGGAAGTCCCTGCAGGAAGGGTCTCTGGACTGGGTGGGAATGGTCTGCTGGAATAGGTCCTGAGGACATGCTCTCAAATGGGTAAACAGGGCTTCTGGCTTTCTGCAGCACTATCTTTCACTTCGTACCAGCACATCGGGGATCTCAGCTGGAATCTGTGTATACCTTCTGGAATACACTCCAGGGGCAGAGCCTTCAAAGTAACCCAAGAACACATCCCAGGTGCTAGATGTACGCACACATCCCTTTCCCATCTCTAATTTCTAGGACATGAAGAACCTGAATTGGATTTTCATGTGCATGGAATGGGTGCTATGCAAAAACCTTTCCAAGAAGAGATCTGGTTTAGGCATAACTTTTGGAAAGATTCTTTTTCCCTTTTTATGATTTCCACTTCCCTCAGTCCTGAAAGTAATTAACTTTCAATGGCAGCTAATTATAAGCAAAAAGAAATCAGAGGCTGTGTGGCTGTCTGTTTGGTGCAAGCTCGGCAAAGTGTTTTTTAATTGGAAACCCTCTTTGCTGAGTGCATTTCAATCCATTTTGCACTGTATTTATCGTTCCAGATTCATATTAGATCCATGACCTTTCATCTAACGACAGAAGCTCATGCAGAGAAAAAATGATTATTTTAACAAACAGACATTAGAGCTATGCAAGACAGAAAAGAAAAAACAGGCAAGGGGAGAAAACAGGAATGGCATGAGACCAGAATAAAGCACACCCTAAATGCTAGATGATCTTTCCCTCCTCTCCCTCTGGTACATGACCTCTGCAGGAGCCCTCCCACCCACAGCTATTGCTACATCATCGCTTGGCTGATGCCAGATACTGATGAATAGCAGTCCCTGAAGGCCCTACAAAAAACAAGCTTCCTATTCCCATGGTCACCCACTGGGAAGAGACACTCCGAGGTACATCCTGAACACAGCTCTTTCGTGCAGCCCGTAGCATGTTAGGAGCTGTAGGCCAAGTCATCTGCGATTCTGTAGTTCGCCATGATTGCAAGCCGGAGTTTAGTGCATCCGCCAAGGCAAGCACAGGTGAGAGAGTTTAGAAACACGAAGCTGAGAATATCACTGCAGACAATGCACGACTTGAACTGTGGGGCATGAGTTGGAGATGCCTGGGAAAATGGATCCTAATTCCATGCGTGTAACGGCATCATCCCAAGTACATGCAAATTCACCTTACTGTACTTCAACTGAGCGGAAGATGTAGAAATATATGTCAACAAAATCCTATTTATTCCTCGCTCTTTGGCCAAAGCATCAGCCCCAGGCCGAACCCTCAGCCGCGCTCCCTGACACTGCCTGTGTTTTCTTAGCAAGACCTCACCACTGTACATAGCTGCCAAAAAAAAAAAAGTCTGTGGCCTCAAGTGGCAACGAAATGGCTTAGAGACCTTAGGACCCCGCGGCAGTGGAACAACACCTCTATGCAAACAGCAGCAGCAGCTCTTTCAGCGCTGGGGTGGCTGGTGGGTTGTGCGAGATCCAATCTGAACTGGCATTTCCCACTGTTAACGAGCAGTTCCTGCCAACTGCCCACCTGGCTTCTGCAAGAAACAGCTTAGCAGGCACTAGATGTTTGGCAAAAGACTCTGTCGATTAATTGCAGTAAATTTATATGATACACTGAGCATCAACTGCCTAATCTACATTTACCAGCAGTAGGGACGGACCAGTAGTGAAGGGCCAGGGATATCCAGCAACTCCTCCTAGAAATACTCAGTGTAACTGGGATAGCTAATAACACATCCTTACCTCCACCCTTAACTAAATTATCCGGCATGCATCCCAGTACCTCCCATAAGGAAAACTCTTTGAGACATAGTTTATCCAGCAGAGCAGCATTTTGCTTACTACCTAACACCAAGCTATTTTTGCTCAGGACTGTATCATTCCATGTGGACTTTCAGAAAGTATTTTTTTTTTTTTGTGAGCCCCTGTGCTGAAATTAATTTTTTCTGCTTGTGAAGTCACTCCTCTGTAGATTTACACAAATTCCATGGAAAAGAGCATAAAAACCACGTAAGAGACCAAAGCAGAATGGAAGGATACCAGTGCTACATTTGAATGCTAGTGTTATCTGTAAACCTAAGAAGGAAATACAGGCGGTATAAAACAAAAATGAATAAAATTGTCTGTAATACAGCAACAGCCAAAGGTATTACGGGAGCCATTTGTTGATCTCGATGGTCAGGAAATAGTTTCCTTCAGCCTTGGGAATAGAACCGACTATGCAGAACTCAGTGATATTGTCAGAAGTGCAGCAGTGGTGCTTAAGACACATGAAATTCAGTGAAACTCATTCCCTAACTCAGGCCTTGCATAACACCTGTTTAGAAAACTTCATTCAAAGGTACAAAATGGGCCAGAGCTCCAATGCTGAAAATTCATGAGCTCTTTAAAAGGCAGAGGCAGGTACCACGCTTTGCATATTTTTGGAATCCATCTTCACATCAGATGCCAACATATGGTCGTAAAGTGACTGACAGGCTCTGGACAGGCATCTACAGAACCCCCCAAACAAAACTCACCCCTGAAAGGTTGACCGAGAACTGCTTTATGGGGGAGTTTTCCAGAAGCGCAAATGGCCCTTAGGCACACCACTTCCACCAACTTGCAATCCCTAACATACTAAGCAGGTAATTTAGAAGCCAAAGAGAAAAAAAAATATTTGCAGAGCGATCACTTATAACTATACATCCACTCCCAGTGCCTCTTTGTGATTCATTAATAAAGAAAACTCACAGACTAGCAGCTGTGTTCAAGAAACATTGCAGCAAAGTCCATCTGAGCACCGGCACTAAATATGCCATCAGATGTCACTGTGCAGATTTGGGAGCCCTTATATTGCTAGGTTGACATCCATCTGGCCACTTTAGCACTGTTGCAGCAATACAGGGTTGCAATTTTTATAGCCCTGTTCTCCCACGTAAACTCGAGACATCAGGCTGTTTGAGGTGAAGATTTGTTCAGCTGCATCATGGCTGCCCAATATCTCGTCAAGACAGCGTTGCATCAGCGCGGGAGATCTCTTGGAGACCCTTCCCTCCATTCCCTGCGTGAACACACAGGGAGACGGGAGAAAAAGGTAGCAAGAGATGAAGGGGTATGTGATTACAGACTATAAATTCATCAGATGGGTAAGCACCAGGGAGGAAAAAGAGCTCTTTAAACTAAGAGATCATGTTGACATAACATATGGATGTTAACTGGCCATGAATACACTTAGACTGGGAACTAAAAAGAGGCTTTTAAGCCTTCAAGAGCAGTGAGATTAGACAGGGACCTCCAACTTCACCATTAGGGGAAAGCCACCCCAATCATGTTCCAAATTTATGAAAGGAGTTATTACACAAGAACAAGAGCTGAACTGAACAATCCAGAGGTTTCCACCTATCCTATGCTGTAGTAAGAACCATCCCACAACACTTTGCTATGGGGCAAAGTCACCCCATACCAGCTGCCTGGAAGGTTTTTCCCCCTTGATCAATGGACTACGTACAAGTACTAACAAACCACAGTACCCTGTACATCAGAGCAACCGAAACTGGTTTTATAAGTCTGTTCAGAAGGTCCAGAATGAACAACTTCTTAAATGCATAGGGTATGTTTTCAAAAAAACTAGTCCCATTTTCAGAAAGAACTCAAATCCCCAAGGCCTTTGATTTTCAGGAAGACAAGCTCCTGAGCAGCTGAGGTGCTTTTGAGAGTTTTGTCCCTAGTCTTTAATGTCATTTTAGGCACTTTGATTTACTCTCCCTTTGCTGTCACACAACATAGTTTTGTCCTGTACCATATTGAAAACAGTGTCTCTAACCTTTTGATTCTAATGGAGCTTGAAATACTAGGATAGATGACAAACTTTGCTCAGTTTTGTTTACTCCCTTCTGTATGGATGAGAATCATGGATCATGTAACAATGCAGAAAGATACAGATTAAAAAAAAAAAAAAAAAAAGAGATTTGCTGTTGACTTCAGCACCAGACCTAAGCCAGGCTTTATGAATACCACACTCTGAAAAACACAAAACCACAACATATTTTTGCACAGAATTTGGATAACCCAAGTTCCCACCTACTCTCTTCAACCACTAAATGAAGTGCCTACCTGAGTATAAGACGGACTTTTATTTTAATAAGGCTTTATAAAAATAATTATTACAAGGCCATAATCATGTTGTCAGACCACACCTGGATTACAAACATCCTGCCATTGCCAGCATGCCAGGTAACAACTCTTTGCTGGTAAGTTAGTGATTTGAATATCTGATCAGAAACTAAACACTTGAATTGATGCAAGTGAAATTGTTGGCAAGGGACAAAGAGTCTCCAGTAGAGCAGCTGACCATAAAGAGTAATCTGTTAATTCTACAGATTTATTTAATCTGAGCATATCACAAACATTTCAGACGTATTCCACTTGTACTTTTTATCACATAAGGCAGACAGTGAGAGGCAATCTATGAGGTTTACTTGTAAAATGAAGAATTTTACTCAAAAAAATAGCAAGCAATTCCAAAAATGCCCCACAGTGGTTATTTTAGTCTGAACAAGGCTCAAAATATGGATCAAAATTTTCTTCAAAAGCAGCGGCCTCCTTGCCCATCTCAGACCACCTATCTCAGCACTAGCTGAGACACATGTGCCCTGCCTTCCCTCACCCATTTGGGGTCAATAGGCTGACCTGCGCATGATGCATGTTTGCAGTCCAGTCTGGACTACATTTTGGTCTCAGCATTTTACTCTGACTTACCAGACCTTCAGCAGAACTCAGTTGTCACAGTAAAGGAAAGGACAGCTACCATGTGGAACATACTTAAGTTTCTGACGAACACAAAACATCCTTTGGAAACCCAACAGCTCTGCTAGCATCCCATCCCATACGAACATACCATCTTCCTTGCCACCCAACAACAGTTTCTTGATGTTTTGCAATCTATACATCCCACCACAGCTATAACAAAAAGCATTGCCGTGCCAGGATCTCATTAATACAACCCCCCCCAGACAAATAACCACTCCTTCGACTCCAGAAGGGATATTGCTTGCTGTGTCATAAAAGCAGTAGACAATACCATTTGGTACTCGAGCATAACTTGACGGATGCTAATCAGTTACAGTGCGATATTGGTATTTACCACAATTACTCTCAACAGCATCAAGACGTTTAAGACTGACTAGGACTCAGAACAAACTGTGCATGTCTAGTCATCTCTTTCCCCTCCCAACTGTAACACAGGCAGGCACATGACAAGGGCAGTTTTGTTGCCAATCCAAGTTACTAGTGATATTGTAAAAAGTATTCAAATCAAATTACTTACCGTTACTTTAAAGACAATCAGGAGAGGATGAGAAAGCACAAAGACTTACCTATGAGGAAAAAAAAGAAGCAAAATTATGGAATGAGCCAACACGAGAACAGAAGATCTTCAACAATTTGAGTTCCGAGATATGACAAAAAGTCTTGACAGAATACCAAGAAAAGCAGATCTAGTTCCTCGCAGTGACAGCCCCCTGAATCAGATAGGACCAACTTACCAGGTGACACTAAGAACGAGGGTTATTTTAATCACACTTACAGGTAGGCTCAAAACAAAAGTATAATTTCCTGCCCCAAGGAACTTACATTCTCATTTAAGATGAGCACATCAGAAGATGATCACCTGGGGAGCAGGAAAATAATATTACTCTCTTATTTGGCTGCGAGAACATCAGACAAGTCTTAAGGATTATGTGGAATACTTGCGTTAGCTGTCATAAGGGAGCAATTAAAAAATAAATACAATAAATTAGTTCTGAATTGGCTTTAAAATGTGAAGGGGGCTTATTTCCCAGGGTTATTTTGCATGCAGAAAAAATAGTAGGAGTTTTGCAAGATCCTTCTCTTCGCCATTATTAACCACACAGTTTTTTGTGGTACATAGGAATTGCTGTTAAATGTTACAGGCCAAGGATCCATGGTGTGAAGTCACTTTATGACCAGAAAACCAGACTGCTTTGTTCAAATGAGTTTCAAGGTGCTTCCATTAAATTTCTCACAAGTTTTCATCAGAAAATGGTGAAACTACAAGCATCACCAAAACCAGCTGAAAAATCTCCAACTCATTGGACTCCCTACTCAGGCCCTCTCCTGTCCTGCCACTGTAACCCACCTTTTAATTTTTATGCAGTGAATTGACTCCCTTCCCCAGGCCCACCCTCCCATTCGGTGAATTGCCCCTGCTGTCCTTCAATCGAGCCTCTGTGTGCCAAGAAAGCCGTGCTGAGCACAGGTATCAGCTGCTGCACAGAAAGCCTACAAACACTAACACCGCTCCGTAAGGATGAATATTTTGCACATTATCATTGCTTCACTGGTATTTCTGAGCAGAATGTAGACAATAAAAGCTCATATCACAGAGTACAATGAAGCACTCCTATAAAAATTCTATTTATTGTGCTTAAGAAAAAAAAATACCTTGTTTTCAGGGGAGGGTGGAGGCTGATCCAAAATCCATTGATGTCAACAGCCCCGAGCAGAAAGGAGCAACAGATTACAGTGAAGAGATTATTCAGAAAGGGAACATCACTTTTGTGGGATTATAGACCCACACCAGCAAGCTCTGATCCTTGCTTGCACGTAACTTTGACTCAGCTTAAAGACATCTGAGCAAGCTTGTCAACATGAGGACTTCTGGCTCCACACATCCCTAGTCATTTGCACAGGAGGTACCACAACACACTGTCCCAGCTCAGCTGTGGATGCGATCACCACTAGTGGGGGTCAACAAGGTGGTTGTTCCCAAATACTATTCACTCAGGACTCTTGCAGAACTTCTGGTTTCTCCATTAGTCATCAGTACAACTCCATTTTACAGCATGCCCTCCATGCAGCCAGCACCACCCACCTCAACAGGATGAAACTCATTAAATGGAGGGGAAAAAAACCCCAAGCGTCTCGGTAAGAAGCAGCAAGATCAGGTGGTTAATTTAAAAAAAAGAGAGGCTTAGGATCTTTTTTTTTCCAGTGAATTGTATGCGAGATTGAAGAAAATGGTATGCAAAGACAGAAAGGATAAAGATGGTTATTAAGAGATGGAAAAGCGGATAACACTAAAATATTTGTGAACACCTTGAACCCAGTCATATCTCAAATGTACACGTTCTCTTCCAAAATGGCCTTGCAGCTATTTTGAACACTCCTCAGTGCTCAATGCATACCAGAGTCATTGAATACTTGTAAATAAATATGCGCAGACAATTTGTGAACAGGCTAAAGGATGAAACTTCTTGTAGTGAGCTTAGACTCACTGATATAGGAACAGGAATAATGTCACATGGCATCAACGATCCATCAAATAGCATGGGAAGTTAGGAGTCAATACTCTGAAAAGGACGTTCCCAAACCAGAGGCTAAGATTCAGTTACACAAACTATTTATCTAACAACTGAGAGTAATGAACAAACTAGCATAGAATCAGTCTGCTCCCAGATAACTTACTGAACAGAGGGGCAAGAATACATTTTGATAACACATTGCTGCCTGCCAACAGTTCACCCTGCTCTAACTCTTACAAGTGGACCAAGAATAACAGGGAGTAGCCAACAGAAGGGGAAAAAAAAAAAAAAAAAAGAGGGAGAATGACGAGCAGTAGAGAATAAAACATGAATGGTGATGGAAAAACACCAGTTCCCCCTTTGCAGGAAAAGGAAATAAGGGGGACAAAGTCTTCCCCTGCTTACACTGCTTGAGATCCTACTCGCTTCGGTCAGGCCGCAGCAGATTTGGTCCCCATTGTGCAAAACTTAAGAGCCCAACCACCTACCAAGAGCAACGCTGGGTATAATGAACAAAAATCCCAAAGCACAGCTTTCACCACTTTTTCCTCCTTATCACCAAAAGACACCAAACCCTCTCCCTGCCACCGCCCTGCTCCTGCTAAACTCTTCTGCCTTCCAGATAGCTCTACCTGTCAGTCACTCAAGACACTCCGTCCAGCTTCTGTCTTAAGGACACTCAACAACAGGGAAATAGAAGAGCAGCTTAGCCAGCTCTGCAAGGGAGATTATTCAAAAGGTTAATTACTGAATGAAACAGAAATAGGAAATGGAGGGGGCAATGGGAAAGGAGGTAGAGGAGGAAAGGAGGGAGCAAATTACTTTCAGCTGCTAAATCTGGCTTTCCAAATCCTTAAAGTCCTTTACAATTTAGGCTGAACAAGGAGGGGACAGGAGGGGGATGGGCCATGTTGTTCAGTTGCATGTTTGTTAAAGCCTCAATTATGTTCATCTCCTAATCCTGTGTCATTAGGAGCAAAATGGTACATCGGGAGGCCATTTAGATACAAACGCCTGCAACCTCACTATCCGACCTGCTGACTTCTCCTTTCTTCCTTCTGCTCTCTCTCTTTTTGTTGCTGGAGCCAATTATATTTAGAGATTTGATTTTTTTTGGCTAGGCACTTGGCCTCCAGCACCAGGGGTCCCAAAATGGCCTAGCTGGAGACTCTTATGGCCATTATTATTTTTTTTTTTTTTGGTATAAAGGTCATTATTACTATAATAGCTAGGAATGAATCTGTCTATTCAGAGCTTTTTAAAAGAAAAACAAAAACTCCAAAACAAAACAAAGGAACATTTTTCTATGGGGCCTCCAATCCCTGTTCTCACTGGAGCAGGAGGAGTCTGGCTGCTGACTTCAATGGCAGAGAAGGATTGAACCCAATTGTAGAATTTTACAGTACTGAAACAAAAGCCTCAGAAAGCAACCAAATGAAGTCAAATGTAAAGCCGATACCTCTTGGCTCCCTGCTGGTGGAAGGAAACAAAACTAAAAGCAGCAACTGTCTTTATAATCCTCCCTTCATCCTTAACCCTGGATCAAACCCAGGCCTGGCCCCAAGCACAATTCAGACGCGACAGAAAACCTTGTGTCAGGAGCATCCAATGCCATACAGGAGAGCCTAGCACGGAGACCAGAGTGCAGCAGCACTGTCGCTTTGTCACCTCCTCAGCACTCTTCGTTACCCCAACTCTGTGCCTGCGTCAGTAGTTCACCCGAGATGGCTGCATTTCAATGACATGAAACAATCCATACATCATTTATATGGCTCATTGTGCTTTCTCTGTTAAGGGATCAATACAGGTATCTCTTCTCATTATACTATAATGCATGATGAGTGCAGTCACTATCTTAAAGTCACTTGCCAGTACATGACACAACGAGCCCTGCTTTTTGTCCTCTGGACACTGTTGTACAAAGGCATTATGAGAGTTCACGGGCAATCAAATTAGTATTTTATTCAGATAAGAAGCACCACTGCGAAGGAGGCCAATAAACCTTTTCTCAGCTCTTCCCCAGCAGTAGCTTTGCAGGCTGGTTTTGATACCCTGGCGGGCGGGGAAGAACAAAAACAAGATATCAGAGCATGTTTGGAGCCTCCAGAACTTTCTAGAGAGGCATAAAGTTATATAGCGTTCTGAAAACAAAGAATCTACCTTACTGCTTATTAAAACGTAGGCAAATAATGAGGTGAAGGGGATAATAAATAACCTTGAGGGAGAGACACTTGGCAAGAGTAAGTTCCAAAGTGTCATGGCCAAAAGAGTCTTGACTTTCGCTTACGTTGATTTATTGCCAATTAACATAAACTTGTATTTACTGATTCAGGCATTAGAAAACAGAGATGACACAATTAAACACTTAGATAAACCTCTTTCTTCCCAGTTCCCCAGGCTCCACTGCAGCCCAACACATCTTCCCACACACACACACCAGCCAGTCTCCCCCCCTTCCCCTGTTTTGGGCACACATTCCACTCGCTCCCCGCAAGTCCGTTGGGCGAGGTGACAGAGAGCTCAGGAGACGGGGTTGGTACATGAAGCCTTCTTGCTGCTGCTTCTTATTTCTTACCGGTTTCTTTCTCTGCTCCTTCCTTTTTGCTTGCTCCTCTCTTCTCCAGCCCAGGTCCTCCACATGCTGCAGTCCCTTTGGGGGCATCCCTGCTCCAGCGTGGGTCAGCCATGGGCTGCAGCACCTCCCCCACACAAAGTGCCTCCCTCCAAGAACCATCTTCAGCCCCATCTCTGACAATGTCCCCTTCCATGTCCCCTTCTCATGCATCCTCACACCTCCTCCTGTGTCGACTTTGTTCTCCCCCCCTCACACCTCTCCACATGTCCCCCAGAGAGGCTGGGACACCTCTGTCCTTTGGCCACTTTCCAACTGAAGAAACACTTCAGTCAAGGATTATGCTGGAGTCGGCAGAAAGCTTGCCCTCCAGCTACCCAGGCTGTTGCTATCTATTCTGCAGAGCTATCCACCTTTACAGTGGTCACTCCAGCACTCTGCATCAGCACAAAAATGTCATTTTAGAGAGAGCAAAACCAAAGAGGTACACTGCATTGGGAGTGACCATCAGGTACAGCTAACTAGATCTTTCCCATACCACCTTCCAACCAAGGTTCTCCAGCCACTGGAGCTATTTCATGCTGAGACAGTGGAAAAATGGAAAAAAAATATTTTCACAGACTGGGTGACGCTCAATCCTTCCTCCTTGTTTATCGCCCTGCCTCCCTACCAAACATTCAGGCCACAAGTGAAGTAGTAGATGACCATATCCCTCAGCACAGCTTCCCCGAGTCAGAGTCCACCTCCACAAACTGAAGCTCTTTTAATAGCACTGTCGATGAGAGATTGCATATCTAGTTAAGTGCTAGTCAGATGCACCCACAGACACTGACTGCTTCAGAAACACATCTCTTCCTAATAATATAGTTGGCTACATTATCTTATTTGACACTAAAAACTTGAGATGACTGATGGTAGTTTAAATTCTGAATAGACAAAAATTATAGAGCAGCTTTATAATCTTTTGCATTAGTGCCCTGGGGAAATGGCTGAAGTCTTTATCACTTCCAAAGGACAGCATGACTGATGCTAAACCTCAACCCTCCCAGCCAGACCAGCCTTCCATGAAGGTCTCACGCAGCCTGGTCGGGAGTCTACCTACAAGACTCACTTCTAAGGGCCTGGCACTTGATCATTAGGTGCCATGCTTTTCACGTTCCCTAACTATCGCTTTGCAGTGTTTCTAACTTAGTTGCAACTAAGTCAGCATTCAAGGAACAGAGAGAAAGGAAGGATGATGAAGGGAAAAGAAGAGCGAGAGTCTTTCCCTTTAACCTTGAGAATAAGCGACTATCCTGCTGAGAAGTAATGTCATGTTTACTTCCTGGACACACAAATACTACAAATGAGCTGAGAAACTATATCCTAACAGGTATGGAAGAGTGGTTCAAGAGCCTGCCCCAAGGGAAAGAGCAACTATACTAGCAGCCGTAAAAGGCAGGTTCGGGGAGGACTGGGCTTTTATAACAGCCCTGGAAAGAGCAACCTTCATGACTTTGAGAATCATAGTGCTTATTTCAATACCAAAATGAAAGGCATAGGAACTTACACTCTCTCCCCAGTCTCTTTCCCCAATTCGAAAAAGCAGTCCAAATCAGAGCTCTTCATTGTGTGTGTGGGGGGGGGGGGGGGGGGGGGGGGGGGGGTGTTT
>JAVKLA010000030.1:5146732-5172588 GCA_034782735.1 Sagittarius serpentarius | reverse complement strand
GCAAAAGGAGCCCCTCAGGAGAAACAGAAGGGATAATGAAGGCTCCAAACCTCTCAAACAGCTCGGATCACTTTAATAAAAGCATAGATGACCACACGGAGTCCATGTGAGTGTAGGAGACAGACAGGAACAGAGATACGGACACCAAATTGGAAGCCTTCTGAAGTTCGTTGCCAGAGAGAGCGTCCCCACTGTTCCTTCCCCTCAGCTCGTGGTCTCCTACCAGAAACCACCATTCGTCTCAACACCCAACCCCCCAAATTCTTATGGCCATAAACATCTCTACAGAAGATAATTCTCCTTTTCCTTCCTGAGGACTTGTAACACAACAGTTAGTGAGGAAAGAACACTACATGGAAAGCAGGTATCTCTAAAGCAACGCATCCTTCTACTTCCACCCTTCAATGAATATCACTGTTGTATCAACTCCCTTTTCATGTCCTCCACTGCTTGTGTATCAAGCCTGCTTCTATTAATCCACACAGAAATCTCTTTAGGCTGGGTTTCTAGCAACAAAAAGAGAGGAGACAATCGCTCCCAGTCTTTTTTGAGCATTGCAAGCCTTCTTCCTAGGTCCAAGCCTATCCCAGGACAGAGGCATCAAGAAAATGCCGCATAGTAAATGTTAGCCTTCATGCTAAGGTCACTGAGCTAGCAACTCAGGCACAAGTTTTACAACGGTTCATTCGAGTCTGTCCAGCTAAAGCTCAGTGTCCCAGGTTTTGCCAGACAAGGAGCTGCCCAGCATTCTAGGGGGGGGCTTTTCGCACCACAGTTTCACAGTACTGCTGCATCCCTATCCCAGGGTATACTGAACAGAGTAAACAGACTTGCACAGCCATGAATTATAAGATTAGCAACATCCTGAACAGAAGCAGTAGTAAAGTGATGTTGAAATGAAAATGCAGGAATTGATTCTGTATCAGAACTGCTGGACTTCGGTACAACCCCCCACAGCTTCTCCAGCTCACAGCAGCAGTAGCTGATGGTGTCGGGCGAGGTCACTATACACAGTCCCCCTATCTCACAGCCTGGACAACACTGTCACAAGAGGGACAGCAGACTGCTCATTTAGTCAGTCCTCTGAGAAAAAACACACAACCTGAGGACTAAATATTGAAAAAAAAGCCTCCTTACTACCTGCTAGCCACTGGGCAGCATTCCACTGGGGAAGAGTAAACCATGGCCTCATTGCTGCAGGCTGCATGAAGTCATGTTCTTAAAGCAGCATCACCAACAGCAAAGACAACACAGAATATACCACCTGCCTACTTAGTTTTCAGCAAGCCTGACAGGGAAAGGAACATTTTTTCCTCCCACATCCAGAGGAAAATATCATCTCCCTGTCTGTCTTTATCCATCTTTTGTGTCTTGCCTTTTAATTATAGCCTCTAAATGCTTTGGAGGAGAGAACAGTCATTCCAACTCTGCATTCACGCAGGGCAGAGGGTCTTAGTTAATAGCAAGGCCACCTTAATGTTGCTGAGATAAGAGCCATCATCAGCCAGCCCCAGTTTAGCAGCTCCACCGTTACTTCGTTTCGCCGGACTGCAGCTCCCTTGCCTTTGCAGGCAGGCTGTGTGGTTTCCACGTGCGTTCTCCACACGTGCTGGGACTTGAAGAGTGCCTCTCTACGCCGCAGTATCATTCCCCATCCCGACTGGCTGCCCCCCTGCCCCAGCGCATACCTCTTCCCCCCACCTTCCCCTGCTATCTCGCTCCCGATTAGTTGCATGCTTGTGATTAAGTCCCTTTTAATAAATGACTCCTATTAAACTGGATTCCTCTGTCACTGTGAGAGACATAAAATTAAAAACTGTCTGTCTTTAATCATGCCAGGCTTCATCTCCGTCTCTCAGGCTCCATTTATCAATAATTAATACAAGGAAGACTGAAATCCATTTCAATTTCAAAGACCCAAATGTTACATTTTTTAATAAAAAAGAAAGAAAAGAAAGAAAGAAACCACCATCACTCCCAGAAACAGAGACAGCCAGACTCACACACGGGAAAAGAGAATCTGGCAGCACGGCAGCAGCCTCCAAGAGGAGAGAGGGGCTCGGATGTGACAAGCAGCTCTCCTCGTGGCTTTGCAACTGGAGATTTTTCCTCTGAAATGACTCCCACGTAGAGGAAGAACCCCAGTGGTCCCTAGGCCTACAGAGATCTGCACCGCAGCTCATGGCCTTATTTCTCTTGGTTTTACCAAGTCCCTGGAGTTACGACAAACCAGCACACTGTGCTAGCTGGTCTGGTATCTTCTTTTAAAAAATTCCCAGATCTCAGATACTCCAAGGGAAAAGTCAGAACCTAGGCTTCCCTACAAACACAGTAGCAATACATGGCAGGATTTACTGGGATGAGCAAGGACGTGGGAAGACAAATCAGCAGCCTGGTTCTCATAACACTGCTCTATAAAGGACCAGAATTGACATTAAAATCCTTCTTCCTTTATTCAAGTGGTGCCGTTGTTTACACAGGCTTTTTATCACTACACCACACCCAGTATCTCAGCCGATCCTACTTTTGTTGCATAAGACATACAAGAAAGTCCAACACAAACACATTGACAAATGCCACCAAAATTTTTCTTTGGCTTTCACCCCTGAGACTTGGGCTCACCATTCAGTGTGAAAGTACTTGGAAAAGGAAAACTGTTGGGCATATCTACTCTTGAAACAAAGGGAGACCACAGTTTGGGTACTAGACACAGCACACACACCTGAGGGCATAGTCAGGTTGCCTTCAGCTCTGACTGTGGCCAGCTTTAGAGTAGGCAGGTATGTCTCTGAGTACACCTATGCAGCATGGTCCTCTGCCAACTATACCACTTGAGGAAAGGCCCCTGTGACCATGGTGATGCTGTGCCTCAGGTCATATGCCCTGCAAGGGCTGTCTAGCTCAACTCAGGCCACACTGAAGATGTCCACACGGCTTTCAGTCAGTTCAGAGCACAAGTAGACAAACTGACATCTTCAAGAAAAAACAAAACACGAAACTGTCACGCAGACATATCTGACATGAGCTCAAGTCACATCACATGGACATACTGCCTTAACAGACTGGACAGCTAATGCCAGCCACAGACCTGTCAGCCATTACATAGATACCTATTTAAGTGAAAGTGAAATAAAACACAAAATGCAGGAGTTGTCTTTTCAGGGGAGGCTTGCACACGAACAAAAAAAAAAAAAAAAAAGTATATCAAACAACTTCCCAAACCCTGGTTACTGGTCAACGCTTAAATGACACTGAGCAAATAAACACAAAACTCCACGCTAGAAATAAAGGTAAGCCTCCAAGCTGGGTATTACCCCACACAGCTCCCGAGTCGGGCAATTCCCAGCACACTCATCAGCTGGATACCCAGCCCAACACCTCCCGAGCCTCAGCAGCTACCTGGACTCCCCAGTCTCTGCGGGTCTCAGCACCACCACTTCCCTGCTGCCCACCCATAACTGCCATGGAACTGGAGAGTCGCACACAACTAAACTCTGCTGGCTAGAGGTAGCGACAATTAGGACATTACCCCCCTGATTAATAACTCTACGCAGGGGAACACAATAAGCAACCTGGTATAACACCGTAACACCAGTCATTACTCGGTAATTACTGTGCAACTACACGGGGATACAAAGGCACACCACACGCCCCCCACGGTTACAATGGAGAAATATCATTCAATAGCCTTTAATTACTGCAGAACCACATGGTAACAAATAACGACCTGCCTGCTGGTATAAAGCGGTCCTATCACTCATCGCTCATTCCCTGGTAGTTACTAAGGGAACCCTTCGGTAACCCCACGGTGACTGTGGCACATTGTGGCTGTGGGGATTTTTATCCCAGCATATGGTGCATTTTCAAGATTGTAATCCCTCTATACTGGCCCCCCCAACAAAGAAATATTTCCTGAACTACTGTTATCTCCCCAATAGGCTCCCTGTTCCATGCCACTGAATTGGGGCAACAGTGTGATAATGCTTTCCCTGAAACTTAGACATGAGGGGGATAATTGCACCTTTGCCCTGCAGATCTTGTGGTACTTGTAATTATGTCCTGTTACCAAGGCACACAGCAATTTTGAACCTATTACCCACAGGTATCGTTTATTTCAGAGTTAAATTTATTACTTCAATGCCAGCCTCACTCGTGGTTCTCCTTTATGCATTCAAGCTTCCCTAGTGACAAACGTTGAAAGTAGAGCGAACCGAAAAAGATGGGATATAGGGACAAAAGATGGGAGCAGAAGATGCAGCTGCCTTTCTGGCCTTTGCTCTAGCCCCGTGCATTGCTTTTCGCTAAGCCTGGGAGGATTTTAAGGGAGGAGGAGCATTAGTGCAAAAAGGGGAGCAACCCTTCCGCAAGCCTAGAATGCAAAATGAAGCTGCTCCCAGGGCCACCCTCGTCTGTGATGGGGCTGCAGCGCCGGCTCTCAGCCCACGCAGAGACAACAGCGGTCAGAGCTTTCCACGCTTTCCAGGCTGCTGTGCTTTGTAAACCTTCCCTCCAAGAGCCTTTGTGCCTTCTAACCACTTTGTCTGCAAAATTAGGGAAGGAAGATCAGAGGTGTGCTCTAGCACACAGCTGAACTCTGATGCAAAGGACTGCCAACTGGTCTGTAACTACATAACACGGGACAGAACAATAAAGCCTGTTTACTTCTGGCTATTTGATTCCCAACAAGAGGGGAGTCACAGGAGGAAGGAAGAAATTGATATTTTCCCCAAGCTATATCAACATTTTACAAGGAAAGCAGCAGTCAAGAATATGGATCTTCGCTGAATGCAGTCTGCCACATCACCAGCAGCAGAAAGGAAAATACGTGTAGCCAGTTCTGCAGGTTTCCCCTTCCCCAGCTAGCACAGATGCTCTCGATGTGTGTCACCACCACTGAGCTCCTTCACAAGTTCTGTAGCTTTTCTGCGCACAAACCAGCACGGCCTCTGGACTATTGCAACCTATGACAGATTTTAATAGCAATTTAAAGGATATTCCAGCCATCAGGTACTGCACCTTTACCACTGCTGACACTCACCTACTCCAAAGGGCTGAGAGGGGCAAGCCTGGTACTCATCTGCCTCAGGAACACCTAGCTTGCCCAGAGGGGAAGGATTTAATAGAGGCTACCAAAATGTATTTAAGAGAGGCTACCAAAATGTACCAATTCAGTCCTGACTATCCTCTGTCAAAGGGCAGGACAAGGCTGAAAGCAAGGCAGACATGGCAGCAGGAGGCGGTCAGGACCAGAGGGTCAGTCCCCTTCCAGGTCACTTCAGTCAGAACACAGGTGCGAAAAACGAGCATCCCAGATTACACACACAGTTTAGCTAACAACAGCAAGTTTTCATTTTGGGGAGATCAAACAATACCAAACACTGAAAAGGCCAGAAAGAGCAGACGGAGATATTACAGATTTGTGTCCCGCTTCCTGCATTATCTTGGCGATGAGTAAGTCATCTCCTCCGAAAGCAAGAGGTGCTCCAGCTCCCAAAGAGGAGCTCGCTGCTGTTCAAACACATCCCGCCGTTACCGCCAGTCGACCTCTAGGAGCAACACAAAAAAAGATAACACTGGAACACGAAGAGAGGACCCAACGTGAGTTGTTATGGAAACCAGATTCTCACAAGCTCACACCACCGAATGAAGCCTCTTCCCCTTACCTCTGTCTGTCAAAAAGCCCGAGATGCACAGGAGTTGCTAATGACCACAGCTCTGTTGCCTCACCTTGCATTCACAGCAGGTTTTAATCAAAAGAAACAATGTCCACTTTGAGACGAACTACTTTATTGTCAAACTTTCAAGTTTCAGAAAAATCAAAACAGTACCAAAAAGTGGTGGCAAGACCGTATGTTAACAGGCTCGAGCGCATGTTCAGCAGTGCAAACATACAGGATAGGGAATAGCTACTTCACCTAAGCTACGTAGTGCCATTTTACATGCCCTGGGTTTTCTCATCTGACTTCTGCTGGCCTTTACAGCGGCACATAGCTCTTCTGTAGTTGACATTTGCCACTACTGCCTCATATTACATTGACGACACAGAAAAGGCAAATTCTTGTGTATACTTACACTGAAACAAAAAGTCTGTATGGCAGCGTACCAATAACAGTACTGGCTAAAGATCATTTTCCCACAGAAGCAAAGCAGGGAGCTGGCTATGGCAGACTGCTAGGCAGCAGTAGAGACGAACCACTGCCTTTCGCCATCACTTAAATCCTTGGTTACGCTTGGGACAGACCTGGCACTTACTTCCTGCTGGGACCCCCTGCTTCCTATCATCCAGTGCTAGCAAGATCAGTGGGATTGTATTTCCAGGGCTTTCCATGCAAGTTCTCAACCTTTAAATTCTGCCATAGGGTAGAGAGAAGAACTTCACCTAGGCTGTCAAAATGCTTTAAGCTGACTGATGAGATACTGCATGAATCTTGTACTGGATATCAAGTTCAGCCCTGACGCTATCTTGTACCTGGACCTTCTTCCAGAAGGACTCCAGCCTATCCACCCTGCATTTCAGGACCCATCACCACCACAAAGCTCAGGATCAGACACACTTCCAGAGCTGAGTCAGGGACCTGGCTTATGATTTGACCCAGCATCATCCTGACTCCCTGCTAATTCCCCTGAGCAACTTCTTCTGTTCTTCCTACTCCACAGCTTCCAACACCAAGCTAAAGCAGGTGTAGGGAGGTGCACGCCTACACAGGAGGACATGAGGGTGCTCAAAAACATCCTTGGTGTCACAAAGAAACCCACACCAGGAGGTAGGGTTTAGAACATATTCTGCAGTGTCCTAACCTGTGTCTGAGGGCAGGAAGAAGGAAAAAGCAGCACTAACAGGTCTCATGCCAGCACAGTGGCCCCTACTTCTGCAGCATGCTGTCTGGCTTGCAGGGCAATAGCAGCAACACCTGCTACAGTTAAGAATGCAAATGAGTTTCTCTGCTGTTTTTAGTCACTCATTACTTGCCAAAATTTTCATCTTCAGAGCTGAAATTTTCTCGACTTGGCCAGTATCCAACGGCGATTATTTTTTTGAAAGAACATGGCAAAAGTGATTTAACCACTACAGAGTGCTTAGAATGACATTCATCGCTATTACTCAGGAGTCCTGACAGACAGAATTAACCAGCTTTAAAGTCCACAAAGTTTAGGTCCGAGTTAAAAACGCAGAAGCATCTGCCAAGGGATTTCAAATGTGCACCTTTTGGCAAGTATTTGTACACCATTCAGGGCACGAGGTCTCCAAATTACCACTAAACCTCAAGGATCCACTAAGATTAAGTTGGGAGAGGGAGGAAGGGCTAATGATCCTGTAACCAACTACTATCTGGTAAAAACAGTGTGCAGGGCATTTTGCCAACTCACTACTAAATTAAACTGCACAGGCAGGTAGCATTAAGAACTTGTGAAAACAAATCTGAGTACAAGTTTCAGTAATGGCTCTGTAAGACCTTCTCTCTGAAGGCATCATTTCCCAAGCAGCCAAGCAGGTCCAACAGGTCACCAAGCCCCAAGAAGGAAGACTTGCTCCCCACTTCTCTCCTCATCCATGCTCTTAGCTGCCCCCTTCCTTGCACCAGCTCCAGTGCTTGCTGGACCCACCTGCCACCCAACCAATTTGGCTCACTAACCAACGTGAAAACTCGGTGCTTTTATTTGCTGGGTTATGACTTGAATGAACTTGAGGAGGGACCTACTGAGCACCAGAGCAAGTAGTCTACTGGTGGTAGCAAGCTATTAGAGTGCTTCTCCCACCCGGAGCATCTTCACTCCAAGTCTCCGCAAGCTGGAAACTTGTAAAGCACTCAAGCCCCACCGCAGGGAAAATCCAGTCTTAACGTACAGGAGCACAAACCCGTTTTTCTAGTAACCAGCATTAGAAAGACAGGTCTTTTCTTTGATGGGTCTAACTCACAGTATGTAAACATCTCTGCAACAAAACCATGATATAATGGCACTATAGAAAAAGTTGCCCAGGTAGGTATAATGCTGTGGCATTCGGAGTCTGCAGATGAAGCTTCCAGACTCCGAGATGCGAATAGAGAGCCTCCTTACATTCAATCAATGCTCACTGTCACAAGTCTATTTTGTCAGTGGTATTCTTTTGGTACCTGGAAGAAGAGGGACAGAAAGAATTGGTTTGATTAAGTCACAGGAAAAATAATCAGCTTTTCATCCTGGAAGACAGAAGAGGTGGGAAAAGGATGTGTTCTGAAGGTTTTGCAGATTTCCCTTGCATAAGGTTGCTAGCTCTACACTCTGAAGCAAGCTACTTATTAATTGCAGACAATGCATTCAAGAGGTTACAGCAAGTACAGGACAGGTGGGCAATGACAACTAGTTGACTTGCACGCTCTCTCGAAGAGTCCTGCAATTTATTCCATACAGTGCATAAGGTTGTACGGCTATAAAACACAAGAGAAAATATAACATATCTAACGAGGAAGCTACAGAGCACAGATGCTGTAAGCTGGACAGTCTTTTCTACTGAATCAAAACTTTTGGTGGTTACTCCCATTCTACAGTGGTCAGACCATACTTACAAACATAACGATCCCCATACGCAAGGGCCAAGTTAGCCATCTTTCCAAGGTAACTGACAAAAACAGAGAAGGGGGAAGGGTTGATAAATGTGCTCTGTGCTGTTAACTCAGATACAAGACTAGACAGTGGAAGGCAGGCCAGCCACACTCTCAAGGATGTTCCACGTACACTGTCGCAGTGACTGTCAGATGTGCAGCTCCACTAGCTTACAGCCTGCAGTGGCATCTGCCCAAGCAGAGACATAATATAGCATTAAGCTGGGACTCCAGTGTGCCCCCAAGTCTGTGCTGCACAGCACCCCAAGATCAAACAGAAAATACATGTTGCGTTTTACTGAAACACTGCCAAGTGCTACACACCTTTTCTTTCTGCTACCAAGTTACTGAGAAACGATAGCATTACTCAGCACAGTACAGGAGCCCTCTGAGATTTGTCATCTTGCTTTGTATGACTGCTAACACTCTTCAAAAGAGCACAAGTAACCTAGTTCAGTTCTTGCAGAGGCTGTAAGTTTGGCAAATGGCGGTGAAGGCAGCCCGCGATACGCAGCACGTGCTCCAGCAAGTCTGCCTATTAGTTCTGCGCACGCAGGTACCTGTGGCCATGCAGAGCCTCCGCCGACTTCCACGGCTTTCCCACACGGAGCAACTGGCGAGATCGTGACCTTGTTGTGCGTAATGGCTTGATTCAGATAATCCCAAGAGTGCTCAGTCATTTAAATCGGTTGCAGTATAAGGAATTTGACTGATTTTAATTCTAAAAGAAAGTTAGATTTGCAGAGCGAAGCAGTCAGAAAATGCCAATGTAACACCTCCCCTCATACTCTTAACCACAGTCTCCTGCGCATACACATTTTCATGCAGCTTTGTTACGCTTTTTATGTGCCCTCCCCCCCCTTCAGTCCACAGGATGGCTGGGACTTGCTGAATGAGCAGCTATTCAGTATTTCTTTTTCCTTCCATTATTCATTGTGTGGCCTTACATCTTATTTATCATACACTAAGCCCCTCATTGAACAACGCAGAAATCCTGCAATAAGAACAGCCTGTGAGCATTCAAAAACTGTATCGTAACTCTGGTATTTCCTGACTTCCGTGCATTTCGTTTCACTGTTACTTTAATCCATGTCTTTTGTGTTGAATTTCATTGCCTCTTTAAAAAAGAAAAGTGGATAAACAAAGAAATTCCTTCATAAGCAACACACTGACAGGCAGCAATAGAGCATTTGTCTTTTATAAATGTGCAATTTAGAGCTGTGGAAATAATTGATTTTTTGGTTTGCTAGCAAATCAAAGTTATTTTGGGGTTGCCCTAAAAGGCATACAAAAAAAGTCTAAGTTAAAAAAGCAAAAAGAATCAGATGAAGCCCCCAAACTAATTTGTTTGGATGAACTGAAGTGCTGCACTGGGAATAGATTGCTCTGTCATAGGATTTCTAACACTTTCAAAAATAAAGTTTTCATTCCTTTGACTTTTTTTTTTTTAGATAAACCCCCAAAGTTTTACTCTGATCATCTTTCTACTTTCTTGAGTTAGCTCCTCCACTTTTCTTCTCCGTGCCCACCCCCAAAGATTTGTCACAATTTCAACTTGAGTTTGTGATCGTTTCAACCGACTTAAAGTTGTATTTTTGTAAGAAGCTATTCAGAAAAAGGGAGAAGGGAGGGTTGGCTTGCCCACCTCCTGCTTTAAAGCAATTGACTGGGCAGAATCCCCCACTGCTTCTGCTCTCACTTCATCATTATTTATAAACTAAGTGCACAAGTGCAGCTACACCTCAGAGTTAATAGCCCAAAGGCCACACGATGCAATGAATTAACGTGATTACCCAGTGGGGTAGGGCTGGGGGCAGACAGGCAGCAAACCCACGAGCTTCAGCCCCATTCCGACTGCGCATGGTTGGTGGCTCTTCTGCAGGATCAGGGCCTGAAGCACGCAATTACTCAAGCAAAACAGGACGTTGTTATTTACGTTGCCATAACCCTTTAGCCACAGCCAGGGTCCTGTTGTGCCAGCCACTCCGCACAGAGAGACTCCCCGCCCAGAAACAGCCTGAGAGCTGCTCAGGGCACATCGCAGCTGAGAGGGAGCCGGAGGCCTAGAGGATGCCATCTCCCCAGAAGGACACAATACTCATTAACAGGTCCTGGCCTCTCTGCCCAGGAGCCACGACCCAATTCTTGCAGCCACCTTCAGCGTGGAGGGCGATTTGACAAAAACAGAAAGAGACGCCTTTGCTTTCTTGCATGTGAGAAGTACACACAACTCCTGTTTCCCCTTCGCGTGATTATTTTTGAGGTCCACTAAAACGCGGAACAAACAGCTGCTCGGAGAAGGCTGACTGCAGCTTCAGTAAGCAAGTGCCCAGGAATAGCCACGCTGCTACTGTTGTTTACACTGGCACTGCCTCACCAAGATATTCACAGGCACGTTTGTTCCCAGTGGCGTAAGTGCCAGGCATATTATAATTTCTGTGCACCTTAAAAAAAAGTTAGAAACTAAATCCACTTGCAATCCAGACAGCAAATGACAAGTTCTGATAGCTGTAAATGCAGACATTGTCATTTTCAGACGTAATGGGGGAAGTGTTTATCAGTTCCCCCCCAAACCCTGTTCAGGGGCAGACAAGGATGCTCCGTCTCCCTCCTAAAAATTGCCAGCACCTTAAATAGAAACGTGTAAATGCAATCACTTGTCTACTGGACATGCCAATAAGGAGCTAGATCCTGGAGAGAAGTCAACACCAGCAGCATTACTACTTCCATGCCTAAGCTGACATGTGTGATAGCTCAGATTTTCCTGCATCCTTTGCCTCCTGTCCCAGGAAGGTTTATTAGCCTGGGCAGAGAGCTGCGTGAATGCCTGGGACCAGCTCAAGCCTGGAGCCAGCCTAGCTCCATTCGTATGGCATCAGAGGTATTAAGCTCTGTCAAACCTAAGCTGATCTATGCAGATCCCGTGTGGTTACCCTTGCACCTAAGCAACCTGTTTTATCTACAGGCTGTGTTGTCTGGGAATGAATTATTCAGCATTAATCGATTTCTCTTTTTTTGCCAAAGAGAAGTATCTTTTACTTACAGTTTATCCGAAACACTGAATTTTCTTGCCAAGATGCTCCACCACAGATACCCACAAGTGCTTTTAGTCAACATCATTTCATCCTTGTTCCTCCCTTGTTTTCTTAGAATAATGAAAAGGATGAAATTGTCAATAAAAAGTCAAAATATTTTGAGGTAAAAGTACTTCTTTTCTGAAAAAGCTGAAGGAGAAAATTTTGAAACTTCAATTTGAGGGAGGGGGGTTGGGGCTAAAATACTTCACAAGTCACTTGGGTCAAACAGAATACTCATTTTTGCTGAATGAAGTACACAACCAAAAATCTTATCCAGCTCCATTTGAAATTTAGCATTTAGAGTGAAAACACATGTACAACTTCAGCTTTATGCATAGGTGCATGCTTCACCAACAATAAATTGAACAGAACAGGGCACAAAGACACTGTACTAAATTGCATACTGCAGCCTCCAATTTTGTACTTTCAGATATTTATGGGTAGCTGCAGAGTTGTGGGTGCGCTCATTTTTCACATGCAAATGGTCATTTGCACACCCAGATATGCCTGAAAAATTAAAGACTTGTTTGAGCACTGATGAAATACAACAACTCGAGGTACTGAATAAAAGCATTAAGGCGTCACAGCAAAGGGAAGGAAGAAATACAGAAGCATTATGGGAGACGCAAGAAATATTTAAGAGAAGCTAGAAAGAGATGAAAATTTGCAAAAGCATCCCTATGGGTTTGGAAGTTCTCCTCTGGTTAGGAATAGCCTCCAAAACAGAGATAAGCAAAACAGCGTAACGCAGTTGAAAATCTGCCCTTGGCTTCTCACATGATCTCCTAAGATGAGGATGAACCCATGTTGTTGATTGAAGGAACACCCTTAAAAACAGTATACCTTCCTATTAATGAAGCTACTGAAAGTAAAACACTGAGGAAACATTTCAGCACACCAGCACACGAGCAGCCACCTCCCCATCCTGCAGGCTGGTTTAACGAAAGGGCAACGGCCTTCACTCATTGTCAGTGAAGCTACATTGACCTGTATCTGCTGCACTTATGGCCACAGATTTTGGCACTCATATCTTCTCTCGTACCCCACAGGTTGTGGAGAAGTGGGTGTCAGGCTCCATGAAACAAAGGCACTGACACCCAAAAAAACCAGGTAGTACTCTCCCCTTGCACTTTTGTCAAGAAGTGAAAGACCAGCTGAAATTTGGGGCTTCTTCCTCTTTCTCCAGCTCATTCACACATACAGGCTCCAAATGCACACACACACAACCTTAGTTCCTTCCAGAGATGGCATGACATCAAATTGACAGAGCTGTGACTATTTGACATCCAAGCTGATAACAGAACAGCACTTTTGAGCAACACTTGAACAATAGGCAAGAAATGTGGCTTCCATAAATGGGTGAATTTACAGCTTGCTGTTCAAGAAATAAATAAACCATTACCCACAAAGCATCATTTCTCTTTGAAGTATGTCACCTGTCACTAAAGGTTAAATAACTGTCAACTGCTCGTGTGAGGCTGGCGGGGGTAGCTTGTAGCTTTGCAACTTCTTAGAGCTTTAATGGGGACTGTGCAGTTACAACCCTCCTGCTTTAAGGAACACGACATCACTGACTGTCAGCAGCGGGAAATGGATCACCTACTACATGCCTGTTACCAGCTCATTGTCTGTTACGATTTTATGGAGGAAACAGGTCAAAATATAGTAGGCAGCAATCAGCACGAAATAATGGGCCAACTGCTATGACTGACAGGACAAGACACAAGAGACACGCGCTTCACATTTGGCAGGCAACTCATACAGGAAAGGCAAAGGTCTCCCTCTCTCTCCGAGACAGTCATTACCATTACTCTCTGCCTCTGTTCCCCACCCATGAACCACAGACAACAGGCACCCATCGCCTTGATGCTCACAATGCCCTAAGGAACTAGGACAAAAGATTCATAGCTCAGACCATTGGGTAAAGGGAGCAGGGGCAGGTAAATGCAAGCACACAAAGCACACTAGGGAGACTACCAGTGAAGATTCAAATCCTAGGCAGACTCTGTTCACAGGCCACTGAAGGAGATGGTATCTCCTCTTTTGCCCCAGCCAGCAGAAAACCTGCCCCTAAAGTTTCAGATGAGGTCACTTCGCTCCCCCTCCCCACCAGCTCTAGAAGGAAGAGACCAGGTTAAAACCCTGAACCACATGCAGGAGATGACCACAACAGGGCAGGGAACTTACTGATGGGAGTCATCAGAAAACATGTCAGGTATTCAGACAGTGAGCTGAAAAAGTACATGCTTCTAGAAATATGAGACAGCACGCGGACTTGGTAGCCTGCCATTTCCCAAAGAGCCTGGTAAGGACAAGGAGCTGGGCAGAAATCACTTGTGAAGTCCCTCAGGCATTGGTGAGAAGTGATGGTAACCCTGTCAGACAGGCAAGGCTGCTTACCTTCTCCTTTCTACATGGAGCACACACGGATTTTCAAAGTGAGAAGTCATTATTACAGAAGGGAAGATAATTTCTGTACTTGATATGGGAGGGTTTTGTGCCTACACAGACACACAGCCCCCTCAAGGCATGAGTACACGCGTACTGTAGAAGTTCCCTCACCCTGTAGTTGGCTGACCAGGCTCGCAGGGCTCAGTCACCTGCCGCCCCAAAATCCTCCCAGGAAATAAAAGACTGCAGGAAGAGTTAAAGCCTCATCTCTCAGCTGGATACTCATTAAGTCCTACAAACATGGCAAAGTGGTCTGTTACCGCTCTCCTGTAGTACCTGAGGTATTACCCTCTCAGGCTGAGAACCATTCAGAAATGGTTTTTCTGCCAAAGCTCAACAGCATTCCACTTTTTGTCCTGCAAAGCAGCGTCTCAGCAAGAGCTCCCTTCCCTTTCTGGAGGATGGGTGCACAACCCAGAGAACCACTGGCCATTCTTTGCCGCCACTTGAGAGGGAGTTACTGGAGCTGAGGGTCTGACCTACAGATAACCACAGATTGACAACAGAGCACCAAGAATACTGGGAAACAAAACTTTTTTTCAAACCTCTTTGCTCAGCTGTTTTTCAAATTCAAAGTGTCCATATGGCTAATCAGCATGAAGGGCTTGCTGTGAGAGTAAAAGGATTGCCAGCATCCCAGAAGCAGACAGACATTCAATAACAGGAATAGCACTGCGATATCTAGCAACTTTGGAATCCATTTCCAACTCAAAACTGTATCTCTCTCTCCACTCCACCAAAACTGGAAGTAACGAAAGCAGTATCCCTGAGGATACCGGGGGAAGGAAAGGGGAGCTTGCCCCAGTTTGCCAAAAGCACAAATCCCATTTGCATGTTGCACTTAAGGTTCACACCGGTTCTGAAACTCCATGCCCGCTCCCGACCCCTGTGCCATTCCCCAGTAATCTAGGCCTAACGAGGTTCAATGAAAGCTGTCAGGGAAGAGGAGCATGATGCAAGAGGAAGCACAGGTTGTATAAATGCTACATTACCCTTTCTTGTCCAGGAAAGCCAGCTCTTGCCCTCTGGGTGGGTTCTCAACCTGCTAAGAGACCTACATCGGGCTGGCAGCAAGAACTGCAGACACACACTGTCACACAGGTTTGCCATCCTCTCCGTCCCCTATTTTCTCTAGGAAGATTTCTAGCTCTATGTAGACAGTTGCAGTGTGGCATCACAAAGAGTAGCACTGTGTCTCTCTGAAGACTCCTGTTCTTAACAGGAAAATTAGTAGTTAATATACCTTCCCCTGAGGAACCATCTACAAAGCTTTTAAGGAACCAGGTAGAGGACCTGACACGAGACGGGGCTCACAGACCAATTCTTTGTCTTAAAACCTTTATCAAAGGTCGTAGTGCTCTCAAGTTCAGACAGGACCCAAGTCATTTGCCCTTAAAGAGGCCACGTAATACATTATCCAACCCACAGAAAGCATCACCCAAACACCGAGTTACAAGAATATTTTGTTCTCTATCACTTTTCACGGGCCAGGGGACGTGGCAGCACAAAAGCATGCATTTTGACGCAACAAGCTCTGTATTCTTCAAGAGATTTGTTCTCTTCCTTCACAATCCCCTGATTTGTTCTCTTGCTTCACAAACCCTTCCAGTACCACCCAGCTGGAGAGAAACATGCATGCAAGTATTTGGCACCTTTCCTCTCACTTCACAGCCAAGAGAAATCCAGAGGCCAGTTTCCCCAGTGCCCCGACAACCCTAGAGGGATAGGATATTCATTCCCATTCCCATGCCAGATGACAAAGTTATAAATTGTGTTCAATCCTACCATCCCTTGTTTATCTACCATGACAGTCTTCTCTGGCTCTTGTGTGGCTAGGAGCCCAGAGGGCATGCATGACCTTTTTCAAGCTGTTCTAAGTTGTCATAAGCTCTTCTGCCCCCCTTTCTATTTTTCATCCTTTTATTCATGCCCTGCCCTTCTCCCTCTATCACTCCAACATCCCTTTATTGCAATTCTACTAGAACTTTATCTTCTCCTGTCTCCATGTCCATGAATTACAGCCTCTCTTACTTTTCTCTCTTTTCCTCTTCTTGTTCCCTTTGATGGTCTCTCTTATTTCTCTCCTCCATTTGTTGAGCAGGCCAAGCTTTCACCCAGACACTCCATTAACCCATGTCTCCTCTGACTTGCCGCAGTGCTGAAAACAGATGAAAAGTGGGCTCCCCTCACTACCTCCTCCCTCCCTGCTTTCATTTTTCTTTGCTCCCTCCTGCTGTTTACCTCTTACCCTCTCTCTCCCCCTTCTCTCTTCAGGCACATCATTGTACCTGGTCCTCTCGATCTGCTGTCATTTTTTGAGCTCCCCGTTTCGCTCATCTTCCAAACCCCCATCAGCACTCTCTGAAAATTAAGGTCAGATATTAGTCCTTTGCAGCTGCCCTAGTGCTGAGTCGAACCAAACATCACTTACATCCAGAAATTTCCTTTCAGGGCCACCTGGCAGGGTAAACTAAGACACCTTGCATTTCTTGCCAAGGCCCGAGTTGCTGAACTAGTAAGAGACAGAATTATTTATAGAGACAGCTTATGGGGATGTTATTGAGATGATGGCTCAACATCTCAGAGTCAGCCCCTCCAATATTCCAGGTGGTAATGAATAAAAAAAAATGGGGGGTGGGGGTGGGGAACAGGAGACGTGACAAATCCTTTATCTAACAGCAAGATTTGGCTATTTTTCGCCCCTCATGCAGATAAAAGAAAGGTGTATCAGAATCTTTGATTTTCAGGAATGTGGCAAGCTGTATTTATGGTAAACATGAAAACCACCTGATGCTTCCTAGTGTCAGAGCTGTTCGTTTTTATACAACACTTAGGCAACTCACTAGTGAGCACTGAAACTTGCACTTGTCTCATTACATAGCAAGAGAGAGGAGAAAATGGACTAATGCAAGACTCGGGAAAAGAGTCTGGGATTGCAATGTCTCTGATAACCCTCAGTACAGCTGGCGCTGGACCATTTTTCAAGTAGTAATGTGCACATGACAAGACATAAAAAGGCCGTCACAGGTGCAAGGAAAACAATGACCAATTGCAGGAAGATGTGTTCATACTGAAACAAGGCAATTCCACCTTTACCAAAGCAACGCTGACACCCACCACAAGAACACAGGAGGGTTAGGGAGCTTATTGCAGTTCCCTGATGCGAGGGAAGACTGAGATGCTATGGGCATTCACGGCAGAAAAATCTGGGAACCATGGATGAAGAGAGCCCTTCATCCTTTACAGAGCACGACAGAAATTACATCTCTAAAGCAAGAGAAAGATTGTGAGCTTCATGGATGTAATTTCCAGAAGAGGAACAGGACTATGCATTGAGAACCTTAACCATGGGCAACAGAACTGGCTCAAGTCCAACTTCTTAAAAAAAAAATCTGTTTGGTCCTGGGTAAAAGTACTGACTGAAGCTTTCACCAGGGTTGGGTTTTCTCCTGCAAGAATTGTGGCACCCAAAACAGCAGAGCTCTCTTCGCAGCTTCTCTGTGCCATCATTTCAAATAGCTGCCTATGTAGTTATTTCCATAAAACAGAGGATAAAGCCTTTTAATCACCTGATTTTGACACTTCTGGTTGAAAACAGCCAATGTGTTCAAACAGTGAATGAGGCAAAACAAACAGGAACAGACACACACACACACACAAAACAGTTTCCTAAGCTTTCTTTTGTTAGGGGACTAAAAGGCACAGTGCCAAAAATAAAACATATGGAGGGCTAGCTATCATACCAAATTGAGAAGCAGCTCAGAATTCCTAGCAAAAGAATGGGATCATAACTCAACAGGCATTTCTGATGGCAAAGAGTGGAGAAGTGGCAAAAAGGGAAATCAATGGGATATTGTATTACCTGGCTATAAAGTATTCAAGAAGGATAGATTGGGGCCAAGTTTTCTTCTAGCACAACTCCAATGACTTCAGTAGAGTTATGGCAGTAAAGACACTGGTCCTCTAATGCAGAAACCACTAGAGTAGCAATAGACTCAGCTCCCACAGTATCCCCCTGTGACATGACATCACTGCAGGCACAGAGCCTTCGTTTAGCATCTGTCTTGACAAAAACACCAAGCTGTAAACACATTTTAAAGTTATAGTTATAATACAAGCTTTCTGTTCAAAGAAAAAAAAGTATACATTCCCCAGTGAAGGAAATCAAAGAGGAAAGGACATCTAATATAACAGCTGCCTGACCAGCCACAGCCAGACAAAAGTTAAGAAACAATTTCGGTTTAAGTGCTTCTTGAAAATGCCAATGCTAGGGTACAAAGAGAACTGAAATTTGTTTTTTCATTAATTCAGACAAGTTAGAATAAAGGTAATTATCAACGAGCTAATGTATACCAGTGACCAGAATATCACCCAGCTCACGTTCTTTAAACAGCAATCAGAACAAAAATCTAAGAGTCTTTTAGATGCACAAGGTACTATCACTTAATCAGAAATCAGCAAGACAAACACCAAACATCTCCATTATCCCTGAAGTGCAGCGTAGTGCATGATAACTCTCAAACGATTTTTTTACAAATCATTAGCACATACAGGAAAAATAAGTAATAAGGTGAGTTATAATAAGTTTCAGAAATAGTAAGACACATCTAGTTTCAACTGCAGAACAAGACGACTCTCCCGAGGTCTCCGATCAAGCTGGGCACACCCACAGCACAGTAGCAGATCAATCCCCTGTTGACAAATGGAAGGTAACACACAGTCAAAACCAGTTTGAACCGTCCACGCACTAACAGCTGCGGCCAGTATTAATTGTGACTGCCCAGGGAAGAGACCTGGGTGTCACTGGGGACAGCTCAATGACAGGCTGATCAATATGCACAGGCAGTAGAGAAGGGTGAAGGGAAGCAGAGGAAACGTGTGGCTGATGAATGTACCCAAGCACATTCTAGTACCACCATATAAATTAGGGGTATGCTCTCATTTACAATGCTGCGTTCAGTTCCAGCCAACAAGCTACCTCCCCCCACCCCCCCAATAGTACCATACAGCTAAACCATCAGGGATCAAAACAACAGACAAACACAATTACTGACTGCATGAGGCCACAGATGCTTCCAAGGACAAAGTTAACTTTCATCCTAGTGGGGCAGATGCCTTTGCTATGGCAGATGACTTAGGGACTCCCTAAGGCCTCATCTTCAAAGGCAAGCTGAATCCTGAGTCCCAACATCCCTAAAAAAAAAAAAAAATAAATACTAAGTTCCCACTCAGAGATGACCGAATAAGGAAGCCAAGTGATTCCAGCATTCATTAACAGGGCTTCAAACATGAGGAGTCCGCTGAGGCCCGATCACTGGCAGTGGGGTTACACAGTCCGCGTTGACCCACAGAAGCAGGGAATGCCCCGGTACGGTCCGTCTCCCTGCAGATCTTCACGCCTGTTTGAGACACCAAGCACACCTGCGTATGAACTGGCCGCAGGGGAGACGGCCTCTGCCTGGTTCACAGCTAAGCAAAACCCGTCCAGTTTGTCAGCCTACCTCTTTGCCAAAGCAGACGCCAGCAGCACAGCTTGGCCAGCGTCTGTGAAAAACAGTGGCACCCCCCACCCAGCCAACCGCCCGTGCTTGCCCCCAACCTTCGCAATTTCATATACCAGACCTAGAGCACCGCTAGCCTGCCCAAGGCCTGCCACCCACCCAATCCTGTTTACCGGTTCATCTCGATAACCGTGAAGGCAGCTAGAGGACCAAAGGAGGGGTAATACATCTCACTCTTATCTGGGGGTCACAGCGAGCCTGAACAGACCATGGAATAAAGCTCTTCCTGTTCTTGAGATGGAGAAGGTTACTCCTCTCCACTTGCCTCTGATAAGACTGGAAAGAAGGGGAAGAAAACATCCTCCTTGGGACTGAAAATGATCTTCTGACACCCCAAGCGTGACACTTGTTTTCAGCACTACCGAATCTTTTTTGCTTAGTGATAGCCTCGGAAGCAAGTTTGCTGCCATAAAAAAGATTGCTGCAGCTGTAAATAGCGATGAACGCTGAATAAACTTTACAATTTCTGGAAGTCTCTTGTGTCACGCCTATGACAGCACTCTAATTATCCAATTAGGAAGCAGGAAGAAGAGCACATGGCTTATTGTGTCCAGCCAGATCTTGCATACATCACTCAAACTGTGAATATCAAACAAATTGTTCACAAATTAGCGCGACCAAAGTTATTCACAGAAATTCTGTGAATAATCTCAAATAGCCAATAAATTGAGGGAGGGCAAGAAATGATGATGATCTGCTTATCAGCAATTCCAAAACACAAACAGGAAGCCGAGTTTGCCAGGCTGCTTCTAAAAGTTGTTTGAGTTTTCACTGTAACAAGTATGTGAATTTGACTGAGCACTGCAGACCACCTTTGAAGTTTAGTGAATAACAACAGGCTCAAATATGGTCAAATGTAAATAAAGACAGAACACTTCCAAAGCCGTCACGATTTTTTACCCCCCCATTATCTAGAAATTGTTTACCCAGTACTCCACGCATGTTATCACTGCTGACAATGTAGTCAAGTGCTTGATACCAAAAAAGAAAATGGCTTGCTTGCTCAAGACAGACCGCAATTGCACACAAGTTTAAGAAGTTTACCTTCTCTTCCTTCTGACAAATCCACCGACCTGTGAATTTCCCCAACCATTTTTTGTAAGCCCTTGAAGTTTTTGGTTTTCCATGTTTGTCTTAACATTTTTGAGCCATTTTTAAAAATTCAGTGTTTTCAAGAAAGGAGATTGAATGTGCACTGAAGCCTTCAGTTTTTTGAGGCTTTTAGACGGGCATCTAACAAAGTCCTGGGAAACTTTTAACTTTATGCACTTTTTTCACCAGTTTGCCAGGAATCTCTTATTCAGGATTCTCAGTATTTCCCCCTACCTCTTATTCACTTCTGAAAAGAGGAAACGTTATTTCTGCAGGAATTAACTGTTACTGGAAGAAGGAGATCCAAGGGAAAGCGCCAATAAAAAGCTGTTTCTCTTTTTTTTTTCTGGGATACAAGACAGACAGAAGTTCATGACAAAGCCCTCTGATGACTAATTCCTTTTGTTGCAATAAATGCTGACAGCTCTCCACCCCCACACAGACACACACTTGATTTCATTAGGTGCTGCTCAGATGCATATTCTGAGTATTTCAGAAGAGATGTATGCCCTGGTTGACAGGCAATACAGGAGAAGACACAGTATTTCACTGGTCACGCACACAAAGCTGCTTTCCCGTAGAAGAGACAGGCTACGTGATACCATGACTGTTCCCAATGCAATTTCATTACCACTAACTGCTTGGTCAGCTCCTACTGGCTATTAAAAAAATGCATGGATACCACTTGCCAAAGCCCCTTTTCTCTGCGTGCGTGTACTCACACCCACCAGACTATGACAGTGCATTCGCCATTTACTCACCAAACTTCTCATACAGATGTACAAGCCTAGCTTGCACATCAAAATGCACACCTCGCAAATCATAGCATAACACTTATTCCATCCTAGGGATTAAAACACAGCCCGCTACGCTAAATAAGTATGCAGGTTTTATGGATGACCAGGTCATTTGTGATTGTCTCCTCTCTCTCTCCCCACCCTCAGGTGTACGTTTTTCAAAGTTTGCCTTGAAACAACTAAAAGGGATCTCACCTTTAAAGAACGAAGGCTTATCACTTTCTGATTATTAAGCTTCTTTAAGGGGTCTCAAGGTGGGCAACAAGGCTCGTGGAATAGCCCATAATCACTAGTCACCGCTAAAAACCTTGCCTATATTATATGCAACATGAAACAGCCAGGAATACAAGGAATACAACTAGGAATTCAACCCATAAAGCCTTCTTTGTGCAACTGAGAAGCCTCAGAAGTGCTTTGAAAGGCTTGAAGGAAGAGAAATGATTTTAACAAAAGCACAAAAAAGAAAACTTGAAAGAGAACAGAAGTTCTGAAGTGTGTGGGGGTGGGAGAAGTCTTCAGTGTTAGGAACACCAAAGAGATCCCTAACTCAAAGCTACCAGAATAGCTTAAACAAGCTGAGGTGGCTGTGGCTTGATATTCTTACTTCGGCAGCGACTGTAGTTTGTTTCCCAGGGGACTGCACTGTGGATCTAACTGGACTGTGGTTTAATTTGCAGAGGACCTAGAGGATGGTTGCTCCCTATATCCCGACAAGAGCAGTTCAGCTTCCAGGAGGCTACGGAGCCATGCTTTCACGCCGTAGCTTGCTGCTGGCAAGGCAACCACAGCCTACCTCTTCTAATTAGCACTGAGCACAGGCGAAGGGACGCAGACAAGAGGAAGAGGGCCCGTGTTTGCCATGCATGAGCTGCCCTCCTCTGCCAGCAGAGCAGCTCCCAGATGACCACCGAAGGGCTGAGATGAGAAAGGGGCCTGCAGCCCCTTCACTGCGACAGCACCACGGCTTGAAATTCCAATCTCCTCCCGCTCCCCTGGGGTAGTTTATGAGCCATTTTGGTTAGTGAACATTGGCTCCTAAAATTAATGAGCGTGTCTGTTTTCAACATACGGTCAATTGCTGATTGTTCTGATCTGGTGAGCTAGGCTGATGAATACATACCACCCACAGATATAGAAAGAGCTGGGCTTTCCTGCCGTGTGTTGAGAAAAGGGAAGAGGAAAAAAAATAGCAAAAAAACTAAGCCAAATGCCAAAGGTACATCAGGGTGACTCTGCACCCAAAAATGCCCTTAACAGAGACCTGTCTTCTACTGCAGCTAAGGTTTTACTGAACACGTAGGTCTGGTCATTCTCTTTTTTCTGTAGCCAACAACCGACCCCAGGTCCTATAGCTGTGGCCTTACCTGAATGCCAAATCACAGCCATAAAAAGGCATCTCCTCCTCACTCCGCTCACGCATGGGAACAGGCAACAACATCGAGTTCTCACACACTGGTCAACTTGTTCTCTCTTACAGTAACGCCCAGCCACGGGGCTTCTGCATCCACTTCATGCTGTCACTTCATGCCAATGCGTACTCAGCTACCCGGGTCCCCGGGGAAGCGGCTCAGCACAGCTGAAGGCACACGTGCACACGGCTGTTTCACAAAGTGACCACACGCACTACCTGCGCAACCGTGTTAGACAGGAGGTGCAGCCAGTCAACCCAAAATGTCAAGTAATAAAAAGTTCTGATTAAGAATAAAAGAAAAAGGCTAAACACCCCTTGCCAGTCATAAGACATGCTGCCCACCAGTAAATTAAAATTTGTATGCCACTGCATACATTGCATGTGCCTATCTACAGCCATGTGTTCACCTCATGAAAAATACATGAAGATCTAAGTGGCATTAATAGTGTTTATGAGCCCATCACCTGGACAGATATTCCCTTTATGGTTCTAACGAAATAACATAGAGAAAGACACAGAGACCATAACCTTCTTGAAAGAAAAAAAACCCTAATCTGTATTCCTGAATCCCCCGACCTGAATTCTTGATGTCCCAAAATGAAAAGAAAATACACTCTGCCAGAACTGACATACTGAAGAGAAAGCATCTGCCAACCTTGTTATACTGTCACATATACATCAGGCTGGGCTCTCAGGAGTGAGGAGATGAACAGGGACTGGGAGCAGGAGGCAGCTGGTAGAAGAGGAGGGAAAGGAAAAGCAGATAGCATGTGAGGGTGGTAGAGCGGAGGACAAACAGGAGAGACGGAAAAGCAGGGAGCAGGAGGGAAAGTTAAAGGGAGGTAAGGGAGAGCATGTTTGATTGATCGCCAAGTCTGTATTAGCTCAGTCACAGGGCTCTGATGATCTCTAAGTGGACTGAGCTCTGCTCTCATGGTTTATGATACTAGCAGAACCATTTGATTGAATTACAGTTCTTCAATTGATCGCTCCATATCAGTAATCTTTGACTTCTCTACACACCAGCCAGCTCCTCTTACAAAAGGCAAGCTTTGATGGCAAGGAATGCTTTCCTGACATTTTTTAGCTGGAGCAAATCAGTATAAAAGTTGAACGGCTTTTGTTGACATTTCACAGGGTGAGCAACACAGCAGGTACCATTGCCAGTCCTTGATAGCAATGAAAGGGCAGCTAAGAAGAGACAAAGACACTTTGGTGTACAACGTGCAACCCTTTGAACTAGGCAGAGATGAAGGCTACTTCCAGATAAAACGTGCCTGCATCCTCACACCATACATCCATTCTTTTCAAGCTGTCCCTGCTCATCCACCTTCACTGAGCAAGCACTGGTGCTGCCAAAAGCCACTGCCTTTTCGCATTCTACTGAGGGGCGAGGACATGCCTGCCTTACTGTTTGGTAAGGACAGAACAGAGTACATCAGCGCAGAGCGCAGGAAGCTGCCACAGGCAGGACCCCATTGTATTAGGTGCTGCACAAAGAGGAACAGCTTCTGCCTGAAGGATTTAATATCCATATACAACATCAGAGCTAAAAGATGGACATGGAGATGGTTACACAGAAACAAAAAGAACATTTTGAGCAGTTTGAGACACACTGGTCTGGATGAAATGCCAATCTAAATCGAGAAAACTAATTAAACCTTACAGTCAAACAGGAACCAATCTGAACTGTTAAGTTCAAAGCTAAATAGTTACCTTCCTTGCATTTCTGCCTAGCATACTTGTTGCCTCGCTTCTGAGCTTTCAGGTTTGGGGCTTTGCTTTTGAAAGTACCACAATAGGAGAAAATTTCAGAAGAGATCTGAAAGGAAGAAAGTGTCAACTCTGCCCACTTTTATAGGGAACTCTAACTTCTCTCCTTTCCAGAGGAAAGGATCAAAGCACAAGGAAAAACATTAAGTAGTCATATATCAACACTGCAAATGCAGAATGAAACACGACAGAGACTGCTTTACCTGCAGCAGGGACTTCAAACGGTCTTAAGTCAGCTGCTCTGAACTGACAGAGCAGGGACTGTGGGGAAGATGAGCGGAGTGTACTAGACATCAGCAACTCTTCACCTTATACACTGACCCTTGGTGGTTACCACGTAGCAGAAGCTGGAACAATCTCATCATTGTTCCGAGTTAATCTAAGCCAAGCTAACCCTAGGCCATTTTCAACTGCTTTTGGCCCATCACCTTCCCATCCTTCCAAATCTAATAAACATAATATTTTATCAGGCTCGAACATTGACCTTGCTGATTCTGTCTCCATTCCTAATAGTCGACAAGTGGGCAGACAGAAAGATGACTTCAAAAAAACCCCTGAAGCTTATAATGACAATTCCCAAAGCCAGGGTCAAATCTTGAGAAATGACAGGTATCAGAGGGCAGTTCAGGCACAGGGCACTTCTTTAGACTTGGATCTGTAGCAAAGCAACTGTACCCCGAGGCAAATACATCGCTTCCCTAGAAGTCTGCAGCACCTTGAGAAAGAGACACACACCCACAGCTAATGTATTTCTAACTTCAGTAACTATCTCCTTTTTGGAACTGCCAAGACAAGTGATGCATCGATTTTCCTACAGCTCACCCTGCATGACTGGTATCAAGGCTGTGTAGGCGTCTGGCAAAGCGTTCACAAATTTCTCTGAAAAAGTAAGGACAAAGAAATCCACAACTGCAATCAAATTCGAGATGCTGAGACCAGTACGAAAACTTCTCCATAAGGCAGGCTCATTGTATGCAGCTGGAATTGAAACCGAGCCATTACTGAAATCTCATCCCAAGACCTTTGCAGAAAGCACCCGCAATATTATTTGCATGTACTTGGAAAGTAACCTTTGCGGAGGCAGCAATGGCAGGGCAAGCAAAATTTGCATT
>JAVKLA010000030.1:5064683-5142433 GCA_034782735.1 Sagittarius serpentarius | reverse complement strand
CCCCCCCCCCCCCCCCCCCCCCCCCCCCCCCCCCCCCCCCCCCCCACAGCCCAACAAAAGCCCGAGGGAATGCTCTGAGCAGCAGAACTAATGAAGCTTCATTTTCTACAGATTTGCATCTCATGATTGATTGACCTCGGCGCATAAGGAAGAGAAAGCACCAGCTAAAACTTTGCCTGCCCTTGGGGCATTTATAACAACTCACTCCTGTGGATTTTTGCACCTATTAAGGTTTGAGTTCATGCTGTGGAATCTCCTGCAATGGGGAATTCAGAAGGCCCCACGAGAAGCAGTTTCACTCACCTTATCCCTCACTGCAAAGGAAGGCCATGCAAGTAGAGTGGCAGAGACGAGAAGGTGCCATTAATTCGCTGACTTGGTAACCCAAGAGTGCCCGAGTCCATAGACAACTTCATCTTACTGGCGCTGGACTGAATTGGAGCCCAGAGGAAATTATAATTTGGTTTTGTCATGAGGCATGGAAACAGAAACATTTATGACCAAACAGGTTTGTCAGGTGCCCATAGGCACTGCTTACGTGGAAGTTTTTGCCTGAGCATTTGATGTTGAAATAGCATTTTACAACCCAGAGACAGCACTGACAATGCCCGCATTTTCTTAGCCGCATGTTGAGAGCAGCCTGGGTGGTCAGAGAAGCAAAGTCCTAAAGTCTCTCAAGCAGCACGGCTGCAAGAATGGAAACACCACAAACTAGAGGCCAAATGCTGAAAACGGAGGCCCTCTCGAGCTACCAGAAGTTCCCAGAAGGAATCAGCAGCACAGGCTTAGGCAGAGTTACAGCTGCTTCTTCCAACAAGCACGCGGAAGACCTGCCAGCACTGGTCATTCATAACCACGGCGAGCGCACCACTGCCGGGACCACACCGAACACCGACAGCTCAGCGGAGTGTCATCGCTTCGGGTTGAGCAACCACCTCCCTGGCACGCAGGAGTCCCGGGTGTTCATTGTGCCTGAAGCAATTTTACATGAGACGGCAACAAAGTAATTAAACTTTGAATCCTCTAGAAATAGAAGGCTGCACTTGTCACTGCCGAGTCCCTCCTGCTAACAGGGAGCACCTTGATGACGAGTGACATCACGTGGGCTCAAGGAGATAAATCAGCCTTTTGTCCCAAATTAGTATCCTGCTGCACCAGCCAGGAGAGAGACCCCTTTCATTCTTTAAGCACTTTGCTTAAACATTTGGTGATTAAATTCCTTATTCTTAAGCTTAAGCCAACACTGCAGCAGGACAAGAGATGAGCAATGAGGCTTACATTTTAGACTTCCCCAAACAATCAATGCCGCTAAACATTTGCACCCTGTAAATAGATCTGCTAGGTAATCAAAATACTGTATGTAAAGAGGAAGATTTACACGTGCTAAGCTTCCATGTCTGTCAAATCCTTCAAAATCCTGGCAGTCCTGCTTCCCAACTAAAATAATCCTGTCTACTTAAAACCATTCTTGTCCTACTGTCTCCTTTCAGTAGGACTGCCTCCCACCACTTATCAACCCATCAATCTCCAAAATTGGGAGGTTGCTCCATGTCACATTACAAAACCTATGACCATTTGTTTTACCGTAGCAACGAGCTTCATCAAGATTAGTGCCTGATTTTACGCCAAGCTGTACAAACACACGGCAGATACTTCCTGCCCAGATCACATAACCATATAAATACACATGATAAGGGATGGTGGTACTACATGCCTTCACAAAAGGCGAATGAGAAAAATCCCATAAACTATCCACAATCACACAGGTAGTCTGTGGGAAAGCTTAAAATTGCTCTCTTTAGTTCCAGCCCAGTGCCTTGAACATCAATCCTTGCTGAACCTGCCCTCTCAGTTCACAAAAGAGTACCTCTACTACCAAGAGTATCTTGTACTACTACAAAAGAGCACCTCTACTACCAAGCCAGACAGTCAGCAATATCATCTTCTTTTCACACTTTGTTCCCCAGCCCCTTTTACATCCATATGTAGTAAGTTTTCACGCAAGACTTCCCTACTGCCAAATGTTACGTGCAATATGGAGCTATGTAAAACAAATACTGTTCGTACTCGTAAGAAGAGAGATTGATAGACAGGCAGCTCTCAAAAGCTGAACAGGTTAAGTGGAGCGACGACATTCTGTAAGTGAAGGGTGAGACCAGCATGAATACCACAGTCAGGCAAAAATTTATGAAATAATTCAGAGCTTATGTCACAATTACTTACGCAAAAACAAACAGTAAAAGAATATGTGATTCAATATAATGCATGTGAGAGAAGAGGAATGTTAAGTGCTTGATATACACGCACACATTCTTAAATCACAAATGCGAAATTACCAAGTAGCTCTGTGAGCCATAGAGCTAATGAAAACCTTTTCCCTACAGCTGTGCGTCTCATGGCTGGGCAGCTTCAATGGCTGAGAAGGTGTGAATGCCAAGTAAAGCTTCCTCCACAGTAGAGACATTCCCAGGGCTTTCTCCTGGATAAACTCTGTGGGGTTTAATAAAGAGCTGGCCTCACACTACACTTTCTCCCTCAGTCAGATCAAACCAAAGTGCTCTCGTCTCCTATACTCAGATACTTATTTTCGGAAATCGCTTCTCTTAAAGGCCCTGCTGTCTGAAATAGCTGGCAGGACCTAGAGCTACGATGGGCAGGGAGAGAATACAGAGGAGCACGCACAAAGACCACAACTGTTTTGGTTTCCTCTCCTTCCCGTATTTCAGTAGCAAGGTGACTGCTCTACCAGCACACAGCAGGTAGTAATGACAAGCACCACTACAGACGACATACTAAACCCTGCTTGCTCCAATTACGCAAGCAGGAGCATACCAATCTGTATTTAAGTCCAGTCCTTGCGCTCTCTCAGTTCACTAATGGGGAACAGCAGCAGCAGCTGGTCAGTTTATAGCAGTCAGAAAGCGGTAGCAGAAGGACCCATGACTGTTAGCTAGGCAGAGAAGAGCAGGATGGGCAGGCTTTCTCTTCTTCCCCGATCTGCCAGATTGCACAACTGTGTGATTAACCTTTAGTCCAGCGATCATCAGGTCTTTCAACATCAGAATGAACAGAAAAACCTGTTTCCAGATGTTATTGTGGTAACTGCAACATGCACGTACTGGGATCAGAGCAACTCGCAAAGAATACTTGCTACATTTCCTTTATATCATCTGCTTTGTAAGACAAAAAAGCAAAAATAACATTCCATAACCTGAAAAACTTCCATAAAGCGACATGCTTACATCTCAGAGAATTGCCAGAAAGTCTGCAGCCCACCAGGTTTCAGCGGAGAAGCTTGCTAGCCAGACCTTGTGCACAGGAGCAGGCGTATGAACCGGCAGATGCAGCCAGCACTGAGCGTTCAGGGTGCTAGTCCCAATCCTACTGTGAGCACATTAAGCAAGTCATTTTACCTTTCTGTCTCAATTTCTTTATCTGTGAAATGGAAATGCTGATACTTAAGTAAAGGAATTCAAATGAAGGAGTACATTCAGGCAGGCTCTGAAATGCAACAGCACTGATTGTCAGAGACCTGAGACAGCCCAAAATAGCTGCAAGAATATTTCACCTACATCCTTATTAGACCCTAGTTATTCCCAGAGGTGAGAGATACTAACAATCCAGTATCTCTTGCAGGTTTAGTCCAACACGTTAGAGGGAACTGAGGTCAGCCAAGGCCAGGCTCTCGCCATCAGTGACCTAGGTCATTCCCCTCACAATTTAATATTCATTTTAAGAATGACTCGGAGTACCTGCCCAAACAATTTTAGCAGGCATGCTTCTTCAGAAGCTCACTACTCAAACAGCGAGAAAACTTTTTAATTCACAGTTGTATTCTAGTCATAAGCTAGTTCATCCCCTTTTCTTGTGCCAACGTTGTTCTTCAGCTTAAATAGCCCTTTTCCCTGCTCTATTTTGGCTCAGTGTATTTACAGAAGTCAACTGCATCCCTTCTGTGTCTTGATTTTAGCAGGCCAAACAAACCTAGCCTGTGCAGAGTCTCTGTTCCTGCCAAGGGCTCGCTCTGAATCCCGAGAGGCAGACCTGTAGCAGAACTGATCCTGCCTTTCTGCCATTATAGTCCTGGTACTTATTAGGCTTTTTTTTTTTTTCCCCAAGAGCACATGGTGGGTGGGCGCCTCAATTGTGAGAGTAAAACAGCACACGAAAGAGGAGGCCACAGAAGTGTGGTGTCCTTTATAGAGTATGCTACTGCGCATTATTATTTCCATTGCAAAACAGGCAGTCAGAACACAGAAAACATTTCTCCTTCCATAGAAGCACCACAGTAGGTAGAGGACTTGGGTGCACAGGCGCTGCAAAACCCCAGGCAGGCCAAGGATCCCACATGAGCTACACCCGATGGAAACAGAGGCAAACTCACCAACTCTCCAGCCTCTGTGTTCAAACACTGGGTGAGAAGCCTAGATTATCTTCATAGCTACCTCAAGCCCCTGACATATATACATTTCTTAGGACAGATTACCTTTAGACATTAAAATGGGGGGAGGTCAGGGAGAGAAGAAACAGTAAACATTGAGTTTAGGAATTGTATCATGGAGAAAAAGGAGGGAGAACCGCAAAGCAAACGCCTGCCTTCTGCATATACCAGAAGGTACTGCCACATTTACCGCAAGGCCCAGCTCCAAAGTCCTCGGCTCCAGGTTTGCCCTCTCCCCTGTGCCTACACCAGCCACATCCCACCACAGCTGCCACTGTGCTAATGACAGCAGCCACAGCACATAATGAGCTCCCGCACACCTGCGGAGCTCTGGGAAGCAGCTGGCAAGTTCCCTCACCCACCCACAAGCTCTACATCTGCATCAATCCATTCTTCCAGCAAGGGCTCCCCCACCCCGGCCACAATACCACCACACCCCTCCCAATTCTCAGCTCCTCCTTTCCACCCTCTTTAGGTGGGACTCATGGTGCAGCACCCACTGCCTCTCTGCTCCCAGGAATTCAAGCTCCATTGCACCATGTCTCTTTAACAAGTATGGCACAGAGGAACTGCAAGACACAAGTACTTTCTTCACAGAGGTCTGGCCACACCAGCTCTCTCAGGTGGCCGGCTTCACTAGGGTATCAGAAAAGGATGTGTGAGCATCCCAGGCAGGCAATTATAGGATGACTAGTCTGTGTTAAAAAAGTTTCTTCCTAATCCTGTCAGATGCTGCTTGCCTTAAGCCCTGAAGCTCTAAGATATATTGATCACCATCTCCTTTTATCCCGCACAACAGAGCTGCGTTTATTCTCAAATTCCTTGGCTATCCCTAATCCCGCTCACTTGACAACCTGAGCAGTCTCTGGTGGCACCGACTTCTGCTGCCCTAGTTAGGAGGAGTGTGCATATGTATTTCTCCATTTTGGGCAACTGCTGGCTTTTCTGGAAAAAAAGGGACAGAACATTTGACCCAGTAGCCTCTGCTCAATACCAGAGTTCATCTGATGCCTGTGCGTGCACAGGCCAGCAACCCCTGCAAGAGGTAAGGCTTTGCTGACACTCAGAATTACTAGAAAAATCCCATCCAAGTTTCTTGAGGTATGCCAGGTGCTGCAGAAGGGAGTGGCAGGGGCAGCAAGAGGGCTGATCTTAACTAGCAGAGACCAGTTTACGCTTTTTTTCACCTATGCCAAGACCACTTTTATTTAGGAAACTCAGAGAAGAAGTTATCTAGGAGGACCTCAGCTCACATCTTCCACAAAAGAAGGTTACTCACCACCAGAATACACTGCACACTACCACCCTGAGCCTCACATTTTCCATCCTCAGTAAGGCATCCAAGCCAATATAACATACTTCTGAGTAAAAAACCCCACCCCGATCCTTTTAACTTCACAACCTAAATACACATGTTCAGGTTTCAATTTCCAACCCTTTTTCCATCCAGCCAAAGTAAGATAATTACTATCTCCCACGCACACATAATTATTCACACAGTACTGTTCTGCACCAGTCACCATTTCGCTTACCTTCGGTACGCTCTTCCACATACAGCGGTATCAGCTGGGAACGTCCTGTTGGACGTCTTTCCCCCGGCTCCAGGGGGTCCATTGCTTAACCCGGATATTCACACATTCAGACCATTTTGACACTCTTGCCTGACCCCTTGCATAACGCAGGCTATGGGATTTCACATAGTGCTTTCTGAAGCAGCCCATGGCTTGTCTGGGCATCTTTTAAAAAAGAGCCAGTCTCAAAGTTTCAAATCCCACCTCAATCTACTATAACTTTCACAGGATGCAGCAATCAGTATTATTCCAGTCAAGTGCATACTATTGATTTATATAGTAGTATGATAAGATTGTCAATGTTTTCTATTCCAATCTTCATGCATCTTCACACTCTTTAATTTTTTGACGGGGAAAAAAAAAAAGAAAAAAAGCAGAAGTCGCTGCTAGGTATTGAGCAAAGGGTTTCAGTACCAAGACCTCCGTCTCTTCCCTGTTGCCGATTGCAGTTAATTCAAGAACCCAGCAGGGTGAGCAACCAGTCCAAACTGTTTCCTTCAAGCTGTAAGCTCACATAAGCAACAGCACATGCTGTGGGGCTCGGGTCTCACCCTGCACCAGAGGGACATCACAGGCAGGGCCCCTCCATCCCACAGGTGCCCTTGTGGGGCAGATCCAAGGCTGCTCGTCCCACAGCGGCGGCTGGGGAAACCCCTCCTTGTTTTGGCAGGTTGAAAAACTGATAGTTTAGCCCCAGTCTTTGTGCTCTGCCCTTCAAGCCAGCTCCAGACCTGCAAGAGCACGCTGCCGCTCACCTGGGAGCTGCCTTGTTTCCCTCGTAGGCTCCTGCAAGGGCTTTGGTCACCACATTTTCCTCACCAGGCAGGAAACCTCTGCAAAGCATCTTCACTTTCTACATCATCTGCTGAGGAACACTATCTTCAACTATAACTTGGTGGTTGAAAGCAGGCCTCATGGGTTGCATCACAGGCTTACAGGAGGAACAGATAGAGAAGAAGAAAAGCCCCCTAAAGTAGCAGGTCCTGGCTTTTTATAGCTGTGCTTGGGGCATGCCTCTTCCTTCCCTTCCCTTTCCTTCGTTATCCCCCGAGTGCCTCCACCTGCCACCCCACCCCAAGCACAGGTGAGTCTCTTCAGAGTTACCCAGCACCACTGCCCGTAGCTTCCACCGGACTCCTCCTCCTCCTCCTCCCCCTCCAACCCCCCAGTGGGGGCAATCAGGCCTGCAGCTGTGATCTCCCCTCCACAGCTGGGAGAGATGAAGGAGGGAAAGGCGGAGAGAGTTGCTTTCCTTTGCTTTGCTTTGCTTTGCTTTGCTTTGACGACCGAGGGACCCAGAGAACATGAGGCTGTCCTCCAAAGTTCCCGGTCAGTGCTTTAGAAAGCAGGCTGCCTTGCTTTGCCAAGCAGACCCTCCGTCTCCCTGACTGCCCATTTCTACACCCTTTGCTGTCCCCCTTAGCCTGTGCTGCCTCTTTGCCGTCCGTTTGGACCACGGGGGTGGGAAAAGGCCATCTCTTGGCACAGAAGCGTGCAGGGGCTAACGTGAAGGAGCCTTGATCTCAGCGTGGCAGCGAGCGGCAGTCAGAGAAGGACACAGCCACGGCATCCTTGGTGGATGCGTTTCGGAGCTGAAGACGCCTGAGCACAATACAGAGGACAATGCAGCTGACTTAGGATGTGCACCTCTGGAGTCCGCAGTGAGAAGCACCTCCAGAGAGCAATTCAGAGCACCTGTCTCTCTGCATTGACTGTGCAGTGAATTAAGACGGCCCATCCTTTTAGCACAGGCTAATCTAACTTAGATGCTTTGAATTAGGCAGTGTGAATGCAGCTTCTTCTTTCTTTCCCTCCCTCAGTAATTTCCTAGTGTTGCTTAAACGCTACAGAAATCACATGGAAAGTTGGGTAGAGAGAGTGCATTGCAGTCACTGCCATCTGCCTGAGTATACAGCTGGGGATATTAATAATCATTTCTTCCACTGGAGCTTAAGGGAAAAAAAAAAAGGAAAAAAGAAAAAAACCCAAGTGTTTTGTAGCTTCCTGTTTGAATTAATCTCCTCTGACAACTGCTGATTTGGGTTTGTGATTTGATCCTCCATATGTCTAGCTCTATTGGTCAATTAAGTGCAGGGGGCGATTGGGAGAAGCAGTGATGCTCAGAGTGATTATAAGAGGAAGCATCATGCAGTACTTAGGACATGCAAAGCTGGCTGGCACACTCGGCATTCACACGGCCAAGCTGAACATGAGGTAGCTGCTGCTGCTGCTGCTGCTTTTCAGGTCAAGGAGAGTCTCCCTGGCTCCTACCGAGACAAGACACAGCTGCCTGGCTGTTGACCATTTGTAAGCAAGGGGCACAGTTGCAGGGAGGGAACGAGCAAACAAGCACAAGGAATTGCAGGGAGCGGAGCATCGAAAAATAAATAAAAGACTACAGAAACATCATGAATAGCTTCTTCCATTGCCCATTGCTGTAGAGAGACAAATACAATACAAGCCAGAAAGGTTAGGAGTAGGGACCAGCAGAGAAAATGAGAATCAGCTTAGGATAATCCAAGTTAGTACATATGAGGGGAAATAAATGGAAACCAGGACATTAAAAGAGACATAGACTTGGAAACTGGTAATGATCAAATCAGGGCTGTGGGATATAGTGGACAGCAAGTTAAGTTACAGATCTGCAATGCTCTATAGCAGCAGCAGGGAAAAAAAATTAACATAATGCTGTGCTTCAGCTGCAGAGAAATCATGTCAGAAAGCGAGGAGGTACTGGCCCTCTGTACAGATCTGGCAGGACAGCACCTGGAATACTGCCCTCAATTCTGGGCAACACGCACTTACAAAAGATGTTGATGAGCACAGGGAATACAGAGAAGAGCAGCAGGAAAAAAAAAAAAAAGATTAAGGGTCTGAAAGCACTGACATATGAGAAGAGATTAAAATAATTAAATATGTATTGCTTGGCAAGGGGTAAGATTAACCGTCTACAAGTGTGTAAATACCAAGAAGGTAGAGGAATTGTATTAAGGGGTATAAATATAAGTGTAATAGAGCAAAAGTAAATACAGGCTCAATATTAAAAAAAAAAAAAAAATCCTTAGCCCTGAGATTTTTTTTAAACTCTCCTTGAGAAGGTGAAGCTTATTGCTTGCAGCAGCTGTAGTGGCATGAAGAGAACAGGGTAGCAGTCATGCCTCGGTGGCAAGTCTTCACAGAAACAGACCCAGAGAACAAGGTAACACCTCAGGAGTGACCAGTGATTAGGAACAGCCCAAACTGGCCTGCAGACAGCTCAGCAGAAGCCAGGGCTGTGGCAGACCTACGGGCCAGCTGCTGCAGCAGAAGGTAGCATGGAAGGGGAATGGAGACCGAGCTTTGCCTTCCAAGGGCACCCGAAAACCACTTTTCTTGGGCACAGGAATGGGGGTTAGCTTCTACCCATCTTCTCCTTCCATCGTTAACACCCACTTCTTCCATTTTTACCAGGTAAACCAGGAATGCACCGGGATGCCACTTCCCCGCCAGTCTCCCCTGCAAAGGTGTCTCCCCGTCTTGGCTTGCTCTGCCGTCGGAGCCCCGCGTCAGAGAGCCATCAGCAGAGGGTGCGTTCTGCAGTGCCGTGAAAAGCGCTGCTGGCACTGCTGCGGCTCACCAAAATTGGCCTTGTCACTTTAAATACATTAGACAATAAATCATCCCTCTGAGACATCCCCAAAGGAAAAACAGGGGGAAAAAATAGCACTTAAAAGCCCTTTTCTATTACAAAGCCTCTGGGGAGCTTTTAAACTTGGAGAGTTTTTAAAGTGAATTTTATGCCTTTTTTTCCCCCTTTGCCTGCCTTTATTATCAGTTGCTAACATTAGCCTTGCCTTCCCATGACCAAACTCCCGTTCAGACTCCTTTTTTTTTTGCTTTCCTGCCTGAAGTTTCTCCCCCTTTTCTCTCTCACCCTTACATGTACACAGACGAACGCCTTTAATGTCCATGTAACAGTCTCTTTCCTATTCAGCATCCCCTCCTAAATTGAAATTACTCTTTGCCAATATTCCTTTCCTCCATATCACTCTCCCCTTCCCTGCATTTCTCTTCACTTTCTCGCTTTCCTCTGTACTCCCCTCTCTCATCTGTCATTCTTCATGGCTGGTTGTACTGGAACAACTTCAAAACTCTTTCCCTCCTTTTAGGAGGACTATGTAAATTTTGCAGCTTGAAGCTATTTTTACAAAGCACTCTGGTGGGTTTCCGTCCCTATAGAGCATATTCCTTCACCCTTGCCTTAGGAGTCATCAAGCACTACCAACCCAGAAGAGCAGTATTTGGTCCCTCTCTTACAGCTCTCCAGTACCGGCTTTTCCCAGCTGGACTAAGGAATAACGTTTCCTCCATTTTTCAGTGCTCGGGAAGTCAAGTGAGCTATGAAACCAGATCTCCCATGCAATGCCTAACTGTTCTCCTGCCTACTGCTTTTTTTTGGCCTTAAAAACTTTATCATTAACACCTTGAGGAATAAGTCCAGTCTGGTTCTATGCCCTTCTAGAGCTGTGTGGGAGCAGTGGGTAGCATGTTCCAGCTAAACACAAAGTTTTTACACTTTCAGCCATATATGTGGGTTGTGTGTCAGAGCAGAAAAAGGGAATGTAAGGTAGGGGAGGGCAAATTTCGGGAAGGTGCAACTCTGTAAAACAACCTGATGATTTTCCAGAGGCACCATGCTGGGAACCAAAATACACCTGTCAGCATCCAGCTATCGCAAAGCAACTCTTTCACCACAGCTGACCTAGCAGGGTCCTGCACAGATGCTATGAGTTAATATTGTTGCGTTGCACCTAGGACTGTTACCCAACCAAATTCCCACCAAGCTGGCCAGTTATACCGTAGCATGCGGGAGACCCTGTCAGAGGTCACTGCAGAGCACACTGGCACGGGCAGCAGCAGCTATTCCAACTGACCGGTCTTTGCTTGGTTTTATTTTTGTTCCTACAGGTGCAAGCCCAAGGTGACCTTGTGATCTACAGTTCCTCACTGCTGCTACCTGAGTGCCAACATCGCCGCCGTCAGAAATTTGACTTCTAGAGAAGCACAACGTAACCCAGCAGAAGACAGCAGGCTGACTAATAAGAAAGTTAACCATCTTTATCACTGGCAACCAACCCAATAAGGCACCTCTCTAAACAGCACAAAATACGGTATTTTTTATCACTAGGGATAGCGAGACAGTCGGGGCAGCAGAAGCAAACACACTTGATAGCTCTGTCCTTTGCATAGAGTGTGCTGGATTTGCCTTGGACGGGGGATGAATTAAAAAAGGAGCAGGAATCACAACGGTTAGTTGGCACCCCATGATAAATTGGACAGGCTGAAGCATGGAGAAGAGGCAAAGAAAAAGGAGCTGGGAAGAGAAATAAAACCCATTACTTTGACACCTTCTGGCTTCCTGGTCTCCTCAGTGGTCAATACTCGTGCTTAGAAGCAGACGGGCATCCTCCTCATCTCTAGCCTCCGCCTCCATCCCAGTCCCTCCCCAGCCACAGCCCGAGTGACCAAATACCAGCCCCAGGACAGCCAGGGAAAGGGTGTGGGACGCACAAACAGGGAGGACTGAAGCCTGCGTGAAAGGAAACGCTACATCCTGGGCGTTTGTCCAGGGAAGCGGGAGGTGGGGACAGAAATGAAAGGTCTATGTTCTCCCTAATCATTTCCGCCACAATAAGGGAGAGAGTGCGACATACACCAGTGGATCGCAGCCATTAGAAACGAACCGCTGGTGGCTGGCAAATTGTAAATTAGAGAGACAGAGTGAGAAGAAAGAAAATCAAAGGGGGGACGAGGTCGTGTTTTATTTCACTTGTAGCGCTTTTCAAATTCAGCCCTAACCAAACCTGATTAAAGTAAATCCCTTTTTTACGGCCTGTGGAGTCTATAAGATTATGGTGTTAATGGAAGTGTGATTCGATCCGTCAGTAATGGTGCATGTCGGGGCCCAGGCGCCTCAGACAAGTCCATTTTTTAAGACGTATTTATTTTTCTCCCCCCCCCCCCTTTCTGTTCTCTGCATTGCGGGGTTTAATTGAACAGTTTAAAGTGATTCTTCTTCAAGGCCCATTAATTGATTTTATTTGTGTATTCTCCAGGGGTCAAGGGGAAAATATATAATAAAACATAAGCTCCAGGTCTGAGTTTGTCACAGTTCCCACCTTTCACAAACATAAGGCACATTTCATCTTTAGCATTTCAGTTTTCTTCTCTTCCCGCCCTTACTCCCTGCCACTAGCGCTCTCAGATGTTAGTCCCTCTGCTTTCCCTTTTCCATTATTTATCTCTAGAATTTGCCTCCGTAATTGGGAGCACAAGGCAGCAAACTCCCCCTCTTTCTTTCCCCGCCCAACAAATGCCACATGGGTTTTAAAATGCCACTTTGCTTTTAGGGACTCCAAATGACTTCCCCAGCCCCAAGCTGAGCAGCGGGGAGGGCACTGGGTTACACATGTTTGTAAACTGGTGGTCCTCGAAGCTCAGGTCATTTCCTCTACAACTGGGGGCGATTTCGTCAGCTTCTTAGGAAACACTCGCCGAGCAGCCTGCCTCTTTCACACCACCAGCCCAACAGGGCACGTGAGCCTCTGCGTGACAGCCAAAAGCTGCTTCTTTCTGCCACTGGCTCTGCAAGGGGACACCGTTTCCTTCTCAGCCTCCCCCGACGCTCAGCATAAGGTAACCAGCTGCTCCAAAGAAATATATATCGAGCTGGCTTCGTTTACTTCAGACTGCAATGCCATTTGTTTCCTTCAGCTCCCAGCTCCACTCCCTAAAGCTGGCCCCAAAGACAATTTTTTTTTTTCCTGATTCACCTTGCTGAAGCCCTTACTCTCCTCTTTCATGCTGTTCTTCTGCAGAAGTACATTTCTTTTAATAGAGTTTTCAAAACACAAGGGGTTTCTTTTTATTATTATTTTAAAATCACGAAATGCACCAGGGAAGTTCTCATCCTCCCACTCACCTCACTCAGATCCGTTCCACAAACCGTCTCTAAATGAATGCAAGGCAAAAAACACTTTTCTTTCCATCCTCTGATTGACATGGTCTGGGTGAGAGATCATTGCCACAGCTAGGGCAGTTCTTTGGGGGTGCAGCCTTCCCCATCAGCTTCATGCAGTCCTGAGTTTGTTTTGAAATTCAGCATCACGTAACATACTGGACGGGACCAAATCCAACCTAAACTTCTTACCAGTAGACCTCTTGTCCTGCCTGCTCCTGGCTGCAGAAAGAAAAAAAATTCATTCTATACTACAGCCGATGGAGAAGTTACAGAGGCAGAATGTAATTACCCAAGAGCGGAAGCTTGCCTTACTCCCTTTACTCTTATGACAAGTACTGTAGCATCTTTAAGCAGGCAGAATTTCAGATTTCTGTCTGAAATCATAGCAAGGGAGGATTCACTAACGCTGTGCAGGGGAAGAGGTTATGGTAAAGGCAAAAGAAGAGCTCCCCCTGATAACTCATCAGCAATCTTCTGCTCTAAGCTAAGCTTTCCATGGAAGGTTGAAAATACGAATCCTGAGCAAGTTATGGCCACACTGAGCTCCTCAGCTCTGGCCAGAACAAACCCCATGTATCTGGAGATGCACTCAGACCTGTGGCGTTGCTCCCCGTTGTCACTGGAGCAGAGTTTCCCAGGCTGACGGTTCATTGATGAGCAGGTACTTACTCTTTTGGCAAGACATGGGGACATTACTGTGCGGTGAATATGCTCACCTGGTTACTTCTAGAAAACACCTACCACTGTGTCATGGTCTTCTCCAGTTATCCTCATCTACTGGCTCTAGTTTTACAGATGCATTTGGAACCACCTTGTTGTCCTTTCACAGTTGTTCCACTACCTTCTTCCTTGCTCTGCTAAAATATGCTTTGCTGAGATACCTCTGATGTCTCTGCTGAGATATGCTCCATAACATCTCTGCCTGGTGATTAGCCTCTTCTACAGCAAACGGGGCCATCTCATTTTCTTAAAGGTTAGCAAGACAGTATCCTTGTAACAGAAGCTCCCTACATTTGTAAGTACAGAATCACAGAATCGTAGCATTGCCTAGACTGGAAAAGACCTATGTACGATGATTTCTGGAACCAGGAAAAGAAGTTCTCTGGAGAAGTCTGACCAGCTGTGATCTAGGCCTACACCATTATCTAGCCTTTCTTCTGCAACAGCTGAATTTCCAGGTTGCTGTCTGCAGAAACCTGTGTCCACTGTACAGAGCTCCGTACTGTAGCTCTCGACTCCGGATAGTAATCTTCTAAACTTTCAGTTACAGCCACACTCTGCCAAACGAGATTAAAATAAAACTTCCTCTGTGCACACACATGCAAATATACACCACCATTCTCCCCGCGTTCTCGTGTCAGGGTTGAACACCCTACAAGTCCATTATCACCTGAATTCAAAGAATCCATCTCCTCCTCAAGAGCTTTCATCCTGATCTCTTAGCAGGGTTTTTACCCTTTGTGTTTCAACTATAATTTCATTTCATTTCATCATAACCTTGACCTGCCTATGCTACCGGAGCAGATCTCCTTCGTCTAATTGTTCACCGTCCCCCATATACACATGAAAGTCGGTGTCCTCCCTTAGCTAATATAATACAAAGGACTCAATCTGTCAGGCACACATACCCGCACAGCCTCAGCAAATTAACCTTACAGAGTAGTTAGGGCAAGTGCCACGGTGTTGGTATCATGGCCTCATTTTGCTGCTCTAAGCGTTAAAAAAACACCACAGCACAGCTACCAGTTAAAATAGCCCACTTCAGTAATAAGAATAAAGCTAACCAAGTTCTTCCTTGCTCCGGTGTTGGGCCATAAGGGTGTATGGAGGAGTCTGGAGATCCCTGTTGTCACAGCTTTGACGGAGACCAGGCTTGAAGAGTGGCTGCTCTTCAGAGGAGGCAAGAGGCTCTCAGAGGCTCAAGCAGAGGACGGATTTACCGGACAAGATCACAAGAAGTTGCCAAACAGTCTTTCCAGGCCTGTCATGGTCTAGGAGCCGTGGAAGTCAGACAGTTTCTATTTGCATTGCATAACTGGCGGAGCCTGTCACAACATTGCGAAAGCCAGCTGCTGCTTTCTGCTCAGAGCTAATTCCACCTGATTTATTTAATACTGTAATGAACATAATCCTTTCTTGCCACCCCCCTCCCCACACACTCAGTCAGCAGTTGGAGAGAGCAGACGCTGCAGACAAACCTGCACAAGCCGGTGGTGTGGAATGCCTTGGCTCTTCCAGTGACGGAGCAGCTCAGCGATGTGCTCCAGAGAGAGAAGGGGGATGCATGCCGGGGGAACGCAGCCATGCACACAGTTTTCTTGCACTTAAGAGCGGCTTGCAGGTCTGCAGAGACGGCAAATGCATGGATGACCAGGTGTGACCGCAAGTGAAGGACAGAGCATGGCACTGTAGGAACCTATGCTCAGCTCAGGTTTCGGAGAGACCAGGAGAGATTTTAAAGACATGTTGCAAGGGCTTGGAGAGGTGAAAGGGAGTGAAAAGGGAAGATACTCAAGAACTAGGGTAAAATAAAGCCCATTTGCTTGACTTAAGGAAAGATACCAGCAGAGCTGGTAGGTGAGGACACAGCATCTAGGGAGAGAGCTGCTGAAAAGCATCAGTGAGATCTGCTGGCAGGTCTCTAACTTCTTCTTCTGACTGTGAAAAAATAAAAGCCAAGTCCGCTGTAATCCAACAGTGGCCAAGCCAGGGGTAGCACTATCTGAAAATTAAAAAGCCCTGGAAGGAGAGTAACTTCTGACAAAATCTGGTAAGGATTTAGCTTTGAGGCTTTCAGCCTACCAAAGTGCAAGTAGGTACAGCCGGCAAGAGCATGAGTTCTGCACGACAAAGATGTCTTCAAGAACTGGACCAAAGATGGAGCTTTTGGCAGAATAAATCAGACTGTGGCAATGAGCGACAGCACCAATGGCAGCTACGGAAAGAAACAAAAGTGAAGGGAATGGGAAATACTGCTCCCCTCCACACAGCATCTAGGGATTGCAGCCTAGAGGAAGGAAAGAAGGAAGCCTGATACTCCTGGTCTCTCTTGCTGGGGCAAGACCAAAAGAAGACGTGAAGACGAGAGTTTCACTCGACAATGGAATCAATACCGGTTTCAAATTGGGCTTTATAATCACGTTCAGTGGGTACTCTGACAGGATGCTCGAAGAACGAGCCGGCATTCAGGGGAGCTGCCTTAGCGTTACAGCTGTAGGGAAAAGATACAAAAGATGAGAAAGGAGTCTGGAAACTGCGGAGAGAGCGATGTTTATCTAACAACGGATGGGCCAGAGGGAGAGAACCAAGAACTCTTAGGATGTGGAGGAGAATGTTATTCCTTAGAAAACAAGTGTTACAAGTATTTGCTGTTCCCACCGTGGAAACATCTGGTTATCCCCAGACGATTTTGGCCCTCATGTTTTATGCCAAAGTCTGCTAACTGCCCTGATTTCAGAGCCCATGTCAGTCGAGAAGTTGCAGAAGGTGGCTGCAGCTGGTCAGATAGTCTGCCACGTAATACGCAGCTGTCATTTTCAAGTTTGTAAAGTGTTTAGGGAGATACTTTCATGAAATTAATCTGTACGCAAATACGCACAAAAAAAGTTCTCTTTAGAGTGTCACATACTGTTAGAGTTAAGTAGTTGGTCAAATCCACACATTTCTCCTCCTGCTCATCTTAACTGGGTGTTTTCCAAAACTCAGAATAATTAATCTGCAACACATCCAACAGAAGCTGCGCATAGGAACTATCACTGATGCACGAGCCATGATACTGAAGGTACACTATCATCCAGATGAGCTGCCACCTGGAGCGGACAGATGGAGATGAAGGCAAGGAGGGAGAAAAGCCAGTTGAGTGAATGGTTTCATTAAGCTGCAAGTAGGAAGGGAAGTATGTAGAAACAAGGATCAAGAGTCTTCAGACACTAGAACAAGTCAGTGTGTTTGTATCGCTCAGTGGAAACAAGGACCTTTGCCCCATCCTGCTGAAAAGTTTTGCTGGTCTCCTACCAAGAAATGATGGTGTAGTAACATCCTGACTTTACTTTTCTCCCCGATCCTTTAGAAGGGCTTAGGGAAAGACATGCTCCCCCCGCCCTGCAATCCATCCCCTACAAAAGGCACAGAGCACTCTGGGGCAAGTCTTCAGAGAATTAGTTAGTTTAGATCCCCAGCCAGGGTGGAGAGGCTCAATAAAACTGCCAGTCTCTCACATTAATACCCAATCTTCAGGTATTAATCCCAGGCTCTCGGTGACCTGGAACACCAGCTATGCTAACAACAAACTTAAAGTCACAAAGACGACTAAGTGTGAAACCAGATTTAAAGATTTAGCAGCTATTCTCAGCAGTCTCCTGTTTAGGCAAAATGCGTCAAAGGCATTTGGACACTACTGAGAGGTGCTCTGAAATGGTAGCTGATTTCATGGCTGACAATGAAAAGCGGAGCAAGGGGCTTATCTCCGAGATAGAAGTGAGCAGACGGAAAACTGCCACCAGCTACAAGAAAGAGCTGATCCGACTTCCTCACTTGCCTGACGCTGAGAACACTGCTCCCTCTGCCAGCGGCACCTGCCCCGTCCTCCTCCAGAAAATGCCGTTTCAGAGGAAGGAGGGAAGGAATTTGAAGGGGTGAAGAAAGAGCTACAGGATCGTAATCGGGGAATCCTGATGCTTGCAGGAGCTCTGGCCACCCACCCTCCTCCTCTGTCCATTACAGCTCAGAGACACTCCAATCTGCTCAGGTAATGTCCGGAGGAAGCGCATTTCCTATCCTCAGATCTGCTGCCACTCTGAGTTTGCAGCAGACATTTTGTAATCAGAGAGCCTGTCAAGGGAGACAAGAGCCTTTAGCAGAAAAGAGGAGTTAATTGCGTAACAGAGGATTTAAAATCTTTGCAAAGGGGGACAATAAAAGAAACAATTATGGAGTTTAACCACTGCTGCTGGCACAGCGTTGAATGCCGTTTGTCCTTAGCTACACTGATATAGTTAAACAGCGTGCACTCACGGCTGATGTTTTGGTTTGCTGGGTGATTCTGGAATGTCAGCAAAAGTTTTGTTTCAAACTAAACCAAATAATTTTTTCTATTTCAAGCATTTAATTAAAAATGATTAGAGGCTTTATTTTAAAGAAAAGTTGCTTCCAAGTGACACAAGCCCAAGAATTGCATTTTTTTGAAAATAGGAAAATGGAACATTTTGATTTTGGAGGAATTTGGGGATACTACTTTGAGAGCTGTCGAAATAGACACAAAAGCTGCCATGTAGTCAGCATTTATTACCCTACTTTATTCTGTATGCATTCAGATACAAACCCAGCTGAGACCGTAACAGTCCATTTTCACAAAGCAGATTTAAGGCCGGTGTTTATTTTGCCTTTCATGCACATTTCTAAAGGCTTATTTGTTAAGCAGAAGTGTGAGAAATAACTTCTTGACCTGAAGCATCTACAGCTGGCTGGAGGAGGCAGACTTTCTCCTACTCTTGCTCCAAGCAATTACTAGTGGTTTGGCATTACAAGGATTAAATTGTAGCATTTCTGCTATAACCTGCTACAGGGAGCAACTCAGGCAGGGCCACTCTGCCTCCCCAAGCGGCATTAGGGAAACACAACCCGAGTACTGTGCCTTTATAGAGGGAACCGGCAATCTATTTCATGTATTGATGTATGGCAGAAACCATCTCAAGCAGCTTGGGACTTCATCTACACACAGAGCTGTAATTGCTTTGTCCCTTGGCGAAGCTCTGCAGAGGAAGGGCAGCAGAGATTTACTCACTGACTAAACTCCAACATTACACGTACACATCTGACTGTAACTTTCTTGCAGTTTTATTTTACTCCCCCAAAAGAGAAATTCAAGTAGAAATGACCTGAATTCCAGTCTAAGGCATTTGCTTGAATAAGGCTGTTCTAGAGATGCCTTGCAAGCACTGTTCTCCAATGTAAGTCTAAACAAAAAAGGGAAGTGGTTTGAAAAGAGTTCACCTGAAATTAGGCACATAATGCAGAGAGATGAATTTTGGAAGTGTTGACTACTTACGGCTACTGCCCCTTAATAGTATCATTCAGGTGTAAATGCAATAGGAATAATAAGGCAGGTGGGATGCTGGACCCGGGAGGGTGGTTACCCAAGACTTAAACATAGCACTTCAAAGAACAATAGAGATGCCTTAGTAAGTAAGATAATATAGGATGAGTTTTGAATCAGTCAGTGGTGGCATCTGGGAAATTCAGAATAACAAAATTCTTTACTATAATCTGGTTGGTCTTCAGAAAACCAAACACCCTAACCAAAACACGTCAATTTTTAGAGCTTAAAACCACCTTCCTGTAAAGAAAAATTTTTGTCATTCTAATTTTTTACAGGAACTGCTAAAGAAGGGCAGGGAAAGTCATCTGGTTAAAGCTTCGCCAGCAGATTTACAGAGGCTATTGAAAATGAAACATCCTGTTTGGAGCCATCAAAGTAGGATGGCCTGGGTGGGCCAGATCTGCCCCACGGCTCCGTCCCAAGAGCTGAGTGCCACGCACCCTGCCTGGGCAACGCCAAGCTCCTGCCACTGTAAATCCCTCTTGCTAACACCTCCATGCGATCTGCAGAGCGGGACCTGAAAGTGCCGTCTTGCCCTGCGCTCATAAGAAGCAGAAGCAGCTAGCGACCCAGACTGGAAGCCAAGTTATGCCCATTCAGAGACAGAAAAACTTTATTGGTGAGTTAAGAGCTCATTTCTTACTGTGTAGTTTGGGGGCTAGTCTGCCAAAAGGAGGATATTGGGGTAGACAGCTTCTGATTCAAACGCATTCCGCAACACCTGTGTTTGTCAGGGAAAAGCATCCTTTTGACTGATACATTTGCTTTTGCCCCATTCTTCTTTGTTTGAAGATGAACTCTGTAAATAATTTAAGCGCATCCCTGACTGGCTGTTATCGTCCCAAGGTCTTCCTCCCATCAGTATTCTCCAAGAGGGAGCGTGCTTCTTTCCTCCCGTAATGCACTAACTTTTTCATTGCTTCTTTATGCTCACTTCTCACCAATCTAAATAATGGATCAATTGAGGTTTTATTCTTTGCTTTAATTAGGTCTTGAATTTTGAGAGTATTTCACTGTAATTACTTCATTAAACGTGAACTGAAAAGCAAAAAACCCTCCCAAACAAACAAAGTTGTGCTTGTGCTCTTTTATCAGGTTTTTTATGATACATAAAGGCAGACTCAAAATTTTAAAAGGGTATGGAGTTTTCCTCTCAGTTCCACGTATAGGAAAATACTGACAGCCTGGCCTCCCTGTTTCAAACCGGCAGAGAGAAAGAAAGAGAGGGACAGGAGGGCAAAATACAGCTATGGACCAACTCAGTCAGTCAGTCTTTAACTTAACAGCGGCCTCAGGATACTAATACTGCTGTTACTACGCACGCGCCTAACTCGCATGCAATTGCCTATGCCCTTGATGCGGTATTTCAGGTCAAAATAAGAGTTATGGAGGTACCTAAGTTACACCTTCCTTTTCTTTGAGTGTGAACAAGATGGCATCAAACCAGGATCACAGCTTCCCTACCAACTCCCCGTCACACCAGGGTAATTCCTCACTGACTGACTCCCCAGATTTTTAACCCCTTCTCCACCAGCCAGCAACTGTATGATGCCCAAGGCAAAACAGAGCATCAGATCACGAAGCTTGTATTCACGGGGAGGCCAGGGGGAAAGGGGGGGTGCAGGGAGGTGGGCAATAGGCTGAAATTGGAGCAACAGCTTCTGCCAGCTTGGGAATTCCAGCGTTAAACTCTGGTTAAGTCAGCAGAAGTTTTAATATCCAATTGAGAGGTTCTCAAATGGAGAAAGTCTGGTTCCTCACACTTTGTTAAATGCTCCTTGAATTTTCTTTTTTATTGGGGGGGAGGGAGGAGGAGAAAGAGGGCACGATGGAGGGGGGAGATTGAGTCTGCTTTTCCTGCACTAAAATTTGACTCAAATTCTGAAACAAAAGGCTTTCAAATCTCAGTATTTCTAATGGGGGGAAAAAAAAAGCAGAAATGTGCATCTTCAGGATACTGTCACAACAGATTCTGTATAAAACAAGTCAAGAGCATGAGAAGGAAAAGGACAGCCTTGCAGTGCATTTTAAGACCATAAAAGTCCTCCTCACAATCGTTCCTTCTCCCTCTTCCCCCGAGATGTCTAACTTGGATAACAACCGAGGTGCTACCAGGAAAACATACATCTAATACATCCAGATTGTTTTAGTTCTGGATTTGTACAGCCCCTAGCACAAAAAGACTTCGCTTGAAGAGTAATTGTTTCAAGCACTTATGCCGAATCAGTAAGAAGCAAGAATAACTGCAGCCTGTAAAATCAGGAAGATCTGTGGAGAAGTCCAGGAAGACTCTACAATGCTATAAATCTCGGGGTGCAGATCTTAAAATTATATAGTGTAATAATTGTAACAATAGAGCAAGGTGTTTTATCAATAATCTGATAAAGCATCCCCATCCCAAACTTCTCATAAATATAAATCCACCGGTGTTAGGTCAAAAGGTCCTGCTAGCTCCCAGTCCATCTCTGATACTGGCCAGAAGCGAATGCCCTGCGAAAGGGCTATAAAAAACATGACAAAAACACGGCAATGTTTCTCCCTAGTATATTCTCCCAGTGTACAGCAATGTATAGCTTAGGGACTTCCCGAGCCAATGTTTACATACATATCTGAGCCCTTGATGGACTTCCATGCATTCCCTAATCCTCTTTTGAACCCATTCATACTTCTGGCCTCCCAGACATCCTGTAGTGACAATTTCCCTACTTAATTGTATAGAGAATGTATAATACAATGCGAATATTGCACCTAAATGAAGGCTAAAGGGGAAAATGATAAGTCTATGAGCATGACGAAAGAGAGAAGAGGAGGAAATATTTTTCATGATTAAAGGGGATATGATAAGGAGCGACAGGCTGAAATTATATTCAGCTCAAAGAACAGAAAAGATCTCGGTCTATCTGGTAGTTATGTATGCTCCCAGTGGATGTGTTGATAACTCCACCTTAAACTGGACAGGATAATCATTCATCTGGGAGCAGTACCTGGGGCTGTCCTGTTCTGGAAGGAACAGCAAACAGTCTGGATATAACAACTATTTTTCAGGCTTAGCATAAATTTTTAGAAAGTCAAAACCAAATTTTTAAGGGAGGGAAGTTTTCTAAAGAGAAGTCTTGGCTAGAATTCCTACCTGCTGCCATGGAGCAGGAAGAAAGCCGTTACATTTAATGTTGGGGAAGGGTCACAGGCTGGGAAAGGCTGTCTCTGGCCTTACAGAGAAGAGGCGTATGGTACAGATTGTTGTGGGATGAATGATGCCAACGGCTCTTCGCAAGGCTGCATTCCATGCTGTTTTTCTTAATATGTTCGCTTCGCTCTGTTGCTTGGTTGGTAAATTTTTGTTAGTCAAACTGGCCAAGAGGGAGCTGGGTTAGTACAGAGGGAGGACTGATACAGCTACCATGGCTGTCACCAGAAACATGCATACGTGTATGTGCACGCTCACACACACACAAATTTAAAGTGTATAAATCCCTTGGGCATCTGGGCTATTAAGTAAGGAGGAGTAGAGAACAAGAAATTTTAGATTACTGCTTATAGAAGAGTTCTTCATCTGTCTCTGACAAAGGCCAGGTTGGTTGTTGTTTTTTTTTAAAAAAGGGGGAACAGACCTCAGCATTTGTAAAATCTCAGTACCGGAGCCAATGAACTCTTGAAATTTTTCAAAGCGTCCATATATTCTGAAAACCAGGCCTACCCCACAGATAGTGCTCAGGGCAGATGTTCCCAAGACTTTCACAAGCCTTATGAATGTTGAACCTCACGATCACCTTCTCTGACTCTCTTGGATCCCATCCTGGAGGTACTGTGGCTTAGAGGCAACAGGTTAAGTTACTCTCAATGTCCCGTTCAGCCCGTCGCCTCTCTGCAGAGTCTGCCAACAAAAGTGGGTCAATTTGAAATGCTGCGTTTTCTGATGTGAACGCCTGTCCACCAAAACCGGATGGAATTGACCAACTCATTTTGTATCCCATAGGTTCCTGCATGGTAGCAGCTTCCAAGATTACTGAGCTGGGCTGGATTCAAACTGGCAAGCAATACTGCTATACATTGGCTTTCCATTTCACCTTTGAAGGAAAAATTATCTAAAGTGGTTCTGCCTAAATCAGCTTGCTTCTACCCCCCTCCCCCTTCTCCACCATATTTCAGGTCTAGGCGTGACATCTGGCATGACACACGGGGAACCTGCAATCTAGAGAACTCATCCATCTTCATAAGTGAAGGACATCCATATATTTCAACATAGCCTAGGAAAGACTTGCAGCAGGAGAATCCAGTAACCTGGCCAGGCACTCTGCATATTTTATGAATGACAGCACCTACACTACACCTCAGCCAGGGGAAAAACAAACCCCACCGAAGGGGTCTTGAGGGGACTGACATGGGCAGCCAAGGCAAGTATTGCTGAGAGAGGGGACTATCACTGTGTTTCACTCTTCTGCTTTCCCTCATGCTTCCTGGTATCTCCACAACCACGGTGATTCACAGTTCTGCCTCCACGGAAGGAGGGGAATGTTCATACGCTGTGCAAGGCGAGCCACCAGCTAGCGTGCTCTTCACGCTGCCTTCTCTCAGCCGTTCTGCACGTGCTGCACGCACAGGGCTCAGTGACGCGTGCCTTGAAGCCATGCCCTCCGCAGCTCTGTGGTCGACCTCTGCCCCGTTCCCCGTCTCCCTCTGCGATGCGTGTCCCACACACACCTGCAAGGCCAAGTCCTTGCTCTTCTGCCCCACTCTGGACCTCGTCTCGCTTGCTGCTGTTACAGGTTGCCGTTCCAAAGCCATCTGTAACAGGTTTACGTGGCAACGTTTTGGTAGCGGGGGGGGGGGGCACAGGGGCGGCTTCTTTAGAAGTTGCTAGAAGCTTTCCCTGCGTTCAATATAGCCAATGCCAGCTGGCTTTAAGACGGACCTGCCGCTGGCCAAGGCCGAGCCCAATCAGCGACGGTGGTAGCACCTCTGTGATAACATTTGAGAAGGAAAAAAAAGGGCTGGGGCTCAGAAGCTGCAGCCGGAGAGGAGTGAGAACATGTAAGAGAAACATGTCCGCAGACACCAAGGTCAGTGCAGAAGGAGGGGCAGGAGGTGCTCCAGGCGCCGGAGCAGAGATTCCCCCGCGGCCCGTGGGGAAGACCCCGGTGAGGCAGGCTGTGCCCCTGCAGCCCGGGGAGGCCCACGCCGGAGCAGATCTCCCCCTGCAGCCCGGGCAGGACCCCACGCCGGAGCGGGTGGGTGCCCGAAGGAGGCTGTGACCCCGTGGGAAGCCCGTGCCGGAGCAGACTCCTGGCAGGACCTGTGGCCCACAGAGAGGAGCCCAGGCTGGAGCAGGTTTGCTGTCAGGAGTTGTGACCCCGCGGGGGACCCGCGCTGGAGCAGTTCATGAAGAACTGCGGCCCGTGGGAAGGACCCACGTTGGAGAAGTTCACGGAGGACTGTCTCCCGTGGGAGGGACCCCACGTTGGAGCGGGGGAAGAGTGTGATCTGTCCTGCCCCTGAAGAGGAAGGAGCGGCAGAGACAACGTGTGAGGAACTGACCGTAATCCCCATTCCCCGTCCCCCTGTGCCGCTCCGGGGGAGTTGGTAAAGAATTTGGGAGTAAGCTGTGCCCGGGAAGAAGAGGGGTGGGGGGAAGGTGTTTTAAGATTAGGTTTTTATTTCTCATTACCCTACTCTGGTTTGATCGGTAATAAATTAAGTTCATTTTTCCCCAAATTGAGTCTGTTTTGCCTGTGACAGTAACTGGTTAAGTGATGTCTCCCTGTCCTTATCTCGACCCACAAGCCTTCCATTACATTCTCCCTCTCCTGTCCAGTCGAGGAGGGGGAGTGATAGAGCGGCTTTGGTGGGCACCTGGCGTCCAGCCAGGGTCAACCTACCACACCGTCTCTTCCTCTGTGGCTACACATCGAAGCTCTGGGAGAACACGGAATGCTTAAAGCCCAGGAAAGATGAAAATGCTAGCACGGTGTATTTTGCTGTTGAACAAATAAGACACACGGGCAAATATCACTATCGTCTTTGAAACATTTAGAAGTCTGAGCGTAAAGAATGTCAACTCAGAGCAAGCCACGCCAACCTACTTCCAGCTGAACATCAACACACGCAGCTTATGGCTCCAGAGAGCAGCTGCGGTGAATGCCAAGGGAATTCTGCCGGTTCCTTCTCTTTATATTCAAACCCAGAAAAAATAAGGGTCCTTTCTTCTTGAAACAAACCCTCTCTGGCCAAGACATGAGGAGGACAGGATGAGTTAATATCCTGCCGGTCGGTAAACTTGGAGGTGTCGCTTTGCCATGAGGGGCCACAATTTGAAGTTCCTCTGAAGTTCTTAAGATTCTGTGGCTGTGGGAGCCACTTGGACAGGAGTGCAAACTATTTATGTAATACACACTCCAGGCTTGCATCCAAAATGCTGGCCTTTGATCAGAAAAAGACATTATCCAAAGCCAACCTTACAAACACCAGCAGGAGTGCCAGAGTGGCCAGATGGTGCTCAGGTACCACTGCAGCCCCCTGGACCGATTCCCTTGCAAACACTGGCAACTGTGATGGGCAGGGATGCACCCTCCCTCTCCATCGCTCCCTTCATAAATCCAGCAAGGTGTGCCAACTTTCCCCAGCAGCATCAGGCACTTCTGCAGCTCCCTACTGCTCCTCTCACAAGCGAGGCAGAGCTGCCAGTGGGCCCTCACAGCGCCAAATATTGCTGCGTCTTCCAAACTCCTTCCCTCTCAAGCACTGGCGAAGGTGCTACGACAGTGTCACTAGCGACGGGCTTCTCCTTACCCTTTCCATTGCAAGTACCGGCAGTGATGCCAAGGTACTCAAATTGTGCCAGGCATCGATAAAGACCCGTTGTAATAATCCCTTCTTGCAAGAAATGGCAAAAAGACCCAAGTGTCCAGATGGTGCTCTAATAACCTTCCCTTGCCCTTTATGGCTTGCAAACGCTGGCAAGGATACCAAGCTGCCCAGAGTAACCTTACAAATCTTTGAGGGACTCCCTAATCAGAGGAAAAAGAATACTTCAGCGATGCTGGCAGGTAGTTTCTCTTACTCATATGTAATTCACAGTTAGCTACAAGTTTACAAGCAACTACTCTTACAGTAACTACTACCTCTCCTGTCTTCACCACCAGCAGAGCTGCCCTAAGGAAAACCCCAGCTATACACAGGCAGTATCCCTAAAGGCTGTGACACAAACCAGTGCTGCCAAATTGAGCTTCTTCACCTGCTTGTTTACTATGGAGGGTTTCAGTGGCACAGTGCACTTATGACCAGGCCATCAATGGCAAATGCCCAGTATAGGTTGAGCCTAAGAGTTTCGTACATGTATAAAGAAGGAAAAATAAATCATGCCCTAAGTGATGTCTTAGAGAGCTTATGCTAATTTAAAACTTATGCTGTTTCCACTCTCTGTCTACCATTGCTGTAAATTCTTCATGGACCCACAAACCATAATCAAACTTTCGTAGATTAAGAGTAGAGAAGCCGATTTCTACTAACGATATCACCTGAAAGCACTGTCCCTGTTCTCCTTCACAGATACCACTTGCCCTCTTTGGCCAGCTACAAACCTATGCCACTTCCACTTGTAAAGGAAAACACTGACAGAAGATGAAAGGCTGCTTCTGTGCTCTAAATGCCTCATACCTTGATTAAAAATGTTTTTGTCAATTAGAGATTGATTTTTGCTGTTCATTAAAGTGATGGATGTCGGTGCTGACGGAGGTGATATTTTACCCTGCGGTGGCCTGCTGTATAGATGGGTAGGAGAAGCCAGAGGCTCCAGTTTGCTAGGATGGAGTTGATGACTGGGACTGGGATAAAATAGGCCAGTCAGAGGATAGAGAAATGAGTGCCACAGTCCTCAGGGAGGAGCAGGGGAAGCTCTCATGGCAGAGTTTTGCAGACAGTCCTTACCACTTTATCTTTCTGAAAGCACAGTGGATTCTGAAGATAGATTTTAAGTAGAGCTGGGGATGTGGTTTATTTGGAGGGTTGCACAGTGGAAATGAAGATATGGATTGCACAGACGCCACAAGCTGGTAAGTTTTTACATGCAGGCCATGCAAAATTGCCCCAGCTCAAGATGAGCTTCTCCTCCAGGAACTCACATTGAGTCCTGCCCTGACACCGCCATCAAAAGGCCATTCCCTGAGAGGAAGGAAGGGCTCTCCTTAAGCTGCACGGGATAGGTTCAACCTAAGGTATGACTTCATTGAGAAAATCCAAGAGCTTCGAATGCATAATCGAGGGCTGTAACACAGCTTTCCAAAAATTAACCTACTTTCACCATTCACTTTCTGCAGGGCAGGGGCTACACATTACTTGCGGTGCTACCGGCGAGGGTAAGACAGGGAGTTACTAGGAACCTTGGTATTTTCCAACACTGTACCCCTCTTGCTTTTGGCATTATTGGCCCAAGCTATGTGGAGCAGGAAAATCAGGAGTCGCTGCACAAGCAGCCCTACGTGAAACAACAGAGGATTCAGACCATCTACTGGAATTAGCGAAGCACACACAAATACGACATCTGCCTGGGGCTGGATCTCCCTAGAACTACCAATACCTGTAGAAGAGAGTTTGGGCATCCACGCATCTTCTGAACTAAAATACAGCCCCCTGACAACCCAGCTGGTTTTTACAGATGTTTGCAACCTACCGCACATCCATCCATGCTTTTGCAGGCACGGAAAGAGAAAGAAACGTGACTCTTCTTTGTGCCAGAGGAGAGTCCTGATGCAGCAGGAATTCAAGGGCACAGTTCAGTGGCCTGACAACAGTTCCCATATAAAATATCCCAGAGTCTCCAAGAAACTCGTGTGGGACTAGCAGATACACCAGACCTTACAGCAGCTTCACTCTGTGCTGGGGCAACAGCAGGAGGATTCAGGGGTACAAAACAGGGTTGTTATAATTACGTTAAAAGGGCTGGATAGTGCCCTTCACGCCGTGCTGTCCCCCTGTCTTCAGTAGGGCCGCAGGGCAGCCGCATGGCAGTCGGGAAGGCTCAACCAGGGGCTGAAACGCAGCTCTGCAAAAATTAACCTGCCCCCTTTCACCATTCAAAAGTGTTATCTGTAGGTTCCTCACCTCCCTCAAGTTCCAGTTGTAGATACAAACTATGTGTGTGTATAAAAACACACACACAGAGACACATATATTTATATGCTGATGAGATCGTTAAATTTATCAGCTCTCCAATTCATTTGAGGTTCGTTATGGAGCTGCAGCGCTGCTCCTTTCATCTGGAATTGGAAACAGCCTTTACCCCTCTCTCGAAATTAAAGCAAAATGGGTACCACTTTATTTTAAGTGCCCATTAACTAAAGCGTAACTGAAACCAAGTTACAATGGGCGCCTCAGGGGAATGTACATAGGAGGCACACACATACACGCAGAGGCACACACCAGCAGCAAATGGCGTCAGGCACAAAAATCAGGCCTTGTGGAATAAAAATCAAAGCACTTCATAGTGCGGTGATAGTTAAAAGCCTATTTTACACCCAGAAATGGGGAGAGATGCAGGCCCAAGAGCTCTCCAGTCCCTTTGAAAGACTCATTTAAGTCTTATTAAAATATTACCTGCTTTTTTTTGCCTTTTACTGGATTTAAACTCTTAATTCATCTTCTGTAATTTTTTTCTGCACTTGGCTATTGTAAGGGGGAAAAGACTCAATACTGTTCATAAAAGGATCTAATTGGTAACTTCTTTTCATCTCAGAAGCCCCCTCTGCCTCCTCCTCCTCTCATTCCTTACAGGTTGGGTCACCGCAGCTTTCTTAATCTTTGGAGATTATTCTTCTGTGGTTTGATGAGACTTCACTAGACTCTTAAATCTTTTCATTTCACCTCATTTAAATATTTTGGCCAATTGCTGAAGTTAATGATGATGAATAGGATTAAGATTAAAGGCTTAAAAGGGTTAGGAGGAGGAAAAAATATATTTCATTTCCAACAATGCATACAGAAGTCTCCTTTACTCTGCATTGCATTCTGTCTCCATCAGAGCTGTAGCTCGTAGCTCCTGGCGGGTCTCTGACATGGCTGCATGTGTCTGTCTCTCTGCAACCTCTCTCTTTGGCACCGCGTTCAGCAGAAAAAGATCAGGACCTTTGCACTCTCCTTGCATGTGCTCTCACTTGCTCTCTGCGCTGTCTGCCTCTGCTTGTGCTCTGTCTGTGCTTCCCTGACTTATTCTAAACCCACGTATCCGAGTATAACCTTTCAAAGATGTCATTTAAAAAAAAAAAGTGCACATTTATGTAGCCAAAATTATCCTCATCATTTTACACAGCAATTTAGAAGACAACCAGCCTGAAACTGTTGTCTGTGCACAGTACGACCCTTTCCTGAAGAAAGAAATCTCCTTTATTCTTCTTTCACTCTTTTCCATCCACTGATTTCCTCTGGCAGAAAGTTGAAAATCCATCCTCACAGCCTTTGAAGCCACAGAAATTGGACCAAACTGGAAATCCACCTGGAACTAAGTAAGCCCTGTTTCCCCATCAGTACTTTTCTTAAAGAGGCAAAGATAATTTCACAGAAATTGCAATACTAGGAAGTCCTAGGTCGGTTTGGACAGACTTAAATCCCTCTGGCTCCTGTTTCAAAATCAGTGGAGGAGAGAGCTCATGGAGTGGCTTGGACGGGTAACACAAGTTGCCAGATGCAACCAGGCAATTGTCTCTCAAACCCAGCTTTGCTAGGTAAATTGTCAGCGGGTGGTACTATACCCTGAGAAACCTCTCCTCCGCCTACGGCTGAAGCAGCACGGGGAAGGGGAGTGGGACAGCAGCAGTCAGTTCCTGGCGCAGCACAAGACTAGGTCAACTTGCTGGTGGAGCACGAGAGCCCTGCTCTAACAGGTCATTCTCCATGTTTATCTAGTCACGTTTCTTCAGTCCTCAGTGTTGTAAATCCAGATCTTCTCCCACACAAACTTTTTAAACAGGGGGGGCGAGGGTGAATACGTTTTCTAGACTTCAGTGAGAAAGCTGCATGAGAGGGAACAACATGGGTCTGCTGCAGATTGCTGGCATATTGAACAAACTGTACTAAAGCTCTAACCTTAAATATTTATAACTATATTTATCAATTTCATGTCAGACTTGGTTGGGACAAAGTTTGCATTGAGGTCCTTTAACAAAGGAGGAACGTGTACAACACTGAAGTCAGTCTGGGCTCAGTAAAAGATGAGCAAGGAGGGGGACGAAAGCTGAACAGAGGGAGCTGAAAGATCATTTGGTGTTGCCTTAGGCAAAGCACCAGCAAGACCGCAAGACAAGCAGCTCTGCTAACAAGAGTCTAAGGATCAAGTATGACTGATACCAAACTTGAAGGGGAAAAGCTAATGGGATGTAAACACGGACACGTACAATGATTTCTCATTCCAGACTGAGGGAAGTACTGTACAATGAGCAGGCCTATTTAAGAGCGTGCTTGTTCAACGCCCTTACCACCTCTGTGCTTTGGCCAGCATGAGCAGAAGACCTGGAGAGGAAGCCCTACATGTGTTCGCAGTTCAGGGGAATGCAGCACTAGCAACTGAAGGACACAGCTTGCCTCCGGGAGGACAGCCCAAGTACAGGTGCCATTTCCTAAGTAAGAGGCAACATCTCCTCATTGCTGAAATGAGAGACTTTTTGGAAAACCCTAGACATCGCAGGCACTGCATAGCCATCGTCCTGGCACAAGGGAAAGGTGACTCTCCCAGTAGAGGTTGCTTATCTGAAACATGTCCAGAAACACGTTCGGTTCTTTATACTTATTAAGCATCTTCTCTAACTGCAGGGTGGGAAAATCCTACTGTGCTCAACAAATTCAAAATCAAGTGTTTTGCTTGACACAATGGGCTTGAACCAGAGACTTCCAGAGATAAAAGCAGAAGGTAAAGAAAAGAATCAAGTGGTTGTTCATCAGCAGACTGCAGAGCAGTCTGATAACTGTGCGGGATCTTACTGATACACAGAGGCAGATTTTGAGGGGCATATGGACTAAGGGGATTGTTACTCCTTAAAAACTACTCCTTACAACTCCTCTCCGCTGCCAAGTGGAGAGGCTGCTGGAAGAGCAGCTGTGATGGGTATGGGGAGTATGCAATGGCCCATCACAGCTAAATCCGTTCCCAGTGCACATTTTCCATCTTCATTTGCTGCCCTAAGCATTTGTGCTTAGATTTGCTAAACAGTACACAGATATCATATTCTGTGAAGAAGCAGACAATCTCTTTGCAAAATACGCTCGGGTTATAAAGGCTTCGTCTGAAGTAATGGACGAAAGAAAGGAAAAAGAAAAATGTGGTTTCCGTTTTTTTCTTTTTCAAGATTGACATTATCTTCTTTTTTTTTAAACTGTATCCAATATCAGCATTTGGAAACTGTCAACAGGATCCATGTATTGTTATTAAAAGAAAATTCATATTAAAAGCAAATTTAGAAGAGAAGAGAAGCGAAGCAAGGTTTAATAAAGAACTAACAGATCTTTTTCATCTCGTTTCTAGAATCCAAGCATTGAAAACCTTCAATTCAGTAAAAAGGAGAAAGGACCTAAGGATATTGCTCCAGGATTCAGGACCTTCAAAAGAGAGATATAAAGAAACATCAAAGGCAGGTGTGTGCATGCATGCGTGTGCCGCCCGTGTGTCTGTGCATGTCTCTCCTCTTTCTCCGGGGCACAGCCGCAGCCTGGTCCCCTGCCTCCACTCCGTAATGAGGTACTGTTCTCTCCGAGCTGGCTTTTCTTCAGCCTCGGCAAAACAACCCTCTCATTGAGGGTGGGGCTTTGGCCGCCCCCAGCTGTAAACCTGTCCGATTTTCCGAAAGCCCTTAGGATACTCTTGACCTGGGCTGCTGTGCTACTTTCCCTGAGCCGTCGCTTTAATGATCACTTCCCAATTCAGCTTTTTAGCAAATAACTGGTCGTAAAGAAATGCTCAAGTCGGTGAAAAAAAAACCCACCAACATTCTTGTCCTTTACATGTGCAAAAAATTAGAATTTCAGAACTATTTCACACCCGGCCAAACAAGTATCTGACGAAGCTCCATAGGAAACTAAAAAGAGAGGCCAATGCCAGGACAGAGAGGTGGTTCTCAAGCCTGTCTGGGTATGGGAAAGCCAAATCTGCATCCCTGCTACGACTGTGGCAGTACAGGATCTGAACTGTGTCTCCCACATGTCCAGCACCACAAGCTAGTACCACAAGCAGGTACCAGCTGCTTGGTATGTGATATTCCCAAAAGCTAGAATGAAAAATTTTCTACCTGATGGTATGCTTACATAAATACAGCCTCAACTTTAATAAATTAACATCTCCCAATGAAAATAAAATAAAATAAAATAAAATAAAATAAAATAAAATAAAATAAAATAAAATAAAATAAAAGTCACCAACTAACCCAACCACTCCCAGCCAGCTCTTCCAACAAAAAATTCTGTTATTGCCCAGGCGCTAGTAACAATGACACAAAACCTCATGTAGGTAACAACTGAAAAAAGCCTGCAGAAGCAGAAGCTGCTGGTGGATCTGTCTGTGTTTGCCCATGGCCTTATCAAGGAGCTATGCCTGCTTCTGACCTTTACTTCTTCTGGTTGTGATTAATGAATGGCCATTCACCAGGTAAACCTCACTTCAGCTGAGATTCTTTTGACGGCTATTAAATCCTATGTATTTTTTATTTTACCACTCATTTGTTACAGTGCTGTGCACACAGAAGTGGAGTGGCAGCTATGAATTCAGCAATCATCGAGCCTTGGCATTGATCAAGGTGAGTATTTTCATTCAAGCATTCTTAAGACTCTTGTCAGTGCACGGCTGCTTCCTTGCAGGCTCCCAATAATCTCAGCGCAATTTCTTTTGAATGAGATAAAAATAGCCTTTATTGATAAAGACTACTGAAAACAAAACAGTAGGTTTTGCCTAGAGAATTAGGTCAGTCCAATAGTCAGGTTTATAATACCAACGTGGAGACCACTCTGTGCCAGCCTGATAGAGCCATTATGCATCAGAGAACAAGAATGGACTGAGCAATGAGGAAGACGTTCAAAGGCAGAATTGGACAGATGAAGCAGAAAGTATTCCCAGCTTTACACGCTAGGCATCGAGATTTACAGGGGAACAACCCAAAGGAAAAGATTCAAATGATTTCCATTAGCTGAGACAGTCTCCCAGCCCCAATATATCTATCATATAGGAGGAGCAAGGACACTGTAAGTAGACTAGTGGAAAGAATGAAGATGATGTTGAGCTCTGCATAAAGATGTAGGCGGGGGCCCACAATTAGAAATTCAGAGCTCTGCCATGTGCTGCCATTTAGATCTGAAGTTCTAGTTGGATCATGTTTGAAGAAAAGGTCAACCCCAAAGTCACATCTGGCTTTAGAGCCAAAGAAACCCCAAGAGTGGATATGCTGAGTCCCAACACTAAAGTCAATGTTAGGAATGCAAATAAGAAGAGTGCTCCTACAAGGCATATTTGGAGAATGGCCAAAGCAAAAGAGTCTGATTCCCTCCAGCCCACCACGATATAAATCAGTCATGCTGCTGAAAAACGGCAGTACCAGCGGGAGACGGGCCCAGGTTCGTGACAGTGGGCATGTGCAGGATACTCTCAGTTAGGCTCCCATACCTCCTAGCAGCCCTGGAGTCCGCAGGTTAAAGGACAAAAATGATTACTGGCAGAAGTGGAAAGAATTTCACCGAAGTCAGTGCGGTAATGCTCTCTGTGCCTGCTCCGAATTTCTCCCTGAGCACAAGAACTTTTAAGACTAATTTCGCCGTGCCTCATGGGATGAATGTTGTCTCTTTTTTCTGCGTAGAAATTATCTGGAAATGGTGGGTTGCTAGTTTAGTTTTATGAGCTACTAGAAGTATTCTTTGAATAATAATTGGCCCGAAGTTCATCTGCTGAAAGAGCTCAATATTCAGCATTCAGCTCAGGGCAACAGCACATCGGCTCTGGAAGGGGAGGGCTTGGGGGGAATTACTCCCTCCAGAGGCACGGCCACACCACATGTGGCAAACCAAGTTTAAAATAGCTGCAGACGGAGAGGAGATATGTCATTTGGAAATTACTTGTACGCTGTTTGAAGCAGCCGTTAACCGTGCAGCAAACAGACTCTGCAAATAGAATTGCTGTGTGCAACACAACCTGGGACTAATGTAACCTCCTGTTTCCGATTACTGGGACAAGCTCTGAAGCCTGCCATCCACAGAAACTAATACCAAGGACTAGGGAACGGTGAAAGTTTTATGGAAGACAGGGCGACAGAAGCCAGTCCGGATGATTAAAATTAAATCTCCAAAAGGAATTGATTGTCTCTCCTTGATGCAGAGCGCTAACTCTAATAAGATCTTTCATCATAAGGAGGCCTCTGCAAGCCTGGCACTGGAGGAGAAAGTAATACTGTGACTTTCTAACCATGAGAGTGTGAATTTAAATAAAACTGGATATGCATTTGCCTAGCTTTCGGGCAGTGACCAAAAAGAAGGGAAAAAGAAATCTCAGCTGATAATACAGCTTATTGAAATGGTTCCACACGGTAAGTTAAACCAGACAAAAACAATGCTGAGATGCAATGAGTCTGTTTTGCTTTGATTTCCTTCCAAATTAACCATTCAGTTCCATTAAAAGTGGAAATTTCAGCCTACGGTGGACAAATACTCTCGTTGCCAATTGAGACAGGAGCTCAGTTCAGCAAAGTACATTTTCCTTCCAAGTATGTATTCCTTTAAAATGGTAGGACCGGCTAAAGGGCTCAACTATGGCATGCTCCTTTTCCTGCTCCGTGGGGAAGTCACTCTGTCTTTCTCCCCTACAGACATAACAATATTTCCTTGCGCTTTAATTCTTATACCTCTCCTAAGGCTAGCAGCACTGGACTCGGGCTCTCCGGGTAGACAGGATATTGGCAGCTCAGTCCTCTGACAGCAAGGTGAATACCCTTAGGAGGTGGTGTATTGCTGGTGGTACCGCCTTTTACATTTGCAGCAATAAGAGTAGCTGTGCAAGGCTAGCCTTCCCTGGCCTTTTCTCACAAGCTGCTGCTCTGAAAGGTTTCGCTTTGGGCCAAACGAAATAATTTGTGTCAAGTGAAATGATGTTTTCCATCTTTTTTTTTTCCCCTCCTATATGAAAAGGGAGAGCAACCGAACGAGAGGGAAACTAACCAACACGAAGAGAATTTGGTTCAATGCAAGCCAATTTTTCTATCTCCAAATGTTTTGTTTCAGAAGCTGAAGAGAAAAATATTTGCACAGCCTTAACCCTAACCGGAAGAGTTCATTAAGGAACTGGTGGTAGTTTGCACACTGTATAGGTGTTAACTTAAACTACACGCATTTTAATTTGAGCAGTTATGTTCTCTGGGCCTAATTCCCACAAGTTTAATCTGGATATTTTCTGTCATCACTTGTTGTACCCAACAGTTGTAAAATGTTTCCATGCACTATTAAACAGCTGCTGCCTTCCACAGGTGGCTGCCTTTCAGAATGAGGTGAGGATGTCTCCTGTATTGTACAGAGGAGTTGTGAGGCTTAATTCATTCATGTTTGTGAACAGCTCTGAAAGCTTCATTTAAAACCTGCCGTATTCTTTGCAGGCTACATTTCCCAATAGAAAAGAGTGCAAAGTAAAATGGCAGCTTTCACGGAGAGGCAGTGGAGACATCTGCAGCCAGACTGGTCATAAAGGGATACTCGCATATAATGCACCAGTAAGTCCTCCTACACCGCATGTTGTGCATATGCATTTTTCAATACGTACTATGCATACTAGACATACATTTCAATACAAACATACATCACGTTTCAATAAATCCAGTACTGTAGTCCAACAGCTTTGACCCATGTGTATTCTCATCAGCTTCAGTAGGATTATTAGCACAAGAAAAAATGCAGTATTGGACACCTCTGAAGATTCTACCTATAGTAAATATGAAATGAGAGCTATGTGGGGAATTCATTCAGGTCTTGGGCGTGTCTTCTGCTTCTGCGTTGCTCAACACCATTATAACCACAAACACTTTCCAGGTATACAGTGAAACTTGTTCAATCTAACTGTGGTACTGAATCAACAAACCTATATCCTGACCTGGATTTACTGCTGTTCTGTAAGCTGAGTATATTATGAGTACTCCTTCTCGTGGGTCGAACGATTCAGCCATACCAACTTGACTGAGCATTTTGCCCCCTTGCTTGAAAGAGTAAGGCAGAGAAGATCCAGTTTCATTGGTCCAGCCTTTGCCCGCAAACCAGAGCTATTACACACCAAGTCACTTCAGGGCTGGTGTCCACCTTCATCCATAAGGCATGTAAGACAACAAAGCAACTTTACCCTAGTCTTCCTCTGCGATATGACCAAAGGATGAGGAGGACAAGCCTCGGCATCTTGGGAGTGAGGGAAGCAGGCAGGGAGGGAGAGGAAGGCAGAGAGGGAGAAATGGAGGCAGGGAGAGGCAGACAGGTCTCCCCTACTTCTCGACCTTGAATACAGACTTTTTGCAAGAAGGGTACCTTGTATCTCCACAATATAGTAACCGATCTCAGTGTTTCTTACAAGGGTCCTCTCAGAAGGACTCAAGGAGCATGAGCTGTTTACAAGAGAGTTAGTTTCCAGGGAGCTATCACCAATGTTGATCCATTACCACAACCCAGGGTAGTTCCTTTTTAGTCTGGATACCATTTGCTAGTTAGAAAGGTACGTGAATGCACAACTGTGCAGCGCGGTCTGTCTGCTCATGCCCCTCAGGCACCCGGGGCTGAACCCCTGTGCCCTAGCTATCAACTTCAGCTGTCCTGCCAGACTGCTTTCAATGACTTGCATTAAAACTTCATGTTACGTTCTTGCTCTTTTGCCCCTGTTCACATGCAGAAAATTCTGGATAGTCCGTTCAGGCCCTTGTAATTCAGGCCCCAGACTACAACCTGGCCCCTGCCTGCTTTTCCTGTCCCAGGAAAGAAACGTAGCTACGTCACAGTTAGTTTGGGTAACAACAGAAATCAGGTAACTGAGATGTGGACTTCCTATAAAACCAGCAGAGAAGTACGTCATACTCTCCACAGAGGGCAAGCAGGAGTCAAAGGCTCAGCAAGGCAAGAGGAAAGGAAGGGGGAGGAAAAGAAGTCTGGGGAAGGACAACAGAAACAGGAAAATGTCGTGTACGGCCCATAAAGAGACAGTTCACCCACTGCGAGCAGAGGCTCAGAGGCAAAGGCAAGGCTTTAGGAAAGAAAGACTGCAAGAAGGGTGTGAGCCTAAAACTGTGATACGAGGGAAAAAACACTTCTGTTTAAGCGCCTGGTGGTAGAAGTAAACTTGTCCATGTAACAACAGAGCTCAACTCTATGCTATAGCATCTGTGCTAAGGTTATTCTTGGCCTGGAGGGCAACAGACCTTGACCTTAGAAATAAGTTGTTTTGGTTTCGGTTTGGTTTGGTTTGGTTTTTTAAGGCGTTGGAGCAGGGTGGGTGGGGGTGGGTGGGTGGGTTTCTTTTTCTTTAACATTTTCAACAGCAACCACAACCAGAGCAGCGGAGCGCTGAGGAAACGGGGCATGCAGTGCGAGCCGGCGTATGTCAGAGCCTCCGACCTTCCCCAGCACCGCCCCGATACCCTCGGCCTACGCCACTCCAGCTCTGCCTGGCGTTTCGCTCTTTGGTGCTGTGGAGACAGACCTCCCAGCCTGACTAATTCGCGTGGCTGCGACTGTAGTAAGCCGCGCTGAAGAAGACAGACAATACTGACAGGAGACAGCAGTGGGATTTCAGCTCACGGAAGCACACGATAGAAGAAAAGAAGCAACTGCACACCTTCAGCAGAGAGGGGCAATGCTGCACGCGAGCTACCCGCACGTCCCCCCTGAGCAAGCGGGGGCATGTGCACACCCCAATCCAAGGGGAAGCCCATGGGAGAGACCGGGTTTCCTCCTCCTGCTTCGTGGTCCCATCTTGGGCTTGGGTGAGAGGCCACAGACGGGCTGCAGAAGAGCAGTGTGGAGCTCCCACTCCCCGCTCTCACCCAGGCACTCTTCAGTGCTTGTCCTCTTCGTGCTGCTACAGACACAGCCCGCTATGAGCACAGGTCTACACACCCTACCGCATCCCAACAGCAGAAGAGCATCATTCCAATGTACCTATGATGAGCAGGAAGTCAGGCTACATAACCTCCCGGGGTCCCCTCCAACCTGAATTATCCTACGACCCCACTCGACAGGCTGAGGGCACGGCTCTGGAGGTGGGCGCGCGTGGGCCCTTCAACAGCAGTAGCCCCAGCAGGCACCACGTGCGAGCTCTTCACCTCAGCCGACTTTCAGTTACACAGACAGACAGACACACATGCTCACACCGTACTGATGAAAGGCACTGTGAAATGCTAATCTCCATCAACGCAGTCTCCTCAGGCTCTTTCTCCAACCCCCAACACCTCATCTCCAGTGCTTGCGCTGCCTTTGGTGACTCGATATTTTTTGCGCAGCTAACCGTCGAGAGCTGCTCTCTCCTGCCTTGCGATTTTTTTTAGGGGGCCTTTGTGCTGCACAGGAAGGAGACGTGCTGAGAAGAACAAGAGAAAAGTAGGAAAGGAGGCCAGGCGGGAGAAGTGGACAGCAGTTCGTTTAGGTGTGCACTGGAGACAAAGTGGCAGGCAAAGGAAAAAGGAGAGGGAGAGAGAAAGACGGCGAGTAGCAGGGAAAGGGCCACTGAGAAACCAAGAAGGACAGGGAGAGCAGACAGATACGGAGGGAGATCAGAGCCGGGAGCATGATAGAGAGAGTGGAAGACCAGAAGGGGTGTTTCCATTTGTATTTTTATCTGATCCAAAAATGTGCTCACATAAAAAAATGCCAGCTTAGAGAAAGAACAGCTCAGACAGCGAGAAAAGCGGTTTTGACAGCACAGCCAACTTAGGAAAGAGCTGTCTGCATAAATGATCAGCTCAAACCACATTGACAACTCACATGGTCCAACCTTCCCCCTGATCCAGACTCTCTGGTCCTGCCTTTACTGACTGGAGTAACTGGGTCACCACCACCACGCTAAGGTGGCTATTCTGATTTCTCAGACTCACACTATCACAGCATCATACAAGGTTATGGGGATACACCAGCCCTCTTGGCACAAACGTACGGCTTTCTAACCTGGCTGGCACGGCAATTTCCTTGATAGACATGGCCTGGATTTGTTTCGAGTTTTGTTTAACTTTAATAGCTTTACCCTTGAAGGACTGGAGGAGAAGAGGAGGTCTTAAATTCAGAGGGAGTCAATAAGCCTCCTTTCATTAGATAATGACTCTGCCTGCACTGTACCGAAGATTTAACTCTAAGCCCCTTCCATGAAGTAAAATAGTTTGGTTTGGCTCCGTGTGTGTGTACGTTGAAGGAAGAAGTAGATCAAAATCAAAAAAAGTGCTGAACACTCCTGCCCTTTGCTTTGTTGGTTATTTGTCCTCACCAGCAACTGGCCTCCCTGGGAGAATGCCGGCTTGCGGATGAAATGAAATACAATGCAACTGTGTTTTGTATAGCATCTCTCAAGTAAACAGGATCACAATTGCTCTGCGGGCTAAGCAATAAAAACCAGCACAGAGAGAAGGAAATTAAGGGAGAGAAATGACGGAAGAAAACCAGCTGCTTCCAGAGGAAGGAAGCACGGCTCCGTGGCTAAGGCTCTGGGTTGGGAAATGACAGGTCTTAGATCTGCCACAGACTTCATGCTTTGACCTTGAACAACCTGCCCGACCTCACCAGGACTCAGTTTCCAGCGCAAGAATTCTGGTTATGAACTCTTCCCTGTCTCGGGAAGTCAGAGATGACTGCATTCATGTCTGTGGGGCCCTTTGACACTACCCAGGCAAGGACTTAAATGGCTGGGTGGGTAGGAGAGTGCTGGAAGGTAATGGCATGCAAAGCGATTTGAATCTTTCAGGATGCCAATACCTAAAAAAGAATCACAATACCTCACTGAGCGCGATGATGCCACTGAAACAATTTAGCAAGTGGTGTTGAAACAAGGAGGTGAGAAGCAAATTTCGCTGCAGTGGGACAGCCTTGCCTCATACCCAGTGCGACAGGAGGAGACAGCAGCCATCGTATTCCTTAAAAGCAGTTTCACTCTGGGGACAGCTATTAAGGAATGGAGTAGCTGCCAGTGACAGAACTGTCTGAGCATGTTAAATTTGGGTAGCATGTGGTACGGTGGTCATTTATAACCATGATGCTAACAGTACGCAACATATTGCTTATCACTATCAGAGGGTCGGGAAGGATGGCTAGAAAAATGCCTTGCAATCTGCTGCTGAGCAGCTCAAACACGGAAAAGCACGAGAAGCGATGACCCAAATGGCTAATGAACGTGTTTCATTACATGTTGACTGTGAACAGCAGGCTGACATAATACTTTTCAAAATAAGACATGATTTTGAAAACACTTGCCATTTTTTTGAGCAACCTAGTTGTCTGCTTCAGTGACGAAGGGGCTGGTGCGCTCCCCAGTCTGGCTGTGGAGAGGAGAGGCTGCAGGATACCTGCTAAACACTGATTCCTAGGGGTCCAACCATTTCCCTCCCTGTTGCAAGCTGGGGCTCCTGTTCCCCTTTAAGGTGCGTAACTAACAACAGATGGACAGAAAAAGAGAAGGCATGAGCAGGTGGCTGGCTAGGACACATCCTTTTCATAGGACAGATCAGGGAGAAACCTAGCTATTAGAAGTTAGCTCCTTGCTTCTGTGTAAGGGACTTGAGTAGCTCTGCCTCTTCTCCTCTGTCCTCCCTAATTCTCCTTCCATTTCCATGCCCGTCATCCGTTTCCCTTGCAGCTAGTTCGGGGCAGAGCCATGAATTGAGAGCGCGTAGAAGCTGAGAGAGGGCCCTTGGAGAGAGCAAATGGGAAGCTGCTGGTCCAAGCTGCTGCCGCCCCTGGAAGCAATGGGCCACGTGTTGACCTCTGGCTGCATGGAGGCTGGTTGCTGCCTGCCTGCTTGCCTGCCACATCGGTCGCTGCCCATCAGCCGCATGATTTGTATAACGTATGCGATGCTGAATGGGACCCTGACCCCAAACAGCACAGAGCAGGCCCCAAGGCAAGTGACTGCTGACAGCGCACACCTCCAAAGCACCTTGTTGCCTACCCCTGCCTATCTGCATGGTGGGAAGGCCCTGGAGAAGGCACGGCACCAGCTGCATCCGCATCCCCCTGCTAGAGGGACTCGTGCGCATTCGCTGTCTCCACTTAAGCAGCCTTTGCGGGGAAGTGCGATTCGGTCTGTGAGTATCAGCAGGATCTTTCAATCTCCTAGAGATATTTTCTATCCTTAAAGAGTTTCCTGGAGCCGGGTGCTTCAGATTGATGGCTCGGCAGCTATCGCACCAATCTCGCAACTGCTTTCGTGCCAGCTGTGGGAACCACAGACTCATCTCCTGCAGATCTCTCTCCTTGCATAGCACACCCTTCCTCCTCTCCTCCCCCGAGGCAGACCCAAGCCATGGACAGGAGCACTGTTTTCCTCAGCCTCCAGAAGCAGCACGCATCAAGTCAGACGCATCGCCTGTGCATCACCATAGCAACGAGCTCAGGCCCCGTGTGGAAAATGAGGGGCAAGGGGAAAAAAATATGGAAGAGGGCCCTGGAGATAAGGGATGGCTGCTTCTCCCTCGGCTGGTGGCAGGCGGCACAGAACAAGAGGAGCCCATGGGAGTGACGTGGGTCTGTGCCACTGCTGGGGCAGAGAGAGGCCACCTGGGAGCTGCAGCTCATGAGCACGTTCAGGACGAAGAGGAAAGGCTGAGGAGATGGGACAGCCATCGACTAGCTGTATATCGAGCCCCTTGAACCCAGCAGATGGCAGCGTCTTCATCATCGAATTGCAACACCACGTCGGTCCGAGAGCCCAAATCACAGCTGCACTGAGGCCTCCGTTCTTTACACCAGTATTTAAGCCTTGCTGCAGAAACCCTTCTCTGTTGTGGCACTTCTAACAGCACTAACGCCAACCAGTAACATAAACCACAACGGACCAGCTACTTCGTGCCCGCGTCCCTGAGAGCAGCCCAGGTGGCCTGCTGAGGAAATCCAGCCACGATGGTAACTGGGGGAAGCCTACGCAACCAGCTCGGGTACGGCTCAGCAGCTTTCCTGCACACGTCGCATGAGCACTCGTAACCTCAGAGATGGCGACACTCCTCGGACTCTGCTAGAGCTCGAGTTACCTTCCTCTGTCAGAGCGTCCCAGGCTGCGACTGAGCTTGGGATACACCCCCCTGGGACCCTCCCCTACCCCGTCCCCCTTGTTCAGACTGTGGCAAGAAGGTCAGAGCAGCTGCTGTGCCTGAGAAGTAGCTCCTGTCTTCTTCTCCTCAAGTGTCCCCAAAGTGGATAGCTAGCAAAAATCCTTAGAAAGGCAAAATACTGATGCTTTTAGGAAAGCCGTCCTTCAGGGATATGAGCACTACTGAGACCACCTCACACATCTTGACCTAGCAGTACACACGGTCCTGATTTTCATGCTGATTTCTGCTGACCAAGGCTCTACAGAAATCATTAAGAAACCACTACCAGTTGTTGCTAAGGGGAAGAAGGTTCCTTAAATGACAGCAGAAGGTTTTGGAGCTGACAGAGCTCAAGTTTGACCTAGCCCTTCTCGGTGAATGTAAACGGTTTTTTTTTTTAATGCATCTCTCATTACCTTTCTTAGTAAAGGCAAATTAAACCACAATCAAATGCTGTGGCCATCCTGCCTTCTTCCCTGCCACCCTCCCAGACAGGACCCTCCATGTGGTTTGTGCCCTGGAAAAGCCAAATCTTTAGCAGAAGACCTAATGCTGTCCCTCTCTGGAGTGTGGCTTTGATATCCAGGATTTCAGCCTCCCTCAGCAACATCTAGGCTTCATCCCTCCTTGGCTGTACTCATGCTACTGCCTCTTGCAGTAAGGCAATCAGAGCCTAAGCTTTTTTTTCCAGATCCTCTACTTAACCTCAGGCAGACCTATTGTAGCTTTAAGTAGCATATTACAGTAATGAAGGGCCATGACTATTTCTGAGAATATGCTCTCCTTCCCATTAGTAACCCCCCATGATAAGCAGCTCTATCTTCACTGCTGCCACCAGTCACTTGCAGGCCACTGGAGCTGCAAAGAAGGACAGAGCAGCCTGTCATAAAGAAAAAATGAGAGGAGTGCATAAACTGGGAGAGAGGGTGGGGGAAGGAATAAGCATTGACAGTCAAAATGCGAAAAAGATGAAATGCAATTTTTCTTAAAATGCCTGGAGACAAGACAGATCTCCCGGCTTCCTTCCCCTCCCTTGCCCTCCTGCCTGAAAAGAGAAGAGGTAGTTAACATAGGAAAGCCCCTCAAATAAGCCCTGACAGCCACATATTCAGAAACTGATGGCATTTCCCTAAACACTGTTTGTAAAATGGTAATTATCCAGCAGGCAGTGACAGCTGGCACTTAGCACCGAGAGAGAACATGAGCGGACAAGAAGAAAGGGATCCTGCCGTAATTGAACAAAGGGTAAAGAAATATATAAAACATAATCAGAAAAATACAAAGATTGCTGGCTGTGCTAATAGGTCACTTCAGCTTCTTGGTTCATCTTGAAGTGATTGAGTTTGAATGCAGATTCAGACCGACATCCTCCAAATCGTTCAGCTGGGAGCAGCACCTCTGAGGGGAGCACGGGCAGCAGCAAAGCCGAGGGGCTGAGCAGCCAGCAGCCAGCGCGTGGGTGCCAAACTGGCGGCCGGCTTTTTCACAAAGCGTCGGCAGCACCGGCCCTCTGACTTGTGTCACAAGATCAGCTGCTGAGAACTAGAGCTTCTGGGTCAGCACTTCCTCCCTGCTTCAGTCCACCCCAGCAACTCAGCTATGCCACAACATGGCAACACGGAGTCCTTCACTGGAAGCATCTAGACTGGACAAAGCACCAGGCAACGTGCTTTCGGGAAACCTCTTGAGTTGAACAGGGAGACGGTTAGGCTAATCTTCTACTTGTCTGGTATTAAACAAAAAATCCACTTCTGGGATTTTTTGGGGGGGCAGTGGAGCAGCCTGTCAGTTCAGGTATCAGTTCTGACAGATCTCCTGTATGGCCTTGGGGTAGGGCTCTTCTTTCTGTGCCTTGATTCCTTACCCACAAAATGGGTCGTGAGTTGTTGTACCTTTGCCATACGTTCAAAGCAAGGCCTGTTTCCTATTACGCCCTACCCAAAATCTAGGAGGACAGGGTCCTGAACTAGACTTGAGTCCCTTAAGCATTATCAGTAATGCAAGTCAAGATATTTTCCCTCACATGAGAGTCATACTTAAAGAGAATAAAAGAAGCAGAATGAAAATAAACTCATGTTAATGAGCAGGGTGGTATCTTCGAGCTTGGGGGTTTCCAAACTCATATTCTGTAGCCATTTGATTTGCTTCCTCATTACTTTAATTACGATGTTATCTCCCGCCAGCCTGCAGTTGAGAACGCTCAGATCTCCGCAGAATGCTCCATGACTTGCTTTTGCCCGGATCCTGTCCGCAAAGGTTACTGCCGGGATCCAGCAGCATGTACGTTTGGTCGCAACCCACGTTACGCCCCTGAGTCACTCAGCGAGTAACGGGCTAGCAGTCCTAGCAAATGATGCTCAGATGAGTGTGGTCAGACAAGGACACGTAACGGAGCACTAGAAGACGGGAAGGAGGTCGGCGTCTCTCCTTTGTACCAGGAATCAGCATGGCACAGAGACAGTCCGTGCCTGGGATAAGACAGAAATGGCATCCAAATTTCTTGTCATTCCTTGCCATTCTTCTTTGCCATTGCTTCTCCTTTATCAAAAGACGCTATTCATGGGAAATATATAATTGTCCTAATTGACATACAATTTTAGTAATTGAGGGCAAAATCCTTAAACCTTCTGAACTCCTGCTAAGCACACTTTCCTCCTCTACCCTGCTTTACTGGGCATTGCTAGTACTTGGTCCATCACAGCAAACGACCTTTAAGCTGCTTTTTATGCCATATTCTCCTTGGTGCCAGGTCTGTATGTTAATAATTTTCTCAGCACCCATGCACTTTTAAAATAAGATAGATTTTCTCTGCTGCAGACAGATACACCTCTGCACAGTAATTCATTATGCTACTATCTCCAAAGCTGTTTCTTTGAGAAATATGCATACAGAGTTGTATTAACAGTGTATCGTTTTCACGATGATAACTGATGATTTGTTTGACTAGGTCTCTTATGTATCAATCTAACTATTTTTTAGTTTGCACATGATTTATTTTTGACTGTCTTAATAAAGTTCAAATATTACTTTCCCTCAGTAATCAATCTGCTTTCTTTAAACTATTGTTAAATTCTTTTTTTAATGAGTGAGAGTTTGAGTAAAGAATTTATCCTACAAAACTACTGATCTGAAAGTTATCAATATATTTCTAAATGGAGGAGTACAAGTAAATTGAAAAGTTAGATTTTTTCCATCAGATGACATTAAAATATATGCATGTTTTCAAGTACAAAGTAATTACTTTAAGCAGCAATAGAGCATTTCTTGTAAGATATATTAAAGAAACACCAACAATGAAATTGCTAATGTTGCAATTTAATTATAAACCTGTCTATATGCCAGCACATCTTCACTATTACTTTTGTTGCTGTTCTTGATCTGTAGCATGTTGTCTAACACAATTTACTATGCTTTTTTTTTTTTGGTACAAATTACTTTCATAGCTTCTGTTTATCTGCCATATAAGGAAAAGCAGAGACGCACAAAAGATCCTACACAACGGTGATTAAGGTTAAAGAAAAAAAATGAGAGTGACGTGAAAACTTCTATGTAGCCATGTAATGAAAGGGGGTAACCCATACCTGCAGGAGACTAGCAGTAAGACCAAAAGTTCACTTGTAATTTTGAGAAGTAATTTCAGTAGCCATTATTAAGGTAGCGCCAGATGACTTCTGACTAAACATGCATATTCATTATCATTATTAATGTATTTACCACAGACTCCTTTGTTTCCCTGCAAGGTTCCACATACAATCTAGCTTTCCTGACTTAAGCACACTGAAGTTCAACAGTTTCTTGATACAATGGATAGCTTCACTAATATTTAAGATTAGAAAGGAAGAGCTTAGATTACCTAGGGCTTCTCCCTGAGTGACGCAGGCCTTACATTTCACCAATAGTTTCCCTATTTCTAACTCAGAAACTTGTGAGTGAAGCAAAGAAAATCTTTTAGAAAGACATCTGATGTTGATTTGAAAACTGCAAGTGATGTAGAGGTGAACACATCCTTGGGTAACCTGATTTATTTTATGAAATAAATTCAGACAATACACAGATTCCTGTAGACACGTGCGCACACACTCATACACTCAAAGTAAAAGCACCTTAATGATCCTCTCTGTCAGAGTAATAGCTAGTACACGTCGGCTTTGGTGACTGTCCAAGCATACGCACTGCTGCTGGAGGAAATCTTTCCTGGTTTTGTCCTCTAAAATCCACCTGGCACTCTGCATGAGTACTTAACACATATTAATTTAATAAAACATGCCTAATGCTGCTGCTAGTTTGGGAAGATGCAGCACATCACCATCAGCAAGGTTTCTGTCACTGTCAGCGAGTTATTTGTGTTGTCTCTGTCGGATGGCCGTGGTGGCTTGTTCAGCTTTTGTGTGGGGCTCGCAGAGAAGTGGGGTGCAAGGTAAGTTACAAGGAGGGGTGCAGGCCAACTCAAGCTTGTCCAGTGCACAGCCTTAGATTATCAGATGTGAAACGGATCTGGAAATCGTATAGCAGAGCTAATGTTCCACCTCATGTTGGGCATCATACGCCCGTCGGCCCAGTGCATTAGCAAAGGCACGGACCAATGCAAGTCCATCTCTAAGGCTTTCAAACCCAAACTGGGCGGTCCTCAGCAGTTCTGATTATGGAAAGAAAAATCCTCCTCCTGCCTGCCCTGCTCCATCTGCAGCTCTCACTGCAGGGCAGACAGGAGAAGGAAAGCGCAGGGAGCACGGAGAGGGACTTGGGTGCTCACGCTCAGGCACAGGTACATGAGCATGAAAGCACACACATGTATGTGAAACGAGGACAAAAAGAGACCAGAGGTCACATAAAGGATCAGCAAACAAGAAGTAAATGTGGAAATGTAAGAGAAACAGATCAAGGGGGGAGCAAATGGGCAAGAAAGAAAGAGAGAGAAAGCGTTCAGACTGACTGGCAGTACAGGCCAGGAGACATCCGAGCTGCAGGTGTGCATGGGAACATTAGGAATTGAGTGCAAACACACACACACAGCACCACACACTGAATTAGGCACAAATGACAAATCATAGACTCATTTGGGTGAGAAAAGACCTCTGGTGCATCATCCAGGCCATTGCTGCACATTGCAGCAGGTCTGATTACACCTAAACCATCCCTGACAGATGGGTGACTCATCTCTGCATCGGATTTCTCCAGTGCTGGTGCCTCTATAGCCTGCCTTGGCAGCCTGCTCTGTCACCAAACTGTTCCTAGAGTTATAAAGTTTTCCCTCATATTTTTTAACTAACTGTTCCCTGCTGCACCTCAGGACCATTATGTCTTAGGCCTGTTTGTACCAACCACTGAGAAAAATGGATCCCCATCCTCTCAGCAGCGTCTCTTTATGGATTTGCAGACAGTGATTACATCTCCCTTCGCACGCCTTTCCTCCTCAATGAATATATACCAGCCTCCTTAATCTTCTCATTTACGCTATACTTTCCAAACCTATCAGCATTTTTGTCACTCTTCCTGTAGCTTCCTCCAATACATTGTGGCTTTGGGACCTGGAGGAGACAGCATTAATTCAGCTTCCTGCCTCTACCTGTGCCACGTCCAGTTACGAAAGGTTGAGGACTGGCTTTATTTTCTTTCCTGAATACCATTTGCTTCCTGGATACCTCCTGCTTTACCCTTCTGAAAGACTGTTATGTGCAGACAGACAGACATGGACACACACACGTGCACGCACATACCCACCCACCTATTTTATATATTATATAGATAAATACAAGGATCTTGCCTAGTAGGGGTTCCAACATTAAGAGCTGCCTTAAAAGATGAGCTGGGCCAGCTGTGATGAAGAGAATCTGAAGGAGTGGAGAGTGAGGAAGATGATGGTGTCACTTTACACACTGGAAGAAGCCCCATTTGATGGTAACCTGATGGTGGACTGAACACTGTGAAAATTAGGACATCCTCTTGCTGTCCCCAAACCCAAATATTATTCAGATCTGTGCAGCCCGTATCCATTTCGTCATGCTCATTCGTCTTTTGGGCCCCTGTATACTGCATCCATCATTCTTTCCTCCTCCTTTAAAGCCTCCACTTGTAAGACCGGTTAGGCTAGCTCTCGACAGGTCTGCCCCCCTATTGTTAAAGTGATGTGCATGAATGGTTTCCACACAATGCAAAAACGCCTTTGGTACTATGATTTTAGTTGCAAATGGATAACCTACACGGGGAAAAAATCAAGAAAGAAAGGACTGAGTAGGTCATTTGAGATATTATGCAGCTGCCTCCAGTTGCTCACTTCAGTTTCCGAAAAGCCTCTTGGGGGTTGAAATAGAAGATGGACCTTTAAAAACATCTGCAGACAATATCCTGTAGAGCACCCAAGAATGCCATAGCATTTCCTTTATGGTTTTCACAGAGAGAGCAAGTCCGAAGTAAAATGCATAACAAACACAACACACCAGGTCTCTGCGAAAAGACGTTATGACAATGAAGGGAGAATCATTTCAAAGGGTCCCCAGTTTACATCTGCAATCAGCTACCAGCACAAAAGCACGCCATTTCTATACCTAACAGCCTGACGTGAAGGCCGGCACCATGATGTACTCTACCAAGGGACCACTGGCCACTTGTTCGCCCCATACCACTTCAGAACTAGAGGGCGGGATGAACCGACAGGATTTCGGCTCGAGGGTTTGTGAGACTAGAGGCCAGGCTCCGAGAAAGTCATCTGTAACCCGTTATAGCTACAGGCTTATTGCCAACGACAGCAACTTATAGATGTGTCTGTGTGGCAGACTAATGGTCAATAATATTTCTTTTCAATACCCTACTGCAACATCAAGCCAAGCATGGTGTTTATTAAGTCTCATGGAATTTCCCGTCTGTTCTGGAAACTGCAGGTTTTTACCCTGATTGCACCAGTCTTAGAAGAAAATCTGAAAAATCAGTTCAGAAATGGAGAAGCATCTCATTCCTCACAATGAAAAGAATATGAGATGTAAAATGTCATCGCTTTGATGTGCTGGCAAACTTCCTGGAATCAGTCGACCAAAGATAACTATGTTTATAAATATTTGGGATATGAAGATATGTATATAAATTGCATTTTTATTATTATTATAAAAGTGTGTTGTGGGTTTTTTTTAAAAAAAAAAAAGGAAAAGAAATAGCTCTGCAGTGTATTCTAAATATATACATTAGGGTGTTTTGTGCTGTGCATAGCATGTTGTTAATAAGGAAGAAACTGTATTCTACTTTCTCCTACCCCTTGAGCAGAGCAAAGTTCTCCCAGCTAGAGGTGCTAAGAGGCTGGTGGAGCAGCGCTGGAGTTGCCCACAGCTATGGCAGCACAGGTGAGATGCACTCTGAAGATCCCTCTATCTTCAGGTTTTGTGCTGCCGACCCATAACGCCGGTATCTAAGAATCTCCCATGTAAAATCAATAGCAATAACAAAATCCCTTGGAGACTTCATGGAGTCTCTCAGACGGTATAGCTGGGGCTGTGCGGGAGGAACAGCTGGGGATGACTACAGCTTGTTCCAGCTGCTCCTGGCAGCTTTTATTGCAGGGAGAGGCTCAGGACTGCTGCCCGTGGAACTCTCACAATCCAGATAATTGCTTTTCTATTCTTTTTACAACTGATATTTCATTCTCGTTAAGACAGAAGAATTGCTGAAATACGATAGAAGCGGCTCCCACACCCACGTACCTTCTGTTCCTGACCAGCTGGCCTCCACGCTATGCCAGTCCGGGACGCTTCGCACCCAGCTCTGGCAGCCCCACTGCAGCACCCTCCGCTATTCCTGCCCTCTCACAGGCCCTTTTGCACAGCTCCGCTCGAGGACCTCAGCTGCGCCGTACAACCTCACTCCAGCCAAAGCCTGACCCCTCCACCGTCCCACTAACGCACTCTGATCCTGAGCAAAAGCCCCTCCTGTTATTCCTGTTCCTGTGCAAAGCGGTTCCTGTTTAATTGCTGTCTCTCCCATCTTGCGGCTCTATCAACATCTACATTTTCATTTCTCATCTTTTCTTGGTTCCCAGCCTTTTTCCCGTTACTCCCTGCAACAACAGACTGCATGCCACAACCGATTCCGCTTCCATTCTGCTTTCTAAAACACAGCTGAAAACCAAGTATTACCCTACTAGTAAACCTACCTGCAATCTATTGAGCTGACTGTCAGCCAGCTCCATGAAACAGAGGTAAACAATTAAGGCACAATGTTTGCAATAATCACCCTGCAGAGCATTAACTCCCTGTCATTTGAGTCCTGGATTGGTGGTGTCAATTGGTCTCAGCCCTGGCTGGCTCCTCAGGCCATTCCCAGGGAGCAGGAGGGTCCCTCCAAGCACCAAGAGGCTCTTCTCTTGCCTCTCTTACCATGGCTTTGCACCTTCTGCTTCCTTGACAAATAACCATTCATTCTACAGCCCCGGGCTGCAGGGACCTGACTTTCATCCCAGTCATCCACCAGCCTGCGACAAATAGCAGTGAAAGCCCCAGCATTTAGCACCTTTCAGTCCAGATGTAAGATGCATTGGATAGATACTGCACTAGGTACTCAAACCGCTCCCAAAGCAAGGGCAGAGAGCCGTATACAGAAACAGCTGGAGGGAGACCTTACATCATTCCTGTGTTATAAAATATGACTTGTGTTGCATTAAGAGCAGCAGGAAAAATTCTGCTCACATTCATATACAGGCTTATTCGTGTTTGGGGGAAACAGGATTGCCAGCATTCAAGATCAATCAGCCCTCGACGGGGTTCAAGGTTTGGAGAATCATGCCTCATTTGCTTTCCCATTGTAAATGTTAACTAAACGTAGCTCTGGTGAGAGGTGCCAGCTCAATAGCCCTGGAGATTAACCTGCCAAATTCTTTTCTCAGTCACAGCACTGTAAACCCTGAGGAATTCTGACTATAATCAGCAGAGCTACTCCAGAACTGCAGCCCCGGTGGATTTTGGTACTGCAACTCTCCGTTCTCATCCACAGCAGGAAGAGACCTAGTTTAGCTCCACAGCAGTGCTCCCAACAACCTCACCAAGACCCAGATTTGATCCCACAACAGATACAGCGCTGGCATCGACCAAAGTGGAAGCCAGTAATGTGTCCCCCACCTCACCAATTAACATGCCTCACACTTTACCTCAATCCCTGCTGGGAAGGCCAAACCTGCTTCCTAGCTTGCACACAGTAAAGTCACAATTAGCACCGAGGATGAGCTTTTTCAGACAGAGATGACTTCTGCCTAATCTCGCCCATTCAAACCAATGGGTTTTTCATCACCAATTTCGATGGAAGGATAACTGCAGCAAAATCAAGCACTCTGAATGAAAATACTAAGAACAGCAGAAAGAACTGGGGTACTTGGATGTGCCCACAGGTGGCCCTATGCAGTTGTCATCAATATGAGCCTGCTATACCGACAAGGACGATGGCATTCCCTGCCTCTCTAGTCCCACTCCTGGGTCTCCTGGACGTATGCTGTGAAGTTACTAAGCTGCAGCTGTAGCTGGGGCTTGACCGGTCTCTGTTCAAGGCACCAGGATACCTGAAGAGCTCCAAGATAGACCAGGTTTTCCCTGGACCTCTCACAGCCAAGAGTCCACAAGCCCAAGGTAGCATATTACCCTCTTTTCCCAGTTTTCTGTTTCATTGGAAATGCTGATACTTGACCAGACCAAATTCCTCTAAAGAGAGAAAGTCTGACTTTGAACCAGTGGGAATCCAGTTTGAAATGAAGGAGTGAGCTAGTTCACTGAACAATTCTCTCTCTTCCTCCATGCCTTCATCGCTGTGGGCTTTCTACATTGCACATGTGATGATTTATGATGTTGACATCATTGTGAAGCTCTCTCACTATTTCATAAAAGGCCTTAAAAAGAGAGCGTTTTGGCTCAGTAGTGTTGGCTAAGATTCAGTATTAAAGCACCATGTGTTTGGAGAGGCTACAGTCCACAAAACCTCCAGCCTTTTGCAGATTCAGCCATCACTCTGGGTAGAGGACTGGCATGTTTTGCCACCGGTGGTGTGGAGAGTAGGTGTTTTGTGGGCCTTGATGGCCTAAAAGCTCGCCACAGTGAAGAGCAGGACTTGAAAATGTCTACCGAGAGCAGATGCCCATCACAACTCTCTTTGCTCTCCCATCCTGTGCCCATAAGCGTCCAAAGACAGAGATTTTAATCACCCTATAACCTTCCCTCAGTCCTTTTTTTTTGTGTATGTGGAGTTGCCTGCAGCAGAGAGGGAATCACTTTTCTCTGTGTGGAGCTCTCACGTGAGCACGTGCAGGACACTATCTTCATTCCTGAGCACCTCATTATGCAAACTATATTGACAAAAATGAACAAGAGTAGAGAAGAGCAACAAAACAGTCAGATAATTAGAGCAGTCAAAGAATGAAAGGGTCAAATCTGCCTGTCGTGGCTGTGAATAGGAGACAGCGTATCAATATGAATACTACAAAGGGAAAAAAAAGACAAGTGCAGACCAAACCTCAGAAAAACTTCCTGTCAGCAAGGTACGGCCGCAGCTTGTGGAATGACTCCCAAAGCAAGTAACTGGGTCCTCGCTGCTAGGAAATATATCAGAGGACACCATGCTGGTACACAGCTCAGTGCCCAAGAGGCACGCTTGCTCTGCAGTAACGGCCAGCTACGCTTATCACTCCTTGCACTTTCAACTAGATGTTTTCATCTGTGTTGCACGTCTCGAGGTCACAGGCAGCCTGCCGCTGTGCAGATGTTAAGCAGATGTCATCTCCCTTCCTCTGGTGGTTAAAGCGATTTCAGGATGAGATGATAATTAGCCCCTGAAAGGCTCTGCGCAGAATGCAGCGGGGTGCAGCAGGCTGCACTCCAGTGCAACCGAGAGCTGGGGCTGGTCACAGGTAAAACGTTAAGCCGTGGTCATAACACACACTGATTTCCCAACGCATTTGTGCGCACCCACTCCTTGACTCACCGCTGAGGAAGGTAGCAAAGAGGCTCCACTGAGCAGCACGGTTAAGCGCCAGACTGTATTGGCCACGGTGTTCATCCAGTCCCCTGTCCTGTCCACAACAGCAGTCAGTACCAGATGCTTCAGGGAAGGTACAAGTACACCGTGCAGACAGATGTGGAACAGCTTGTCCCTCTATATTAGGCCTTGTCCTAGGTTTTGAGACCTAGAGAAGCCTTAAACCCTACTGGCTGCATGTGGCTGGCTCTCCTTCCCAGAATGTATTCTCCTTGATTAAGACAGCTGTGGATACTCTCAACGAATACTGGATTTTTTTTATTTTTGAGCCCTGCTGAAAGCCAGCGATTGATGTTACATGACAATGATTTCTACAGTCAACCGACCTGTTACAGGGGAAAAAAACCTCCCCCTTTTTCATCTCACAGTGTCATCAAACATCTCCTTGTTCTCTCCTCTGAAAACCTAGGCTCTCTCTTACAAACATGCAGACTTTCACATATCCCTTCTTCTTACAGGCTCTATTGGTCCCACACTTTCAAAGAACTTGCTCTTTGCATGAGAATACTCCCAGGCACATCATTATTCCCGTCGCCCAGCTCTTCAGCCACCTCTTTTCTGAGACAGCATGGCCAGTCCTGCGCGCATTTTTTTTGCAGCTGAGGTTCCAGCACTGTGAATATGGGACTGATCCACTCACCATCACATTAACATGCTGCAAAGCCGTCCCCACAGGCCCCGGTCCTCTCGGCTTTGCAGACAGGCTCTCGTGGTAACAGAGCAGTGCTCTGGCAGTCTGTGTCCTCCCTGTTGCCTCCTCAACCTTTGTGGGTTTTTTTTTAAGCCTTCCATTCATATGCCCCACGCTTGGTGCTAATGTTCTATGCGTTCAAGAACTGTATAAACAAAGGATGTAATTACTGCTTCTCCAGTTTGGGGAGGGATATATAAATGAGTGGCCTTCTAAGGGCATTCCTGTAGAAAAAAAAAAAAAAGTGTTGTGTCTTCACTAAATCCATCTATTAGTCTTTTCCATTATAATCAATAAATCAGTTCCCTTTTTATATGGTGATGTTGGCTCAGCTGTGATTTTTTGATGGCAAAATTCATTACTCAATTGTCTCATCGCTTCCTTTCTAAGTTCAAAAACATCCATTAGCACCACTATGTGAAGCCCCATTAATCTGCTTTCGTTATAATAATGTTCTTATTCTTTCTTAGCGTCTTTATTGCATCCCACTCATCCTTGTTGTCTCATAGGAGCTTTTAATTAATGCACTAAGAACTGATACAAAGAACCAGCAATTTTTAAAGATCTAGCAGTTTTGGTCACTGGACAGAAATTAACCAAATTCAATCAGGTGACCTTATTCTAGACGGGGGAGAGTTGCTACACGATGCAGGCTGGTTGTTTTCAGAGCTGCCTGGTTTCTGCAGTGAAAAGTACAGTCAAAATAACCTTTTACTGGCTCCAAGTACTCATTTGGTTTTGTTCTACTCCTGTCTACTGCAAAATGTTTTTCAAAATGGGGAGGATCCATTGCACCTACCCAGTGCTGGTTTTGGACTCTGTTTTGCTTCATAATGCAAATCAACAAAATGTACCCTGCAGCAAAAGAAACTCCTGAAGAAGGGCTCCAAACTAAGGTGAGAAGGACTTCTCAGTTACTGAAGGCATCCAAAGGGATGTCTTACTCCCCTCCTTTACCCATGAACTTGACCTCTGCCTCGTCACTTAGATCCATTCCATGAGAAAAGAGAATACGGTGCAAAGCTACACTGATTTAGTGCCCTTTTTCTTTTCCCATCCCGCTTAGTTTCTTCCTGCCCCTAAGACTTAAGAAAAGGAAACAAACACTTGCTATTCCTACAGCAGACACATACAGCGTATGGTAGTTGTAAGGCCCCTGGGCCTTGAGTTAAAAGACGAGTTTCTTAGTGCTACATCCAGCAGATGCCTCCGGGGAAGCCCCTTCACCAGCCTCTTTCTGTCTTCTGTTTGGGTTGCCAGTGCCACCGACAAGGGCTGTTCCACGCTCCTGTCCCCTGCAGTGCCAAGCGTGATGGGTCCCTGGGTGCTGCGGCGGCACAGCTGAGCTCAAGGGCTCTTGAAAGCAGAGGGCTGCTGCTGTTCTAAAGATTTTCCCTACTGGGAGACGAGGCTTTGCTGCTCTGTACGTAGCACACCGCGATCCCCTCCGATGCATCACTTGGTAGCGAACACCGTTTGCACCAGTCCTCATGGGGCTCAGCTCCGCCACCCTTATCCAAGGGTGCTAAGCCCTCACGTGCAGCTCAAGCAGCTGGGAAGGAGTCTCAGTACACGTTTCGGGAAAGCCAAAACCAGGGTGCCTGGCAGTGAGGGCTTGGAGCTAGCTGCTGGCAATTTAGCTGTGTATATTCTACTTGAGAATTCCTTTCTGTGAAGGAAGATGGCATCCATTTGGGTAAGGAAGCGAGCATGGCTCCTCTTGGGAAAGCTGGAGCAAAACACCAGATGAAAACTACTTGCCTTGTCCTTCCAGCATGTGTTAGTATAGGATACAAGAAGCAACAAATGAGGAATATTAAATTCCCTTCCTTTGTCCCCCACAAAGGGACAAACAAAGTTGGTGAATAATGGTTTTTCTGGACCCCTCTAATGAAATCACCCCTTCGTCTTAAACATTGCCAGTCAATGGAAAATTGGCATGTTTACTTCCTTCTAGGAGACCAAATGTAGAACTGCCTAGAAAAACAGGCAAACAAAGGGATATGTTGTGAGCTGATATCTCTGACAAGTCAGAGGGAAGGAAAAAAAATTGTACATGGATTATAGAATTTATCATTAAAAAAACCCCAAACCCAAGAACTTTGCATGATACTTCAAAAGAAAAAAAGGAAAGGGGAGGTGGAAGGGGGGAACAAAAAGAAAAGAAAATCTGTCAAGAATTTTCTCACTACATCCAAAATGCCTCAGTGAGCAGAGATACAGAAACAAGCTAATTACTGTCTTTCTTTTACTCTCCCAGTTCTGAACTCCACACACAACATTTTTCACGATTATTAATAAAGGAACACTTTTATCTCTGCCTTATTAAGAGTTCTGGGGGTAGGAGTACAGTATCTGACAGATACCATATGGGATAGGGTGGAAACAGGAGGGAATGAAGGAAAGGAAGATAGAAGCAAGAAGGCGACTCAGAAATCCCTCCATGCTTCCTAGGATGCACATCCAAACTACTGGAGCTTTCAACACAATTGGAGCAACTTCTGCTCTGCTATACTCTTCAATATTTATTTCCAAGGCTCTGAGGCTTAGGGTGGCAGGGAATGGGGCACGGAGTCTGCAGTCATCTGCACGGAGAAAGGGTCATCTCCATGCATCCCTGAAAAGCAGAGTCCAACCCTTGAAAAGCCAGGGAAGCTGCGGGACAGACATGAGAGGCATGGGCAGAGCTGTGCAGCAGACCCAGGAATGGAGTCAGAGGTGCCACACTGCGGATGCGGTGAGGGGAGCCCGGGGCTGGGAAGCAGGAGGGAGCACTGGCAGAGCCGGTGTGGGGAACCCTGGGCGGGATGCCGGTCAAAAGAGAGATCCGCTGGTTTGAAGGGGCTTCATTCATATGGCTCCCGACTACGCGTTATCCAACTCCAGCCTTCGCTTTCAGCTCCTTGCTTCCATAAACATCGCGACGCTGGAGTTAGAAAAACAACTGAAATTCTTACAAGCGCAGCCCCCATCCCCTTTGGGTACTGAATATTTTCCGAGTTCAGAAGAGCAGCTTAGACCAGCTGCTTTTTTGAATAAGTTAAGGAAGATGGCAGGAGCCAGGAGGCACAGAGGAAGAGTACCAGCTCCCTGCCTGAATTCTGCCTGTACTAGACATGACCAGTTTAAGGGCCTGCCTAACTCTTCACAAACATGAAATCACTGTCTTGTCTCTTCACAGTACCGTTGCCTGTCTCACACGTAGCCTTTGCATCCTGTCTTACCAACGTTGCAGACCAAGCCAAGCTGGAGTTACCAGACACTTGGCATCCTTGGGTGCAGACCCCTACACCTAGCCGACAGCTAATTGCTCATAGCAAGACAAACCCTTTTTTTTTAATCATCCATGAGGCACTGACCAAACGCAACGATGGGGAGAGATACAGAATCTGCCAAGCATTTCTAGCTGTGGTCCTAAGGTAAACACTCAAACTCCCTCCAGGTTATAAATCCTCTTCAGTAAATGGACATCCATAAAATATTGTATCGCATATTCCCGCAGACAACAGGGAATTTCTACATGTACCATTCAGCAGACCAGAGCTCTGTAGCTAAAAGCCACTGTTTGTTCAAATCAAACACTCATCTGCTGAGGTTTCACCATTATACTCACGCACAGCCAACAGCAGGTAGTGCTCTGCCTTTTATCCTGGCAGATAGTCCAACATCTTTCAAGTAATTCTTCATTACAAACCTATTTAACCACTGTTTTGCACAGAAGGAAAAAAAACCCCACACCTAAACAAAATCTGTCTTTCCTATGGGACGCTATGGGCTTTCAAGAAGTGTTTTGTGGTCTGCGTAAGGATCTTTGGATTACTTGTTCAAATTTCTTTCTGTGGATCTTTCTAAATTAAAGACAACGAGCGATTTAAAGAGACCAGACTTGATGATGCAGCTGGTCCCATCAAATCTGTTGCAATCAGTGAGATTCAGCTCTGATCCTGGCAATCCGCTCTGTAGCTGCGGCAGAGCTATACGGAGAACCGGTCCTGTCCCAGGGCACACCCCAGGCAGGGATGCTCACCCTGGCACTGTACGGCCTCTCCTCCTTGTCCTGCCAGAAGGATGTTGGCTGGATAGGGAAAAGGGCTGGTAAGTACAAAAAAGGGAGTTGTCAGAGCATTTCATTGCCATGCCAATGTTGCGCTGCAGGATAGTTCCTAAAAAGCCAGACAGGAGGCTGCCATAATTTAAGCATCACTGGCTCTCCTGAGAGAAGATGGTCAGAGGACTCCTTAGAAGCACTACTCCAAAACCTGGGCTGGTTTGAAGCACCTTCTTCCTCCGACTAGATCAGTTTGTAGCTTATGACCCAAAACCAACAGCAGAGACAGGAAGGAATCAACAAGTCATGAAGGTGGGTGTTTTTTGTAGCGAGCTGTGTAAGCAAATCAAAACCAAAAAAAACACACTCCGCAAGTGTCAGTCGCAAGCACTCCTCTGCCTTCCCATACTCATGAACCTCCTCACGCCAAGTCCCCAGTGTTAAAGATGAACACCAGAGTTTCTCAAAAAAGATAAAAACCTGTGGACTACTCTGCCGCCACCGCCAGGACAGCAAATACTCAGAGGAATCTGTGTAAAAAAAACCCTCCTTCCTAGGCATCCTGAAAAATGACTGTTTATATTCTCTTTGGATTATGAGAGGCTAATAGGTGGCAGAACACCTCTTTCCAGAGTACAGAGCAATCACTGCTCTTACATAAAACAAGAGTTAATGATTCTGCTGATTTACAACCTATTTTCCACTAATACATCCAGCAGTGAATTCTCAAGGGGCTTTCACTGTATGCAAATCTGGAACACAGGACAGTGATAAAGCTATGTTTAGCTAGAAGATGAGATAACAAATGATAGGTAGGAGCCAAAATTTCAAATCTGGGTTAATTTGTTAACGCCTTGTAACTCAAAAAACCACTCTGACCAATTTTCTTCGAGCTATATGGAAAAAAAATCCCTTTTGCTTTCAAAGTAAACCCAATAGGGATCAGGGCACATCAATTTTGCTAATGGAACCTGGTTGCAGCCTTAATTATTATTATCTCTTTGTGATAGATTAGCCATTTACCCAGATTATATAGACATAGTGAGATTAGATTAGATAGCCCAGGCTCCATATGCTTTTTCTATCTCCCTGTGCAATACAGCAGTCGACTAACTGAATCCCTGCTTGTACTCCTGGTAATGAGATATCTTAGTACATTTTCTTTAAGCCCTGTTTTCAAGGAAAATTGACCAAGGTTCAGGAAGAGGAGGTAGTAAAAGAGGTATTTAGACTCGAGGGGTACCTGATTTCAAAGGCCTAACAGTGGTGGGATGTAGGACCATACAGTACTCTTCAAGGTCAGCTGTTATTTTCACAGCAAGTGAGCAGAGGTGAAAAGAAATACCTACAAATACGAAAGAGACATTCCAGGTCGCCTACAAAGGGTCCGTCTGCTGCCAGGCTCCTATAGTAAAATGGGGCCACTTTAGTTAGCAAGCTGTCTCGGATACAATTTCTTTGTATGAACAAACCCTGGGGTTAAAAAAAAACAAGCCTGGATAAACCTTGTGGGATTCTGAATGTATTTAACAAGGTACAGCCAAGTCTTCCTAACTGAAAGGGCAAAAGAAGAAAATCTATATGTCCCTATTGGGCTTGCGAGGTTACCTCAACCCCCCAGCAGGCTTTATCATCATGGGATGAGATAATAGGTAGGTAAGAACAGAAAAAAAGTTTTCTTCCTTCATAACAAGCTGAAGCTTGGAAAGTTGTAAAGCATCAAGGATGGAACTGTTGTGCAGATTTGGAATGGATACCCCTATGCAATAGTTTGCTTCACAGCCAGCCTGGCCAGGCAATTTTTTAGACAAATGTTTGATCTGCTGTTCTGAAACATTAGCGATTTCAAGACGTTTTTAAAAGAGAGGACTTCTCCTCCAGAGCCTTTGTCCAACAGTATCCCTTCCTATCCCATTTTGTATCGAACTGCAAACCTAGATACAGCCTTGCACAGAGAAAGCTACATTCTGAATGCTTTGTACCAGGAGAGGTTGTAAAGCAATTTGGCATCAAAGGCAAGGAAGAAATATAAATCCCTTCATGGCACTTGTAAGGTCTTGATTCTGCTCTGAAACTCCTTGAACAGAAAAATCAGGAGTAGTAAAGAGCAAGGACAGCAGGCGTCACCTTCCCATTCCCAAAATATCTGGCAACACTAAGAGCAACGGTGCTCCAAGTTTTGTTGTTCATCGTGCTTATGAAAGCTGCAAGAATCTGGCCACGTAGAACAGCTTTTATAGCCGAACACACCCACACGTGCTTTTACCCAGAAGCTTTTCCAGATTTTCCTTTGAAAATTCTGGTTAACAAATTTCTTCAGATGCATTCTGCTAACTCTCATGGATTCTCCTGTTTGCCTCTTAAGCACCCCATATTTTGCTTCATCATGTGCTTAAAGAAACCAAATTCCTTTCCCCAGGTACTTCTCAGAAATAAACTTCAGCAGGTTATTCTCTCAGGGAAAATTGTCAAATATTTGGAGAAATGCTTAAAAATGGCATTTATTCAGCACAGCTCATCAAGCTGCTCTGAAAAACATAAGTACTAAGGACAGCTGGAGAAAGGTTAGAAAAGCAAGTTACGCTGACATTGCTCTCTCGCTCTTTATTCCAGCAGTTGATGTTACACCGAGCTCTGTATTTGAATTGGCTTGCTCCCTTCCTCCGTCCTGCCTCATTCCACCACTTGCGCATACACCCGTCAGTTTAATTCCTTCAAAGAAGAAAAAGAACAACACGGTTCCTTCGCCCTGCCCTGTAGTAATGAAAAACTGCACAAGAAGACAGAGCAACGCACAGAGCAACCCCTCTTACCCTCCTTCCCTAATGCCTCCAGCGTGCTAAGCTGGGGGCTGCCACCCGCTCACTTGATTAAAGTGCGTCCTGCTTTTGAGATTGCTTCTCCCCCCGCTCCCCAAGAGGTTGGGTGGAGCTTTATTTCTTCCCCTCTTCAGGGCTTGCTTGTTCTTATTTGCCCATTCTGAAAGCTGTGAGTCACACTTTGATGTACAGCCTGTCCCAGGAGAGACAGGAGACCCTAATGAAAGAGCAGGCTGCAAGGGTAATTAATACCTACCAGACATTCAACTGTACTATTAGTGAGTAATATGTGCGTATGTGTGTGCGTGAGCACTGTCAACTGGAGATGAACAGACAGAGATGATACCCACATCGGTACGGCCCCGAGCACCCTGCCAACCCACAGCCATAGCCGTTGACAAAGGAGAGACATCCAACCAAAATCTCCGTCGTGGGGAGCAAACCTGGAAGGGGGTCGGCGTCACGGTGAGACGAGGTAACTGTGGGGAGCCAGGGACTGGGTTGCTAGCGAGGCATACAGGGGGGAGGCCGGCGCAGTGCATCGATTGGGGATGCGATGGAGAGAAGTCGGGAGGGTGATGGATCACCCCTGCTTAAAACAAACAAAAACCAGGCAGCTTGCCAGGAACAGCTTAGGCCAGTTTCATTAAAACTCTTCATTCATCATGCTGAAACGAGGCGGTGTTTGTTATTGCAACGGTGGTGTGCTGGTGCTGTAGCTATTACGAGAGTGGGTGGCAATATAGGGAGGGGGCAGTGGGAGGAGATGGGAGGGTAATGAAGGATGGAGGCGACTGGGAGGCAACAGGGCTCAAGTATCACTTACCATCCGCTGAAGGGACTAAAAATCACCGTCTATCTCCTGCATGGAACTGGGCTGATAAGGCTTCACATCCATCCAGCCAAATCCCCAGGATGAGGGAGGATTCCCTACTTCCAGGTGTATTTATTCCACTCATTAGACCAAATAACGGCATCACAACACGCTGGGGCTTGCTGTGGTGTCAGGCTCAGCTGTGGCCATGAATCCACTTAATGTCACCTCAGGAAATCCTAACAGTGTGATGCTCAAATAAAAGCACTGCACCTGCCTGGAGAAGGACTGGATGGATCTCTTAGGCCTTTCCCACCTCTGCAGTCCGTGTTAGATCCTACTCTCACTGCCCATACACCCAGGGAAAGCAGAAACCAGCAGGCGTGGAAACTGCCTCCCTACGTAGGCTGAGACTCCCTCACTCTTCCGTTTGCTCCCGCTTTCCACTTGATCGCATCTCCCAGGCGGCTCTCAGGACGCAGCCCTGTCAACACGGAGCACACCACCATGCCCTAGCATGAACTAACGAGGGCACGATGCTACCTACCGAGCGGCTTTGTGAGTGACATTAATGCCAGGGTCAAACCTCCTCAAAAGATGTAGTCTTCCTGCCCACCTGCGTCCCAACAAATCTCTCGCTGAACTTTTTCATCAGGCTCCCAGTCAGTGACCCACGTGCCCTGCAGTTGCATGGCTGGCATTAAGGCCAGCCTTTGATTTTAAAGCCCGGTGACTGCAATTCCTCTGGAGAAATCAGGCTTCACGTAAGTGTACCTATTAAATGACATCCATGTTGGCCCATTCACAGCGACTGCAGCTGTGTTAATGTCTGTGAGGGAGGGGGAGAGAAGGTGAGAGCTCGTTTTGCTGTGATGTGTTTTATTGAGCAGCAAGAGACACTGCTCGTACACTGACAATAGAAATCCAGGAACACAACCATCCGAGGGTTGAGATGGGGGGAAAAAAAAAGTGTGTATGACAGGGAACATTTGCACTTTTACTTATCTTCATGCGCACCCAACGAAAGAAAGCCTTGGGGTGTGCAGGTGCGTGTGTCTAAGCTGTGTCATCAGCCTGGCCTGAAATCACAGACCCTGGGTTCCCCGGTCTGAGCTCCTGCTAGGCGTGAGAGTCGGTATTCATTTCCACAGCGGGTTACCCTTCCAAGAGGAATAGCTTTGTGTGTATGACCGAAACCACAAGCAACCTCAACAGCAAGAAAGCTGACTCTGGGGAGACATGTGAAAACACAGAAATAGGTACCCACAGGGCCCTCGAAGGAAACCTTAGCATCCCTCTCTGCCACGGTGCTGGAGACAGGCTGGTAAGCATGCCTGTGCATCGTGGTGCTCACCCTCCTCGCATCCCAGTTATGGAAACAGGTATAGTCTCATTGTGAGAGTAAGAGATAAGTCTGCGCTAGTTACAACCATCAGCTGAGGAAATGCAATATCCCCAGTCCATCCCGGTCGCAGCTAAGGGGTGTTTTTGCTATGTCCTTTGGTGTCATGACGTACAGGCTACAAACGAGCGTTCTCACTGGCTATGTTTTGAAGTATCTACTGCAGCAACAGCAGCTGCATAATGGTAATTAGTATTGGCCCAAGATTTTTGAAAGGAACATTTTCTGGGAGAAAATTCAAGTTGAACAGAAACGGCATGTTTTGCAGGAAAATATCAATTGTGCTGAAATCTTCAAGAAAAATTTTCATGACAGCATCTCATTTGGGTAAGGTTGAAAAAAAGTTGTTTTTGCATTACATGAATATAACACAAAGGGGAAGTTAAATGCTTCGGTAAGGTTGAAACAAAACATTTTTAGACTTTTGATGAATGCTTCTAATGTTATAACTTTCCCCACCATCTTTTCTCAGGTCAGATGACATAAATCTTGAAATCTTAGATTTTCCAGAGATGAAAACCTGGTTTTCAATCACCTAGAGTATTCCAAAAGATACATTTTTTGGCATTTTCACAAATTTCCATCTAGTTTTCAGCAAACAGAGAAATAAATGCCTTCTCCCCAGCAACGCAGATGACACAAGTATTCTTTCAGTGGAGGCAACCCCAAATCTGGGCAGGTGTACCTCACCTAGCAGTCTTGCGAGCCAATGGCCCGGTCGCTACCAACATTCACGCTGCTCACGTCTTTACACACCTATGTCTGTTACTTGGTAGCAGACCTGCTTAGGCTACAGATAGCTTAGATTTGCCTGCAGGCACTACAAATCGTAACCCTCCACAGGACTGCTGTGACTCAGTGTCGGAGCCAGGGACAGGATTTAAGCCTCACACCCCAACATCCCCAGTTCCCTGTCCTTCCAGACAAACAAGACTCACTTCTTTCCAAGCCTACAACTGCAGCGCTGGTTTTCCAATGTCCGCCTTGCCTTAGCTGATTAATAACTCACTCACTAGAAAGTTTCTCCTAATGCGTGACCTAAATATTCTCCGCACTTCCCCTGTTGGCTAGCGAGAATAATTGGTCTCCCCTCTTTGCCACACATTCCTTCACGTATCAGCAGGCAGGCCTCACAGCTCCCTTCTGCCTTCTCTTCTCCAGACTTCAATGGCATTACACCCGGGGTGATGGCGTAATCTGGCCCATTCGCGCCCAGCTCTCTCAGCCTTCCCCTCAGAGGTCTTCCTGTGCATGAAGAATTTGTCTGGTTTTCTCCGCTTTAATGGTGCACAAGGGTGTTCTCCCTGCTCCTCCGATGTGTGTCCGGCACAGCTGTGCCTCAGGAAACCGGATTTAAAGAGAATGATATTTGCCCATTTACATCGATTGTGGGACTGAAAGGTTCTAACAAACCCTATTCTAAAATCAATTTTTCTGACTTAAAGGGCCCCTGCTGTATTCCGGTAACGAGAATAAAATATCGCATTTCACCAAAATCCTATTATACTGTCATGAATATTCCATCACACTGTCAAGAACCAGGCGGTGGTTCTCTATGGTGTCTTCCTTATTGATGGGCAATCATCCTGCTTAAAGGTTCAGTTTGAACAAGGTCTCAAGAGGCCCAGATCCTTCCCTGCAGTGCACCAAAGCCCAGCAGTTCCTCCTGAGCAGCATCCACCCCGGTGATCCCTGCCAGTGCAGATCCCCCTCCATACTGCACCAAGTGGGCAATTGAAGATCCTCGTCATCTTTCAAGAGGTGCCTATCAACCCACAGGATTAGGCTCTGAGCCGTGAAACCTCAGAAGAGAGAGGTGACATCTGTGGCTGCTTTCCTGCAGGTGCCGCTGTGCATGCTCAGGAACCAGGGCTGCAGCATCTTCTCTCAAGCACCACCTCTTTGGGTCATCTTGGGGCCACCATGTCATTTTGCTCCATGTCCTCAAACTGGTCATTTTTACCAGCAGCCCCAGGAAGCTGAGGAACTCTGATTTAATGTTTGGTGTAACACCCCAGGACATACAGGCAGATGCCAGTCCTAAGAGGTATGCATATGCACCCCCACCTTTCCAGATTTCTCACAGACCCCACATCAAGGCTCAGATGTTTCATCTTGGCCAGAGAGGGAAAGGGGAAAAAGAGAAATAAAATCTGAATCAAAACTTCTGAAAAGTTGTGGAGGATAAAAACTCTTGAGTCCAGATCCAGGAATAAATTTTACAGCTGGCACCTGTTTGCCTTCATTACAAACAAAATGCAAAGCTCTGATTACACCACAAGCTTTAAGACACTTAAAAGCTAACTGTGGATCAAACTTTTTCAGATGAAGCCATGTTCTACCCATTCAAATTAGTTGCTGCTTTTTCCAGATGGTCTCTCCCATCACTTTTCTAAGCTAAAATAAGTGTGTAAAGGAATCCTTCTGGGTTGTCTTCCCACCTTTCATTTCAAGGATGCTGCTATTTCTTCCACTCCTCTCACAAGGAGTCAGGAAGGTGGGGCCCTGCAGCCGTGCCTCCTTCATTACAAACACAAACTAAAACGCAAGAAAATCCACCTGAACGTAGAAAAACACTTTTTAACTCTGAGGATGGTCAAACACTGGAACAGGTTGCCCAGACAGGTTGGGTAGTCTCCGTCTGTGGAGATACTCAAAACCCAGCTGGGCAACCTGCTCCGCCTGACCCTGCTTGAGCAACGGGGTCACACTAGACGGCCTCAAGAGGTCTCTTCCAACCCCAACCGTTCTGTCATTCATTCATCATCTCAGGGCTCTGCTTTGCTGAAATTGGGGATTATGCAGCCGTTTTCACAAAAAGTTACGGCATGCAGAAAATCTTTTCTAAGCCAGGACATACCCTGCAAAATTCGTTAAAAAAGAAAAAAAAAACACTAAACAGATACACTGAAAAGATGATAGCTGCACTAGTATGATAACGCAAGGAAGTGTTAGAACTACATGGCACAGCCTTCATCTTATTCCTTAAATAACAAGATATATTATGTCACTCACTTTTCTTCATAATTTATGCAGCGCACAGAACGAGTGAGGCAAGGTTCCTCGACTCCATGACTTAATCTGTACCTTTTCAAACCTTAATATTCTCCTACTGTAGTCTGCTCTTTCCTTCCTTCTTCCCTCCTCTTTCTTTCTCTTTCTTCCTCCCTTCCTTCTCCCTCCTTCCTTTTCCTTCCTTCTTTCCTTTTTCCTCCTTCCTTCCTTTCTTTCTCTTTCTCCCTTCCTTTTTCTTTCTTTAAAAAAACAACAAAACCACAATTAAAATGCTGACAAAAAGAATAAAGTGACATCTTTGAGCCTATAGTTGAGATTTCCGAGGCTGCCTGAGGGGTTTACATGGACAACTCCCACTTATTTACCTGGTAATTTCAACAAAAAGCTCTCTTTGACCCTATGGACAGAGCGTAGGAGTGGCTTTCCTGCTCCCCACCCACATAAAAACCTTCTGGTCTTCTTTGGGGGAGTGAAGCTCCAACCTGCTCTTCCATTTATTGATGTTTTCTTGTGCATTGCGAGTATAATCATTACTGTGGCAAGAGGTGCCTGTGCTAAGACCATACCTGAGGCAGACCGACCACTTCTCCACTTGGAAAGGTGTTACTCCACGCAGTAACAATCTGAATATCCTGCAACATGGGGAAGCGGCAGTGATTCACCAAGTCCTTTTGATATTCAAATAATAATGGACAATTATCCCAGAAATAGCGCCAACTGCCCCCACACAGATAAATACCTCCCCTCGCTTGCTACTCACAAACACGGGTTTCCAAGTTTCCCCTGCCGAATAAGCACAGTTGTGGTTTCTGTTCAGGTGTACCACCCTCACACCCCGAGTGCCCTGGGGCACATTCACAGACCTCCGGAAAGGCTTCCACAAATCTTTCCAGAGTGGCGAGTAAGGAAAGGGCATAACAACCCACGGCTGCCGTGTCTGGCAGGTAACCAGCAACTTGAGAGCTGCTCCATATGAAACAGAACTTTTTGGGGGGACTGCCGGACACTGCCAGACCCCACGATACCTGGCAGGCTCGGTTAATTCGTTCTGCCCCCTGCCGTCGCATGGGATCCCCCCCCTGCTCCACGGCCAGACCCCTCAGGCTCAGGGGGGCCAATGGACTAAATTACAACCACAAGTTCGTACGTAGTGGGTTTCACACGGAATTGGCTGGAGCCGGGTGGGAAGAGACAAGAGACGCAGCAAGCGGCGTGCTGGTAACAGATAACCTGGGCTTGCCGGCCCGGCTGCCGCCGCCTGCCCTCGGCGGAGGAGATGAGCGTGTTATCTTCCAGCTGCACATGCCTAGCAGCCGCTTACAGTGATCCAAGGGGAGATTCAGGCGCACGCATGCAAACACAAAATACTTCCCTTCTTTTCAAAATTTTAAATCAAATGCATTTATCTGCTCCCAAGAAGAGAAATGAAATAGGAGGAATTCACGGTGCTGCTACACATCTCCCTCTTGAAGATGTCCCACCCGTGGTCAGGGTGCCGCATGGGGCTGTTCTCAGATGGCTTTTCTTCAGCAGGGATTGCAAATGCATCTTCCCAGGGCTTTTTCCCAAAAATGAAAAGGAAGAAAAGAGAGAGGGGAATCTTCTTGACTATAAGACCCCTTTGAATCTGTCCTGGGTGCAAATATATGCCTGTATCTCTTCACAGTTTTTCGTATTTTTCACACAACTGATAGCACAATATTGGCTTCTCACAGCATCAACCCATAGACTCTTCTGCCACCCCCAGCACAGACACGCTGCCCTCCAGGGCCCAGCCCAGCCCGCCTCACACCACCACGGACCCACGCCGCATGGATCCAACATAGAGCACTAAAACCTCTATTTCTTCCCCTCCCTCCCTCCCTCACACACACATACCACCCTCGACCTCACATAAACACCCAGCCTCAAAAGGCACAAAAGCACAGGACATTTTGCTTGAATGCAGAGCCCTCGCTCCACACTCCTCCCTTCCTCGAAGCCTCACCTAAAAAAGCAGGAGATAGCCCAGCGCCTCACCTCTCACTTCCTGCTCTCATTACATCACAGACTGCAAGGACATGGCTTCTAATAATGTATATAACATCTGCTTTAAACTAAAAAAGCAGCAAGAAGCATCATGCATTGCTGGCTTTTAGACAGAACTTATCTGCAAATAAAACAGACAATGTGCCTGTGTGCTCATTTAGGGTCTTTTGTTTCACGGCTGATTATTTAATTTCAAGTGCCCTGAGTGTCTCAGGCATTTACCACAAATGAATGAAGATGCAGCTTCTGTGTGTCAGGAATATACAAGCTCAATTCAACAGGATACAACGAGTGAAGGTCATGAACAAGCACGGGGATAAGCAGAGGCACGAGTGGGTGGTTAAAGGCAGCTCATTATTACTCAGCAAGGCCCGGACATAAAATAATGGCTTCTGTTCAGTTTGTTTTGGAGAGGCTTTATTAGCTCTTTCTCTTCCCATAGGCAAACGAGAGAGGAAGAGTTTACCTAGTTGATCTGACAGGCTTGGCGACTAGTTTCCAGAAGAAGCTTGGGTATGGTGCAGCAGGCGGTAAAGAGGGGACCCATGGATGATGGAAATGTTAAAGAGAACATCCAGGCTGTCACACAGTACCCTGAGGCACCCAAGGTCCAAGCTCAATTGCCCTTAACTCTTACCTACCACCCAGGGACAGAGAGAGGACAAGTCAAAGCACAGACAGGCTAAACCCAGACCCGAGCCTTCACTGCAAAACGGGGTGCCGCAGAGAGGAGGAGACCGGGCGAAGCTTGCAGGGCTTGCAAACTGAGGGCAAGGGGGTTGGAGCTGGAGTTGCCAAATTTGATTTGGTCTAGTTGTCAAAACCCACACGTGACAATGGAAACCCTTCCACCCTTTCCATAGGTGCTGGGGGAGTCTTCCGTCAGTCCTGAAGCTCAGTCTGAATTTCCTTTATCATTTGATCTTGCACAAGGCTCCAGAGGAGTCAGGCGTGTCCAGCTCCTTCGCTGTGGAATGGCACAGCCCATGCTTTTTGAATGACCCACAGTCTGCAACCACAGGCGCTTGTTGAGCAAACAGGTTTCCTACTTAACCTGCGTTTACTTTTTCTGAATCTCTGCGGTTATTTTGCTGTGAATGTTACAGCTTTCAGCAGTACATTTTGGTCCTTATCAGATAAAAAAAGAAAAGAGAAAAAAAAATTTCCAAAACATTTTTGTCTAAATTTGCCTGCCAGTCACAATTTTCAACTCAAAAAGCTCTCTGGCACAGCACTAGAAAAGCTATAAGCTGCAGAGCTGCATTATTCAGTTTCCTCCACCTCTAGATGTATTATTTAACTTCTTGGCAATAATGTCAGGGACGTAATCCAATAGAAATGCAGAGAAACAAAGGAACTCAAAATTTCAGAACAGCTCAAATTGGTTTTCAGTGCTTACTTTATAGAAACTGAAAAAAAAAGAAAAAAGAAAAGAAAAAAAAGAAAAGGAGGCATAACGTTATCAGTGTAGAGGTGACACAGCAGGCACACACTCATGGAGGCAAATCTAGAACCCCCTTCCTCTGGCTTCTAGTAGGAAATCTTTAGCTACTGGAGCCAAAGGAAAACTCTCCTGGCTGCTGCTTGTCCCCTCCATGATCCAACAACACTCACCCACTCACCTCCTTGTCAGGTTAAAAGCTACATTTCTCAAAGAGAAATTTATTGAGTGACCAATCTCATTTACATGCTCCACTAGTCAGCTTCCCCAGGGCAGGATAAATTCCTTGTTTCACAGGTGTCCATGAGGCTGACTTACCCAGAATGCATGTCCCCACGGGTGAGATATCATGAACATAAACCACCCATTCCCAGCACACTCCCCAGTTGCGTTTGCCATCCGAATCCCACCTGTACTTAGCCTCAGTTCTCTCTAATATTCGTTTGTTCTTGCTGCAAGATCATCGGGGTAGGAACCTCGCTCTTTTTTATAGCAGTAAAATGCCCACAAGGAATAACAAGAAGAAGGAGAATCAATGTTTATAGTTTACAAGGTGCCTTGAAATTCTAAGATTAAAGGTCCTTTTTGCTATTATTCTAAAGTACGCTCTTAAACAAATACCTGCTGTTCTCAGATACCAGAATACGTCCTTTTTCCTCCATTATTACTATTACTCTAAAAATGTTAAATGGCCCTTCATTTCCTTCAAGGATCAGAAGAGCTTATGGCAAATACCAATTTGTTCCTGATGCTGAGGAACAAGCTGAAGCACAGAGAAACCAAGTACACACGAGTCCGTGGCCGAGACATGAAAATAGATGCCCCTGATCCCGTCCGCGCTGCCTTCACTCCAAGACGCGCTTTATCACTGCACAAGGAGCCCACATTAAAGGCGGGGTGGCAAAGACTTTGAAAGTGCAAAGAACAAGACTGGTTGAAGAAGGGGTGAGAGGATTTGCTGCAAAGGTGAAGCACTGCAGAGCAGATGATGCCACCAAGCAAAGATTTCTCTGACAGGGAGCGTGTCTGCATTCTCCTAGTCATGCCGAAGGGGAGGGGGGACATCTCCCCAGCTGATGCTCAGTAGCTTAGCGTTTATGTATTTATAACTCTTTTTATATTGTCAGACCTTTAAGATCATAAATTATGCTCTGTACTGCACGGCATTATGGTTAGATGTCTCGGGTTTTAGAGGGAGGGGTTTAGGAATAAAAAACCCCTCTCCACACACTGAGCAAGTCCAAAGCAACCTGGCTACTCAACAATAAAAGCTCTTAAAAATGCAGCATCGTGGTTTGATGTAGGAAGGTTCAAAGAGACAGCAGTAGACCAAATATAATTTTAATACAACAGTCTCCAGCCACCAGCTTTTTGTGAAACTTTTAATGATTATGGGGCTACGGGGCAGTGCCTGGCAAAGCCCCTATCCCAGCACAACCAGTAAGTCTCCCGCAGATGTTTGCCAGTTCAGAGCTTCTCACAAATTTGGTCCCCAAGCTACACATTAGTGTGGCATAGCAATCTCTGCAAAGGAGAAACTGTATTATAAAACCCACACTGTCAAGGACCATCCTGGGGCTACTTTTGGATGCCAAAACGCATTCTGGATTCATGGGATTTTATCATTTGAACGCACAGGCAGAGCATTTCAAACAACCTCTTTCTCGCTGGTGCTGGTGGGTTGGTGGAGAAGAATTTATCTGGAAACCAGGCAAAAAATCTTAGCAAAATCTTTGACAGCTGAGAAACCTGCTCAGCAGGATCCTAAAGCTTTAGCAGTCTGGTCTACTAGATTGCTCTCCAGACACTCGACTGGTCCACCTCAAGCTCTGTAAACAGAAAGCAGAAAAAGATCCCAAGCCCTAATACCCAGACACCAATCTAGCCAGAGCTTTCCAGAGCATCCATGGAGGTCAAGGCCAGCACTCCGGTTCAAGCCTTCTGCCTGTAAGATGTCAGAAAAGCAGTGAAGGAAAATGGAAGTGATCAGGTTGCTCATCAGCTCGCAGCCTGCAGGCACAGAGCGAATCTGGGGAGCTGCTGCCTGTCAGGTACTGCGGGACGGCACAGACACTCATGCAACATGCTCCCCCACGACACGGGAGCTTGATCATAGGTGCCGAAGACCGAGAGGTCATAAAACCGCACGGTGTGAAATCCGCGGCACTCCTTTCTCCCTGGCAGCATAGCAAGCACCCACACATATTAATTAATTCCCACGGCTGAAGGGGAGCAGCAGCTGCTGAAGCAAAGCTGTTGCTTGACGATGCCTGGCAGGGTACAGACCCATGCTTGACACCTGGCAGGGGCACGTGCTGTGTCAGGGGTGCGGGGTACCAGCCCCTAAAACTCAGGGAGGACCGCAGCAGGGAGCAGGAGCCTTTGCATGGGGAGATGCCTTGGCCCCAAGCGTAAAAGCAAGCCCGTTGAAGGGCAGGGTGGCAGAGAAAGCAGCAGGTGGATGAAGTACCTAAAAAGCCCCGGCACACCTGCCTCTCCCTCCGGGGACTCAGCAATCACGCAAGCCTCTGAACAAGGAGGGGGGGCACCGGCGCAGTGCTGGGTCCCCAGGGCAGAGCTCCCAGCCCCCCGGCTCCCGGCCCCGGGGGGCTGGTGCAGGTCAGCCTGGCAGGCAGCCATGGGCTTCTGCCACCCGGCCCCGGGGAGGCGAGAGGGTGCTGCTCCCGGCCCTCGCTCCGGCGACGCAAATGCCACGGGAAGCGATGCCGCGCGTCCCCATTTGTCACCGGGGCCAGCATTAACAGAATGTTTAAAAGTCATGATGTCATCGCTATTAATCAGGGCCCTGCTGGGCCATGCTCCGGCGCTGCATATTAATCACCAGCGGCCCCGGGACTCGCTTATCTGGAGAGGCTAAGTTTAGATCCATAAAACATGATTTATTTTTAAAAGTAGCATTATTAAAGATGAGCTACAGCCTCGTTCGCACTCCCGCTGAAGTCTCCTTTAGGAAAAGGTTGGTATTTTGGAGTTGGTACGGAAACCGTCATTATTTTGAGCTTGAGAAAGCTGTCAGGTGTGATACTGGCCTTTGAATGTCTTGGATCTCGCTCCTACAAAGGAGGATCATCCCAATGCCCCAGCAGAGTCACGGCTTGGGGAAAAAGTTCCCATTTGAATCACTTTCAACTGCAGATGGGACAGGGCTAACACCTCAGCAAGAGCAGGTGACATTACATGCAGATCTGAGTGCCCCTGCGATGGTAACAAATGGCAGCGTCCCACCCCGCACGCCGGGATATGGCCTTTACCAACAGGTGAGCCCTTTGAATACCGGCCCATAACTGACATCTAGCATATTAACTTATTTTTTGTGCTCTGCAAAATGCTTCTGTTGGATCAGCAGTATGATTGATCCACACAAATGATTTTGTAAAAGCCTGCCTGCACTTAAATTTATATGAGTTTAATTACAGTGACTTTAAAAATCACTTTAGCTCTGGTCCAATCCACACACAGGAAATGTACCGGTTTAATAAAATCATTTTCTAAATCGGTCTGCTAAATTTGATTTGACTCCTTGCTTATTTGCTCATACTTTGGATTAAAGAGGTTCTGGTGCCGGTTTGGTGTGCGCAGGTGACATCTACATGGAGTCCCCCAACCCAAACCAAGAGACTCCACCAGTCTGTTCCAGCAGTTCAATTAACCCTGTGCCTAAGCCAACCCAGTTAAAACAAGTGCAAATCCCATATGCGGGACCAACCCAAGAGGTTTGGCAGACAGAGCAGGAGAGAGGAAAGCCTCGCCGGGATGAGACGCGAGACATTAATTCCGTCGGCGAGGGAAGGCTTGCTCCTTCATCGCCCACAACAGCCACCAACAATGATCACGGTACTCTCTCATGGGAACCATGGGGTGATACTGGGTCCCCACGTGGCTGTAAGAATCATACTGGGACCTGTGTCATTGCCACACTGCCTGGTCCCGCCGGGTTAACTGCCACTGAGGGAGAAGGGCCAAGACCAGCCCTACTCCTCTCTGGTGACAACTGCCTGAACCCTGGTGCCCCACAGGCACTGTCCTGCTGCTCTCGCCACCATGGGGGATGCGTGCTGAGTCATTTGACAGCTTCACTGCTCCCAAGGTAGCGACCCAGCTTCTCGGCCTGCCTTCTTGGCCACACCATCACCTCAGGCCGGGCTGTGCAGTGAAGCTCATCCAGGGCCTCTTACTCATAGACTGAGAGAGACACGTAATGCTGTGATCATTCATGTTGACGAGCCTTGGGATCCCATCTGACAGCAGCAAGGGGACTCAGCAGACCAGGATATTCATCAAAGTGCTTAAATATGAAACTGGCTGGCTATTCACTGTCATCTCAAAGGAGCCAAAGTTTGGCCTGCCAGTCTACAGTCAGTGAAGAAACAACCCCTCATGGCTAAGCTGCTCATTCAACCTATACCTCTCCCTTTGGGTCAGGCTTTTGATAAAAGTGGTCTCACACACAGCTCTTTCCCACTGCGTGACGGTGAATTCCCCAAGTCTGGGGGATACCCTGACTGCCCACATCGTGGTTCAGAACGGACCTTCTGAAACCAGAGGCTCACACAATCCTACTGCGGAGGGCTCCTGCAGCCACGTGGGCTGATAGCAGGGCCAGAGGTAGGGGGGAAAGCTTGCGGAGCTTCCTAAATGACAAGGTTAAATTGCAATTGCTTGTTACCTGTACCTAATGTAATGAATCAACACGCTGCAGATAACAAACACAATTACCACACAATTTACCAGCGCATCCCTTTGGGAGGCAGGACCATAACGCAGTCCCTCCACCTCAGAGTTTCTGCAGCTGAGCTCACCTTGGAGGGCTTGCTGTGACTGACAGCTATGATTTTCTGCAGAGTCTTTACAAAGTTCAAATCAGGGGAGCGGGAGCATTAAATTTAAACAGGTATGGTGGGCTTTTAGGGTTTTGCTTTTTTTCTTTTGGGTTCACTGTCTTTTGTGATCTGAAACAAAGGATGGAGAATGTAGGGGAAAGTCTGCAAGCAGACAAAGTCCAAGCCTCTAAAACTCTGCTTTTCCCTCTAGTGGGAGTAGGATTGAACGTCCACCCAGACAGGCTGGCCCTGCCAGAGATAAACAGAAGCAATGCCAGCTCCAGAGCTGCCGCTCAGACAAAAGAAGCAGGACCAGCACTTTCCCCACGACTTTTGATTAGGCAGCTCCCAAATGGGGCAAGCACAGGGTTTTGGCTCAGCTTCCCAACAGAAGCCACCGAATGAACCTGCTTACCTCCCCTTCCACACGTCCATGGCACTGATGCCCTCTCTGGGGAAAGCTGTATGGGGGACTTACCCAAAAAGGCGGCACTCTTTCTGCAATCCACTCCTGCACTTCTCCTCTTTCTCATTCAAATCCCCTGTGAACCATGCTAGTTAAATCCCTCTTTCACTGTAGTTGGCTTGTCGTGTTCCTCTGCTCATTAGGCTGGCAGCATGAGCTCCATAGTGTTTGCACTTCAGCAACAGAATTTCTGCTGTGAAGTACGACTGTCATCCACTTGCCTGGACATGTTGTTCCTAAAAATAGCTTCATCCTTGTTTTCTTACTCTCTAACAAAACAGGCATTCTCTCTACCTGAACCTTGATCACCAAATTCCCTTCACAGATCCTCACAACCGCTCCCTCAGTCTCCTCCTCTCTACGTAAATTATTACTGCTAAAACTTTTCCTTGCCAAGCCACCAGCCCACCTCAGACCTTCCACTGAGTTCCTTCTTCCTCAGGTCTCTAAAGGTCAGAGGACGAGCATCCACTTACCCCACACGCATACTGGGTCTCCTGTGATGAACACCTTGGCCACAGCCTGTCACTGACAGGGAATGGTCACAGCCGGCTGGGGAACCAGATGACGACACGTAAGCTGGGTGTGATGAACTCCCTACCCATGACAAGAGCGTGTCTACAAGGGAAAGCCCCACTTCTGGCAGAGCCAAATAACTTATCGCATCTAGAGAAGATTCATCCTGCAACTTGGAGGGAGAGGAAGCAGTTAACAGCTCCTCATATTCAGGCATCTCCGCGTTAAGATGTAGGAAACCTGGGGCTGATTGTGTGCTTATACCAACAGTACAGAGAAGCCACGACAAGCAATGCAGAACTGCAGCAGCATGGATGTCACCTTCTTGCCCTCCTCACCTCATCCTTCTAGGCTCCACCATGTCCCACACCCACAATGCCTCAAACACCGCTACCACACAGAAAAAGGCAGAGGCAGAGGAGCAGCAGTGCTCCCCTCAGCATAGGGGAGAGGCATTTTGGGTTGGGGATGCCTCCGGTGGTTGTGCCCTACTGCCAGCACCCTCCATCTCTTGGACTCTCCAAGCAAACCAGAAAGGTCGCATATCCTCAGACCGCTAAAAGGGGGAACCGGGACTTCGTTATCTTGTGGAATTGGTGATGAAAAGCAGTATCTCTGCACATCTCAGGGCTCCCGAGCACAATACATACCAAAGCCTTGCTAACTGTTTATTATTAAGATCTAAAAATCAGTTGTGTGTCGTTGTAACTCCTGTCCTCGACTGATGAGAAGAGGGCCCCGAGGGAAGGGAAAACATTTTCCAGGGAAGAAGCTTTTAACATCAGAAGGCCGGAAACCAAACAGCACTCCCCGTGCCTCTGCCTTACATGCCGGGTGCAGCGCTCGCCCTGTGCCAGCGCGGTGGAAGGAGCAAGGTGCCCAGCTGGCCCCAGGCGGGCAGGGCGCGCTGGGCAGCCGCTCGCTGCCACTGGGCATGCAGCACCACCGCGGAGCGGAGAGGACAAGTTCTTGCCACCATCCTAGCCCACAGATCTTCCCCCACTCAAACGGCAGGGGAAGAAAACTGTGGAAACAAGCTCCATACCAAAATTTGAGCCACCCAGCTACAGTTTAATCTCCCTTGGGAGTGAGGTGGGGTCTCTCGAAGTTCTCAGCAGTGCCTAGTCACACAGCCTGGGCCAGCAGGCGAGAATGTCCAGCTCCCAAGTATTTGCTTTTTTGTGCTCTGTGCCCTGCCAGGGGAAAGAATGTTCTATCCCTCCAGATGCATAACCCGTGAGACGAGAGCAGACAGGCTCTTTCCAGAATGCTTTGGGTACTCTTTTTTATCACCTGGCATCCTCAACTATAATTTCTAAATATGGGCAAAGCAGCTACCAAACAATCTCTTTCTGATTCGGTAATGACTTAAACACTCAATACAAGCATAAATGGCTACAGCTAGCGTAAGTGAACTGAAAATCTTGCTTGTGTGAACTCATCAAGAAGAACATTCAACTTCTAGTGGCTCCAAAACCAGCTGCAGTTTACACACGCCCTTCTTTCTTTCCTCTCTCTAACGACATTCATCTTTTCTCAAAATCAAAAAGGTCAGGCCAGGAGTCTCTGTGCTGTACCCAGAAGGTACACGTCACTGCACGAGTTGGAACATCTGACCACGCCACCACGCTTAATCAGTTTCCTGCTGGCATCCACTGTGGATCCAATGCTTTCGCAGCTCCACCACGGCACATCTGCACATCTTGCAGAGTGGGCACAGAGCAGTGCAGAAGTGCCAGCAAAGTGCTGCAATGGGTGAAGGGATCTGAATGTGTAATGTATTGCACTGAGTTTTAATGGATTCTCTTGCTCAAATGGATGTAATAGTTTCTCTAGCTCAGCTCCAGAACCTGGATTCACAGACTAGCACCGTATGTGCTGTCCAGTGTCACCATACAGGGTGCCCTCAAGTTGTAATTCAGATGTAACTACAAAGAAGTGTGCTGCTATGCTGCAAAGCCTTCCAAGAGCCAGGTCCCTATCTGGGTGAAAATACCCTTCAGTTCTCTCACAGTATCATATCAGGGTTGCTTTGAAATGTGAGACTGAAGGATAGCAAACGTGTGTATCTGCAATTGCTTCCTTGCTGAGAGACAAACCAGGAAAACATGCCTGTGACAGATCCAGCAGAAGGACCAGGTCAGAGGGGACCATGACAGCTGGTAGGATTCTTTCCCAATCCTCACCTCACCGCATGTCCTGGTTTCGGCTGGGATAGAGTTAGTTGTCTTCCTAGTAGCTGGTACAGTGCTGTGTTTTCAGTGTGGTATGAGAAGAATGTTGATAACACCCTGATGTTTT
>JAVKLA010000030.1:4989387-5064583 GCA_034782735.1 Sagittarius serpentarius | reverse complement strand
CTCCCCCATCCCACTGGGTGGGGGGGGGAGCGAGTGAGCGGCTGCGTGGTGCTGTGTTGCTGGCTGGGGTTAAACCATGACACCCCACAAGCAAAAGAAGTCAAATCTCTTCTCCGAATATTTTCCTTTGGTTTCTGGTTGCATCTCTTTAGAAAGCAGATCTAATGAAAACACAGGAGAGTCTGTTCTTTGTGGCCATGAGGTTAATAAGAGTGGAACACAGGAGCAGCAGGAGCTGCAGGAAGAATAATTCCTTTTAAAGCTGGAGATAGGAAGCCTATAGGTGGTAAGTGTGACATTTCCACATGGAGGAGTCCAGCTTAATTACCTACAATTCAAAGGTAGAAAGTTATACATTAAGGCAGGCAAAAAGAAAGTGGTAGGAGAGGACAGACTTCGGCCGCTCATGAAGATTTAACATCATTAACTCTCCGGCTTCCAGGAATGTTACTGTATTTTCGCTGGCCAAATACCAATACAGCTAATTGCATTTGTGTTACCTGCCGTTCAATGAGAAATTGTCTCTCATTGCCTGCACTGTCGTATAGTACAGGAACACACGGCAATACCAAGCAGAGTGGCTCTACTTCATTTGTAGGTAAAACAATTCCTGTGTGCATTAAGCTTGGCTCAGCAAGACACGCAGACAACACCAAGGGGATGGAGCTGCTGTTATTCAGATGGCAGTCAGTTCTGGCACGCTGACAGGGACAGCATCCACAGGTGCTAAGTGCCTGAAAGTTATTTGGCAGAGCCTGCGTGACTGGGTAGTGCTGGTAATCGTAATATCTGGCCAATTGAGTATCTGAGTGAGTCACCTATTCACCTACTCAGTATTTGTGTATGCTACAGACAGACATATGGTTTACAGCAAACCAGGGAACAGGCACTGCTGCACACTCATTTCTTCGTCTTTCCCAGGGTTCGCTGGTGCATTCTCAGTTGAGACGGATACAGGCCAAACTTCCTTTCCAATATACCACTGAAAAGGCTATATTCTGACAGCTGTTGTTATTGCCTTCATCTCTTTTCTGCTGCTCATGCCTGATAAAATGAGGAACCGGTGGCCACCTCTGTGTTACCAGGCTCCCAAGGTCAGACGTACTGAAAGGACCAAGATCTGGGTTCCCAGGTACGTTTTCGTGTGCTACAAAGTTGGTGTAAGAGCCTCCCGTTACCCCTGTCCTCTTGTCTGAACGCTATTTACATCTGTTCAGTTGCACCAATACAAGTGAGGCCACACAAAATAAAACGGGTACAATTAGTTAGCCCCCACCCCCACCCTAAAACCCTGTAACAAAACAGCATCATTTCCTCAAGCTGACTGACAGGAGCACCCCCCCTGCCCCTGGCCCAGCACTGCAGCTCACGCAGCAGAAAGCAGAGTACCATGAGGAAAGCTCCTTCCCTCGGGTCTGCTCCTGACCAGACAAGAGTGGGGAACCACTGCCCAGTCTGGGCTTAGTCTGTAAGTAGTTTTGTTCTATTATAGATAGCACGAGAGAAGGCAAAGGGAGAGAATCAAGACCCACGTGTGGATGTCAGAGAAAGCAAAAGATCACATGGAGCCCATCTAACACTTCCTTTGCAGGGCACCACTTGGCTGAATTCCCTCTGAGATGGGTCCCCTGACGAGCAGATGACGGCCAACAGGCCTGCCCCTCCCGCTCCTCCTGTGCCTCTGCTGCTGGGCGCGAGGAACCTGCGGGAAGAGACACTGTACACCCGCTGCGTTCACCGCGCACAGCTCCTCAGCTGCACCAGGACAAACAGTCACCACCCGCAAGATGCCAAGGTTCAAATCTGATCAAATCCGTTTCCTTTGCCGTGCAACGCTGCAGCAAAGGCTGTTCCTGCTTGCATCTGCTCTGAGTGCCTCCCTCCATCACCACCTCCCAGCTGCTGCAAGACCACTTTGGCACCCCCCTCCCATGTCACTGTATTTGCCGGCTGGTAAAAACACCCGTGACCAATGTGACCGGCTGATCCCACGGACAGAGCAGCACCAGCGCTGGAACAGCAGCCCGAGAGGCGACGGACCGGGGTCCTCGCGCAGAGGTGACTCACACGCATGATCGGGAGCACTCAGGAGAGACCCCCTTCCCTTAGAGCTGAAGCAAGAAGCCGCATCCCTCAACAGGGGGAGGGTCCAGCTTTTTTGCCTTTAAATACTCCCTACTGTCCCCAGCCAAGAAAGCTGTTCTCCCCCTTTCTCTTTGCCCTCAAGCAGGAGGATTTAGGGAAAATTCAAGGGCCCCATTTCCAGAAGCTGACATCTCTGAGGCAACTGAGGACAGAGACCTCTGATTTCTGAACACCCTTCTTCTACCTCATTCTCCATGCATTGGTCATAGGCGACTAAAGAGGCAGATCTGGAAGGGAAAAAAACTTCAAGAGTTGCAGTTTTACCATGGAGGGGCTGGAGCCTCTTCATAGCTGAGACTGTAATCAGTTTCCACTCTCAGCTCTGACTTAAATAACTCTTCATATGCATTCCCCTAACTTCAGCTCATAATTGCAGGATTTGGTATCGAAGCCAAAAAGATTGGTTTTCCCCCTTCCCTCCTCCTTACTGCAATTTGAAGAATTTGGACCTGTAATTCAAAGAGTTAGGCAATGCCAGGCTGAACCTTTGCCAGACTACATGTTTCTTTAGCCTCTTCCACTTGAGAAAACAAAGCAAAACACCCCCCCCCCAAAAAAAGGGTATTTTTTCATCTCCCTAAATGACTCAAAATTCAAATCTCTTTGAAAACATATGCACAGGCAGCAGTTGCAGAAAATAAGGTGCAAGTCAGAAAGTCATAAACAACCAATGCATTTAGCTGTAATAAACTAAGCGTGTAAGTAGTTGGTATTCTGGTAGCCAATGCTATCTGGAAAACCTCCCAAAAGCTGAAATCACACAATCGAGGAGTTTTTCTCGTTTTAGACAAAACCAAAATCTCCTAAAAAACAGACGACTCTTTTCCACTGAAGACATGGAAAATTATCAAAACACTTTCCACTTGCTCTGGAAGCAGCAAATTGCTGCATACAGAAAACACAAAATTCTTCCTATGCTGTACTAAAGCAGATTAGACTTTCCATTACTTTGGCTCTGTTTGTTATTTCTAGAGGTTAAAGTTTTGGCCCCAATTATATGTGGAACCTAGTATTTTTGCTATTTGCATAAACCTCATGTCTGCACTGGATTCAATATAAAATGCAATCCAGCCATTTAGTTTGTTCCTACAAAAGTACCCCCACAAAGGAAGAAACAATTCATCTCTGCAAGTTGTAGATCTTCCATTTTTTCATATTGATTGCTGTTTTCAAATTTCTGCACGTGGCCAATTAACAAATCTTTTTAAAAAATCATTAGAAAGACAGAAATCAAGTGCCTTTGCTGTAGCAGAGAACATCATGTGGCAAAGAGCTGCCTATCTCCTGTCTGTCCCTGACAGGCGCTCTGTACGTATGCTTTGCAGACACTTTGGTTTTTGGCAGTTCGTTCCCGTACAGAGAGAAGATTCCTACAAGAAATAGGGAACTACTGCAGCTGCCCATGCTGCAAGTGTGCGGGGCAGGGCAAGGGAGCAGCGCAGTCAACGGGCAGAAATCCAAAGGTACCCAGAGTGGAAAGATGATGCAGGCAAACAGGGTCCTTAAGCTGCTCATGAATTAGCCTGTACAGAGCACCAGCAGAAGTATGGGCCCCACATAAAGAAATTAAACCTTGCACAGGCTTCATTAATTTGAATTTAACGATTACTGTGACTTGCATCTGTAAATAGTTATGCAGATGTGTAGCTTGAGTCACACGGAGTTCTTCTGATGCCAGTAAGAATTTACAAACTTTATACCACCTACGTATGTATATGGGTACAGAAACCTCTGGCTGCTACACTTAAACCTCCCTTCTAGGCGTCTAATAGCCAATAAATAAATAAGAGAAAAGGAAAGCAAATATATCTTGCTGTATGAGGTCTGGTAAAATGAGAGCTGACTTACTAAACGCCCTGCTGCATGTTCCAAAATACCCTTAATTCTGCCTGCCTGGTGGGCAATGACTACCCATTTCTGAAAGACGCACTTCTAACGACCACAACCAGACATTCAAAAAATCCTTGTCTACAGGAAAACAAATCCATGGAAGCCATGACGTTTTGACATCCTTCCCTCCTCCGGACAATTTAATCTGGCATGTAAGTAAAGTACTGGTCTGGTTTGATGAAATGGTCACTCTGACCCTTTCTTTACACTTGAAGATTGATTGATTGCTTCTACCTGAACAATTACACCTTAGCAAACAGGCAGAAAGAGAAACAAATCTTTGGCCACAATATTTAATTTCTGCTAGCAACATTTCACAGCTGTTACTTCCCTGTTTACTCAAAGGAACTTACATCTTGCTTTGTAAAATGTTTTACGTTCCCACCCTCATTTCCATACTCTGCTGTAGGTAAAAACCTATTTCCTTTGAGTTCCTTAATTGAAATACATCTAATTCCACAGGCGCTTTCCAAGATTTGTTTACAGCAGAACTAGCCACTTAAAAAGCAACAATGTTTTTTAAAGGAACACATCCCCTTATTCATATTGCAAACAACTCCTCAGATTATTCTCAGGAGGAGTATTCTCAAATATGTCTTGTCTTTTACCCTCTCCCTGTTAACTTTTTGCACTCCTCTCAGCGTGGACAATGAAAATCAATGCAGCCGCTTTGCTTTCCTTTTTCTCTCCGGTGTATTTGAGTATCAGGTGACAGGGGAGCAGTTTCTGTTTTAAGATAACCCTTTGCACTGGAACTTTTACAAAGATGAACTACTTAATGGGAATTATTTGCTCTTGGCTTGTGTGGGGGGAAAAAAAAACCCAAACAAAACCACCACCTTTTCTTTTTTTTTTTTTTCCTTTTTAAACAAAGCAAAAATTTGTCAGCCAAATAGGAATTGACAGCATTCCTTTAAAAAGCAAAATAAAGCTTGCCCCAGCTGGGCACTCACCAGGCTGCTATATTTGTGTCTCACGTGCTGGGCCCATGTGCAATTCAGCTTCCCTTGATCTGAACAGGCTTGCCGTAGTGTGTCTTCCCCAGCCCCCCCCCCCAGCACACTCAAGCTTTTTCTCTGCCTCCTGCTCCATGTCACCCCTGTGCCCCGGTGCAGTCCAGCTGATCCAAGCCCCCAGGAGCAGCTCAGACTCCAGCCCCGGCTCCAGCCCCAAACTCGGACAAAGCTCAAGCCCATCCCTTCCCTGGGACCTCCAGAACTGCAAGCGAAGGCTGGAGATTGGCACTCGCCCTTCCAGAAACGCATCCTAGAGAAAACTTACAGGCTCTACTGAGGTTTCTCCAATCAATTGTTCTTTACTTTGGTTGGCATGAGAAACCGAAAAATCTATAAGAATACTAAAAAGCATTTTCAATTGTACTCTGACTCTATTTCCTCATCACTTGGAGACATTTTTGGGATGAGCCTGCTAGGTAGCCAGGGGTCCTAGCTCGTAAAGAGGAAGCACAACTGCTTTTTTATTTCTGAGTAGCTAAGTTTCCTCCCCCTACCTGGTTTCACAATTGAAACAGACCCCTCTGCTATTAAAACATGCATTTTTGCTCCTCCCTGTGACCAAGCTTCTTCTGGTTCTTCACTCTCCCTGAAGGCTCTGGCTCCCGAGTAAGGATGACAGCCATCGTGTTGACTTAAAATGTCCTGCCTCTGTCCTAATGCAGAGAGACTTGAGATGCTTGTAAGAAGCTCCTACAGCTCTGCACTTTGCAGCCGGGAATTTTAAGATGAATAGTCATGAATTTCAATGTGCCTTAAAACACCAGACCACAAACTGCAATTGTTCAGGATCTGCTTCTTGAGAAGCTCAACCGTCCACGGATGGGACAACAGAGATCTGCAATCTGAGCCTTTTAGGATGTGCAGCATGACTTGGTATTAATTCCTGACATCTTCGATCTTCTGATAGAAGGTATTTCTCTCTCCCTCTTCCTTCTCTGAAGAAAATATTAATCAGCTGTATGTGTGGCTGTCCGTCTGCCCTCCTCTTTCCCCCCAGTCTCAGGTTGTGCCCATTTGAAGGAGACGCACCAAGACTTAGTGAGGTTTCCTTATTGCACCAGTGCATTCCTAACAGCTTCTGAACCCTGGCCACAATTCAGGACGGGTTCTCCAAATCAGCACAGAGCATTTCCATTCGCTTTTTTACTACAGACGACTTGTTTTAACAAACTCCAAAATAAGCAATCACCTTACAAACTAAGGACATGTTTCTGAAATAGAAAATGAAACAATGGGTCTCCTTGGTTTGTCTATATCAACACAGAGCTTTTCTGACAGACTTAATTCGTATCAGCATCAGACAAGAAAGTCATCACCATTAAATTGTTCCTACTAAAAGCACTGTCCTGAACAAAGGATGATGTAATTCAAAGGGAGGAGAGAGAACTGGTGGTGGAGTTCACTTTCCCTCTTGGGGCTCAGTTCAGCTCCTCCTGAAGAGGGTTTTTGCTTGCTGGTTGCATTACCATTTATATGCAGGTCATCTGAGCGGGGGGGTGGGGGGGTGGGGGGTGGGGTGGTGCGCACGCCTCTTTGACAATTGCTTTGTAGTTTTGGTATCTGCAAACTGCCAAACACATTAAGAATAGAAACAGAGAAAAGAATTAGGTCTTCAGCAGTCATCTGACATCCTATTTTAAGCCTGTTTCTGATGACATGCCCTCTGACATTTTTTTATAATGTCAGTGACTTTTAAAATTAGAGTTCAATCAACTAATTTTCAGTGCTCTTGTGCATTAGATTTCAACACGATTAGTCTACTAAAGTAGTTTTAGTCTCTCTTTTGTTTTTGGTTTGGGGGTTTGTTGTTCTTGTGCTATAAAGTGGCAAAGTGAAGGAAAGGACATTTTGCCATCTGAAAAACTCCACCTTTAGGTAGCTATAGCCAGGAACCCAGTGAATCCTGTTCATTTCATACTAGGTAAAAACCTCTTAGTCAAGGCTTCACATGGTCTGTCTTTTGGGGAGGGTTTTATTCCTTTGTTTATCTGTCTCGTAAGGCAAACATCTGTTCAAGATCAGGTAAACTCCAGTTGAAACTTTAACTACAGAAGAGCTACATTCAATTCAGAGTAACTTTAGTTAGAGGAATTAATTCACCAGAGCCCTTGCACAAATTATTCACCATATGCGGAAAACTACAAACAACAAATTATTTTACAGAAGTAAACACACATTAAAATTTGCATTGTAACACAAGAAACTTTAAGATTGGAATATAAAAAGAGCTTCCATATAAAACAGCACGGAAACAAAAATAGGCACTGGTTATATTTTGTGCCTTTGCAATTTACTCCTTTTGCACAGTTCTGGCAATGGAAGTGGATATTCAAAACAGAAATCAAAAGAAAAACGTAAAAGTGAAGACGCTTGAGAAGCCACTTCTACTAAGAGAAGAGATCTTAATGTGGCCTTGCATCAGCTGTAGGAGTGACCAGATTTGACACGAGAAGATAACACAGTCAGGTTGTTACTGGTACTAATAAGTGAATCAAAGCAGAGCTGCAAGAAGTGGGCTGTTCAACTTCGATGAGCATTAAATGAGAAAAAACAAACGCAAAGCATCCATGAAGTTCATGCAATGTGAGGCAAGCCCAAAGGAATTCAAAAGCCCAAGTAAACAAAACTGCTAACCAGTGACCCAGGGGGTGAAGGGCAGTTATGCAGAGCTCCGATCCTCTGCCTTTGCAGCTCAGCCAGTGCTTACAAGTGTTGCTGTTGGACGTACATCAACTCGGGGAAAGACAAGGAAGAGAAGAAGGAAGGTAAAGGGAAGCACCATTACAGCAGGAAAAGCTCTGGAGCAGAAAGAGCTGCAGTCCCAAAGACAGAATCTCTTTGGTGATGCAATTTTGCTTAACACCTGGAACTGAGGTAAACTGGGATTATGAAAGCAGAAGGCAACTTTGGTGAGAGGAAACAAGCAATGATCGAGTTTAGAACCCATACAAAGACTAAGAAGTAAAACAACAACGTAAAAACAAGGAACTTCAACGAGGCAGACTGCAATACGCACAGAGAACAGGTAGGCAGGCTCTCATGGGAAGCACGTCTAAAGGAGAAAGGAGACAAGGAAAGCTGGCAATTTCTCAAAGAAACAATACTGAGAGTCCTATTGCAGCCACAGGAAGGCAGGATGGAAGGGAGCAGGAAACCAATCAGACTAAATCACGAGTGCTTTCTTGAGCTCATACGAAGGGAGCACAGGCTGTAGCCAGGGGGTAAAAGGATGCCGGGATGCAGTCAAAAAGGAACAAGAAAGCACCCCCTTCATTCACTAGCAGTAAGAAGAACAGAAAGAAGAGTGTTAATGGAAAGGGATATATGACAGTCTAAAGGCTGAATAATTTTTGGATGCCAGTTCATTAAGAAGGTCAAGTGCAAGCATCTAACACTATGCTATTAATGTCAATGGCATAAAAGCTCAGGCTGTAGAAGCCTAGGAAAAACCCAGAGGAATATTTTTTTCCTGCTGGTCCTAATGAACTTCTTCCTTTGAATACTTCGAGAAGCAGCTGAAGCAATTTCAGTTCATGGAGAACATGAATCATAGAGAACAGAAAAGATTTTAGAACCCTGGAAAGGGGAAACATGGTGTCTAGCTTTAAAAAATTATGCTAGGGAATTACAGACCACTCAGTTTAACTTCCATCCCAAGAAAAAATATTGAAACAAATAATCGAACTATATGTAAGAAGCTAAAAGGATAAGTACGAAGAGATGAGTAACAGACCTGGTTGAATTGTTGGAAAGAAATTGTGTCAAGCCAATTTAATTTCTTTGTGTGACAGGTAATGGGCCTTGGGCAAAGGTGACAAGCAGTAGATGCCATACATCTTGACTCTTAGTAGGATTTGTGACACCAGTGCCTGTGATATTCTCTTCAGCAATCTCAGAAAACATGGACTAGTAACTACTCAAGGGTAGGTGTAAAACCAGTGGCACAGCCTCACTCAGCGGGCAGCTCTCAGTAGTTTCTGTCAAAAAGGGGAAGCTGCACTGAGTGAGATTGCCCACGGGTCTCTCCCAGGACAAATATGCTGAATGTTGTCCTCAACCTGAACAATGGTGTAGAGTGGAGATCTGGCTTATAAATCATGTAGATTATTCCTTGCTAGGAAGACTGCACGAATGCTGAAAGCTAACATTAGAATTTTAAGGATCTTTACAAGCTGGAGAAGCACTTTTAAAAACTGAATTAATTTAACAAAGATCAATTAAAGCCTTTAACAAGAATAAACAACTGCATGGACACAAGATAAGGGAACAACTAATTAGCCAGAAGTTCTTCAAAAAGAAAATAATCTGAGGTGGGCAAAAGGTAGCGATTTGCCAGGTGGACTTATAGCAGCAGCACTATAACATTGTGAAAAGGGCAAATATCACGTAGACATAGGAATCTGGACACACGATATGATCTTTCCACTCTACTAAGCACTGAGCGGCTTTAGCTGGAATACTGTGTCCTGTTTTGGGCACGACGCTTTAAGAAAGGTGTAGACTCAAGAAGAGGAAGCCTAGAGGAGAGCAAACAAGAACAGTTACAACTCTAGAAAACACCTCTTTCAGGGGTAAATTGAAAGAAGCTGGGCTAATCGGTCAGCAGAAGGGAAGACTGGGGGAGGCATGATAAGAATCTTCATGTATATAAAAGATTGTTTACAAAAGGGAAAGGAATAATTCACTGCTCATGTCCACTGCAGACAGAGCAAGGAGTAACTGGCTTAAATTTCAGAAAGAAAGGTGCGTGCTAGCTAGCAAGCAGAATGAAAGCTCTATTGGCAAGCACGGTAAAGTACTAGAAAGTCTGCTTGGGGAGGGCATGGAGTTCCCATTACTGGACAGCTTTCAAAACAAATCGTACGGCAGGAATGACAGACATACAGGTGACACTGCTTCAAAGTAGAGAGATGAGCTTGCGATGTTTTTAGGACCCTTTCAGTTCCGTTTTGGAAACTCTCTGGAAATGTTCAGGTAAAAGCACTTTGAATGCTGGCATCAGCCTTGCTTTCCACTAAAAATAGTGTTCGAGAGACACAATCAAGAAAAGGTAGAAATGCTTTAGGTGTGTTTCCTGAAATGCGTGTTCACTGCCACTGCTCTGCAGGATGAAATCACCAGAACTTTGCCTTCTGAGCTTCAGTGAGAGGCTGTGTCACAGCAAGGGTCATATTGGCATCAATTCAAAGATATTGTTTATCAGACAAACAAACTTTTATTGTGACTTAAAGCCTATTAGCACTTGCTTGTATAAAGCCCCAAGCATCCGGGCAGTATTCCTAGAGACAAGGCATAAGCTGATTAAGGTAAAACAAGAGAGACTGTGTGGGATTTAACTTGAATGTGAGATCTCAGATTTCCATTGTGCAGACTGTCTTCGAGTATGATGGTGGGTTAAGAGACGTGCTGAGATCTTAAAGGAATACTTCTAAGCACAATCTTGAAATAACTGAATCAAATCACTCCTCCACACACCAAGTTTTCACAGGGAAAGCTAACAATAAATACACAAATATTTGTGTAAGGGCTTCATTAGGATCACTTACATTTGGAGTTAGATTTTTTTCAGTCATCTCCAAATGCCACTGATCTTCTACAGCCAGCCTTTCCAACTTCTTGAAAACCAGGACGGTAAATCCTGCTAAGGCAGTTTATTTGGGAGGCTGAATAGTAAATATACCTTACAGTATTACATACTGGTAGAAAAACTACTTCAAGGGTAGCAGGGATTGTCCCTGCGACCACAGTTCAGCCTGGAAGCCACCAGAACAGCCCTCAGCAGTAAGAGCGAGCCATGGACTCCATTTGTAGCGGTGGGGGTCTGAAACAGAGACAAAGGCCCAGATTCCCAAAGCATTCATGGCCTCTTCAGGGCATACTTGCCTTTATGGATCTGGCTCTATATGACTTTATTGCAGTTACATTAGACGACAGAGCATAGCTAGACCCACTGTCACTCGAGACACCATGCAGGAGACAATTTCAATTAGCTCTGACACAGAAGCAGTGGTCTCTCAGCTACTACATCCCTTCGGACTTCAGAAATGTAGTGAAAAGAAGGACAGAGGTTCAGTTATGGCCTCTCCTTCCCCAAAAAGTAAAGACTATGATTTATTAGGCATCAGAGAAGCCCCAAGGGTGGGTGTCGTTACGACTGTCCTAGCCAAATGGGACACGGGGGAATCCAACCGCAGAACAAATGAGAGGGCATCACATTCACTGCTCGGGGAACCGTCTGTGGTTCTAGCTGGGTTAAAAGCAATGTTAGGCAATTATTCCTGCCAAATTTGAAGAGATTCTGGTTTCCCAAGGAAACCAAACCACTGCCAAGTGGTCTTAAAACATGACGAGAGCCATGGGTGAGATCCAGCCTGGCTGTGAGGCTGTCCCCTGTTCCTCCCCTCAGCCCACCCTGAAGGGCAAGGGAGGCAATGCAGGGGGGAAGGGGCAGTCCCCTGCTCTCCCCACATCCCCCCCGGCACCGTGAGCTGGGAGGGCCAGGGCTGAGGTTGCTGGCTTATGGTTATGGCCAGCAGCTGAGGTGGTGGTTCAGCGGGAGGTGTTTTAAACGTGTAGGGAGCAAAGCCCTGACCTGCCTTGTGCAATTCTCCTGCATGTCCTGACAGCCCCTTGTAGAAAGGGGAGCCCCTGAGATGGTATGCCCAACTCCTTCCTACCAGCAAGAGCATCTCTGATCCTCCCTGAGAACCCGAAGTGTAACTGTTCCCCACCTTTTCTCTTTAGCGCTCCAGCATGTTTCCAGTATGTCTACACAGCAGTGTGTTAGCAGCATTTGATCAGGATGGACATAGCTGGCTTTGAGGTTTCACAGCCACCGAGAACAGGCCATAGTGATCTGCAGTACCTAAAACGTGGCTGGTGGGAAAGAGCTACAGCACCTGGTCTGTGCAACAGCTAAGCTTCAGAGACTGGAAACCAGACCAGAGAACAAACAGGGGGTCAGAGACCTACAGAACTGTGCAGGTGGGAGGGGATCTCCTGAGGTCCCTAGTCCAATCCCCTGCTCAAGGCATGGCCAGCTAGACCACTATTGTCCCAGATTTCCCTCAGAAAGCCAAGATGCTTCTTGGCTTTAATCCTCTGTATCAGAGCATCTCTGCTGTGCTCAGAGTGCTTAGGTTTCTGCTTGCTTGCGATGCGAGTGCTATTCTGCCTGGGCTGCTAGCTGGCTTGCTATTTTGGAATCTGTGAGAGGGAAGGATGGCTGAAATGACACAGAAGAAAGAAGGTCCCATGATTTCCCTGGCATCCCTGAAGCAGTTTCGTTTCCTTGCTCTGCCCATGTTTTCCTGCACAGCCATGGACGCTTCCCACGGACACCCAGCACACAGAGCGGGATTCATCCAGCCTAACGTCTTACCTGCAAGATGGACTTCTATCGTAAGCTTCCATTATAGCCTACAGAAAAAGATCACCGGTGCAGACAGCACTGCATCCCATCCTAAACCAGGTATTTAATTTGGGTGGTTTGATCCCTGTCTTTAGCCTCTGAGTTTCTGAGCCTCCCACAAAAAAGGAGAAGATAACTCTCTGGTATTTCACAGGGGTATTACACGCATCAATACAGTAAATATTTTCAGGCCTGCAGATACTAACCACAATCAAGAGCACGGAAGAACCAGAGACAGAAGCCTACTGTGAGAACTTTTGCTCTTTCTTACTCATCCTGATCACCAGAGCCGGATGAATTATTTGCAGCAAAAATTTGGCAATGTTTCTTCATGAAATTTTGGCACATAGACATTTTTGATTAATTTGTTCCTTATGCAACTGTGTTCAAAACAAAATTGATGAGAACGTATTTCAGCCCATGGACTAAACATAAAACTTTTCCCCGTGACTAGAGCAAATTAAAAATTTCATATGTGAAGTGAAATGTATTTATTTTTGGCAAAGAAAGGGACAAAACGACAGCATCCTCACACATTTCTGTTTGAATAAGTTAAACCACAATGTCCAACCATAACTCTTTCAAGAATTCATACGGTCTTCAAAAGCTGGCTAGCAAATCACTTGGTATGACAAAGCAAAGTCAAATAATACTGGTAATTCTCCCTGATTGGATGAGTTCAAGCTGACAGGACTTTTATAAGCACATACATTTTTTCATTGCTTATTTCTGTGATTCCATAATCGTAAACAAAATTCACCAGAGAAATGTTTCTGAAAGAAAAGTAAGCAGAACACTGGAAACAAGGGAGAAGGGAAGGTCACGAGATCCCACGCCAGAGCGAGAAGACCTCTAAAATCCTGCTAGAGCAGCTGAAGGTAGGCATAGCTGCACGGGGTGCTCCGCGGGAATAGGAGAGCCGGGGATAACCAGCTGGGTAGCAACGGTGGCCTATCAGTTTTGTGACCGAGATTAGAGGCAGCATGATAAACCCTGTCCAAAGAAACACCTCCCTGCCTGCTGCAGCAAGGATTACTCAGGCTACGGGTTTTCATCTCAGGGCTTCTATAAAGGTGCTGAACTAAAGTAGCTCTGAGCATCATCCTGCTGGGAGAGCTTGGTGCAGGAGCTGCAGCTACCCTATTGCACTGCCGTTCCTGGGGAAACAAACATTAGCAAATGCTTTTTTATGGAATTCATTTACCATAGCTCTTTCTGATGACAGGCTGCTGGGGAGCAGAGTTATGACATCCAGAAACTGACAACAAGAGCAATAAAACCTGACATATATCATGAAAGCCAAGCTATGGTACTACGTGTAATTAACAGAGAGTGTAATTATTCACCTCAAGAAGGACTTTGATGGATGCCTCATAGTTAATTCTTTCTTCCTGTGTTTCATCTTCTCTCTTTCACGGCAGCCAGGAAGGCTAGCTTGCAACTTTCAGCTTTTTGCCCTGTTTCTCATCCAAAGACATTCTATCTTTATGGCCTGTAGCCAGCTTGGACTAATCCCAGGCTCAATGCTTCGTCTAACCGGGGAGGTGTTCAGTTTCAAGCCTAGCTTTTGGAGCTGAGGGGGCATTATATTAGCGTGGGACAGACCAGATAGGCATGTGTATTAAAACACCGAGCACACCCAGTATCACTCAAATGTTTCCAGGATCCTGAGTATAATCATATGCAGAAGAGCAATCTTCCTTTTCGTAGCAGCACTGTGCCTCTTTTCCTTAATGCCCACTAAAACCTGACACAAGTTACAGCTGGAAACGGAGTGTTTATTTCCGCCAAATTCTTTGAATTGTCAAGAAATCTGAACAGAAAAGAGAGCATCAGGAAGAGTTTGAACAGTTGCCCAGTCCCAATAAGCTGCAGAGGAGGCACTTAAAAAGCCGCAGTACTATCCACACAGTGGGCTCGGTGGTGTTTGTTGGCGTGCACTGCTTTTGCATGGGAGGAGAAGCAACTGGGGAGGATTTGGCTCAAGCTCTGAAAATCAGAGGGAGAAGCTGCTACTATACAAAATGTGATCGTTTAAAAACATTGCAACCATGGGTAATGTGATCAAGCTGATGCACTGGGGACTGGCTAGAAATTTAAGCTCAGTCACATGAATTTGAAGAGCTCCACAACCCTTAAATGAAAGAGAAATTCATAGCCTTGGGACAAAATGACCGAAGCCTTATCTAAAACCCATTGAAGGCAACCAGAATGATTCCACAGGCTTCTGGGGGTGTTGGATCAGACCCCAGATGGATGCAAACCTCTGAAGAAGGGGCTATATAATCTTAACGCAGGAACAGAAACATTTTAAAAGGCAGTGAAATGCACAGTTGGGCTCTGTATGACTCAGTGATGAATGAGTGTCCATGTTGCATCATTTCAAAAAGAGAAAGCTGGAGATGAAGGGAATCCAAAAAAGAATCAGAGGAGAAATAAAAGTTCCTCTGATAATCACAAACCCCTAGCCACACAACGGGTTTGGGTACACAGGCTAAGACAGACCCCAGAATTTGGTTAAATACCCTATAAATGCAAAGACAAAAAAAATCATTTTCAAATCTGCGGCACATATATTAAAACCAAGAGAGTCTGCACATTTAGAGAACAGAAAGGCAATGGCATATATATTTTTGTAGGCACAGAGAGTGCAAAATAAATGGCTCAGACAGGCAAACACAGCTAAACATTAATGGCACGGCTGTATTCTTTTAAATTGGGTAACTGCAATGTGTTCCAGGGAAAATACTGGGACTTGAAAATGACACAGCCCAAGTTAGTAAAAAGTGATGTGTGTTGTAAGCACTACAGAATCCTAAACAGACTACACAATGCCTCACGTCTCCAAATACCACTTTGATAAATTAGTCATTCCCACATGATGCCCACCCAGAAAAATGTACCATTCACCCTAATGAGTAGGAAAACTGAATCTGGTCATAGGAAAAAAGCAAGCACTTATTGGTACAGAAGAACAATTTATAGTTTGAAAGAATTACGTGGTTGTAACTGCAAAGTCAAATATGCTATGGATGTGTATTGATTCACATAACTGAAATGAAGCTATAAAGTCTGCATAGCATCTGATCAAACTCACTAAAGAAAGGACAGCTAAGATCTTAGCAGAAAAACAAAAATATTCTAAATGTTAGATATAATATGGGCATTTTTGGAAGAAAAAAATTAGCTCAGGCTCTAAGCTAGTGATTTTTAATACACCATTTGGATATTATACAGTGAATTTAAGCAAAGGCCATTTGGTACAAGTTCTGCTCCCAAGGTATTACGAAGAGTAATTGCACAGATCTTTGAGGGATTACGAGGTGTCAGACTTTTAATGGATGATGTTTTAATTTGGGTACAGGGAAGTTAACACAAAGGAAGACTTTGGCAAGTATTGCAGGAAGCCAGAAAGGGATGCCGATCCGGCATATAAAAAACCTGTGGTCTAAAACACAACATTGTGGCCAGCGGTAAGGCAAAGATGGCTTAACTGCGGTTCCAATTAAATAAATGCAACAGCACAATGTCCACCTTACAAAGTAAATTAAATCTACAGAGATTTATGAAGACGATAAACTGTATTCCATTATTCATTCCAATTGTAACTAGGGTCAGTATGTCCTTAAGGAATTACTGGAAAAGTAAGCTACCTGGTATTGGGGAGATTAATATGAACATGGAAATAAACAGTTAAAAACAGTGACACTAATCCACCAGCTTAAAAATATCATAATGATGTTTTCTGAAAAGCCGTGATACGTGCACACCTTACCTGTTTAGACTGAGATTTCTAAGCAGAACAGACAGAAACTATTGCCAGGTTGACAAAGAAGTGCTAGTAATTTTATTTGCTCCTCTAAACTTTCTTCAATCTAGATAAATATGAAAGATATCGGGAAAAGAGACTACAAAGCACTCTGAAGTCGTTGTAAAAAATCTTTTGCCTAATTTTCACAGATACTAAGCATTAGCTTGAGTTGGAAATGCAGACAGTAAGCACCTTGCAAAATCAGTCCATTTGTCTTTGGCATCATCTACACCTTCATAGATAAAGCTGATGTTCTTTTACCAGGGAAGAAGATTTCAAAGGCACAAATTGCTGTTTGACGCCCAGTGTCTAATGCACAGCTATGTTCCTAGCTGAAAGTTGAAGGTTTAGAAATTTCCCTTTTTCCTTTGGATTGTAATTGGATTAAGAAGTGCATGCCAAACACTGCTACCACGGCAATGAAAAGTGGATAGCATTTACATACTGAACTGTGTTTTCTAATATATTCAAAACACATACAGGAAAGATCATATCAGCAAAAACTGAAATGCAGCTATCTGTGGTATGGGATGCAGCAACTGTTTTGGGGTGCTGAAGCAGTCCGTAAAAAAAGGGGAACAGGAAGAAATTTTAATTGCAAAGAGAAGGAAGTTGGAAAGTAGCATGTCAATTGTACTGGAATTCAGCAAAGACATTGATGTTAACATTCCTGCTGTTATGATCTCTAATGGCAACAAATGATCTGCACCTTATTTTGATACCCTATCCGAAGGGTTACTCCTCCATCAGCATGGGGAGCCGCACGCTGCAGCAGAGCGCCTGATCAATCCTGGCTCGCAGAACTTGCCTCCATGGAGTTCCCATCAGGAGGTTCTCGAGCTTCTCATTTTTAGACAGCTGACCCCATCTTACACTCTTTGGGCTGGGGAGATGTATCACCAGCCCAATATTAGGTGATACGGCTTCGGGCCGTAACGTATCGTGCCTCTAGAGGCAGGTGAAGGGAAGCAGCAACCAAGGGTTAAAGTCAGCAGCGTTCACAAGAAACATGAATTTAGCAGCTTTCAACAAATGTCTGTAACACACAAGATGGAAAATGCGGTATCTGTTTGTCAGACTCCCAGGACTGTGATAACAAGGTGTGCAATAAGTCAAGATTGAGTGGATTAACTACTCTCTATGTGAAGCCCAGCACTAGTATGTCAGTGGATTTAACAGGGCAGGATAAAATTAGCGGACCTGTAGGAAACCTATAAGGGCATAAAGGGTACCAGTTATTGGGACTGAAATACACTGGGAGAGCTGGTGTGGAGAGACTTGAGCTGCGAAAGCTGGGGGTGGGGGGTGCAGGGCAGGTGGGGGCCCTGGCAGAGCTTTTCAGCATGTGGTTGTTCCTAATCAGCTCTATCCATCTTCCAGTTTTCTACGCTGTGCAGTTTTGTGGCATCTAGGAGAAGAGCAGACATGAGCCCTACAGCCCCAGTTACTCTGCTTTGGTATCTATGGGGCCTTTATGGAAGTCCCTTCCACAAGTCACCCTATAGGGCTGTAATGCACAAAGCACGCTGAGCTGCCTGGCGTGGGCCGAGCCAGCGAAGCGGTGAGTCGCTGCCAGCGGCTCCGACGAGCAGCGAGCCCTGTGCTAGGGACAGAGGTGTGCAGATCCTGAGGCAAAAGCCCACAGCCCCCCCGCTTCCCCCTGTGCCGCTGGGTTTTTAGTATTTTGTTTCTCTTGCCCACTTATTCCCAGCTACTGAGTCGTGGGTTCCTGAGGCTTTTTCTGACCTGCGTGGAAATGCTACTGCGAGAGCATACAGGTTCACTCACTCTGCTTCGTGGCCCCCTTCTCCTGGCTTTGTTTCCCTTTCTGCTCGCCCCTCCCCATTTTTTCTCTCTCTCTCTTTCCTCATTATTGTGGCAAGGGAAGGAAAGGAAAGGAAACACTTCAGAAATGAAAGATTAGTTTGCTGTATCATAAAGATGAGCTTTGTAATCACTTTCCTTTAAGCAAAGAATTAAAAGATAATAAAAGCCCTAATTAAGGACCTCGTTAGCTTAACTAGATTTTCATATGCAAAGTGATGTTCGCCACGTGCTGCTGCCGTCTGAAAATGCCGCCTGGCCCTCCACGGAAAGCACCTGTGCCAACTCCCAACTGCATTTTCCTTCTTCCTTTCCCCTACCTTTTTTTCTGTCCCCCTCCTTTCCCCTCTATGCCAGGGTTCGGCAGGCTCGGGCTGACGGGAGGCTGCTTTGTGCTGGGCGCACACGAGACAGACCTGGCATACCTTATGAACTACGTGGGAGAAACGTGCGTGAGGCAAAAGGGCAAGAAAGATGGAGGAGAGCAGAAAGGACTGACAGGAGCTGAGAGCACACAAGCTCAGCCCAAGAGGAAGGCAGAGGGAGCACACAGGAACCGCTCAGGCCAAGCTGGTCCGATGGCCGGTGAAGACTAGCTAGGTGCAGGATGGATCTGAGTCCCGCTGAGCACAAGGACGCTTTGGGTGGGTCCGGTCTGCCACTGGGCAGAGCTGGAGGGAGGACATGCTGGCTCGGGCTAGGCCAGGTCTTGCCCCCGTACAGAACCTAGCTTGCAAATGCAAAGACTTGCATAAGGGGTTTGGTTTAGTCCTTAACCTAAGCAAAAACTGGATCCTTGGAGACACTGTGCAAGGGGCTTTCCAGAGCTCTGTTCCTGGTCCCACAAGACCCTGGGTGCAGTCTAGCAGGTGGACAGGTAGCTGTTTGGGGATGCGCTTAATAGGAGCAATTAGGAAAATCATTATACCACACTATGGCAAGCAGGCGAGCGAACAAAATGACTGCTCGCTGCCGTGTGAGAAAGCAGCCCAGCCCGGCTGAGCAAAGAGCACTCGGTGACCTGCAGCACAGCCAGCAGGCACTGCCCAGCAGCGGCCACGGCAGAGCCAGGAGAAGGCGTCCGCCCGGCTATAACAATCTGATAAATTCCTACAGCTGGGAACTCAGCACGAGATGGGAATCGGGATTTTCATCCTCGTTAAAACTGTAATCGGAGCCTCATTCTACTTCGTTTAGACCCTGCTGTGAACGTGAGCAAAAACCACAGGGTGCTGAGCAGGGAGGTCACCGCGGGCGATGGCGAGAGGCACGCTGGCCAGAAGCAGCGGGAGGCCGGAGGCAGGGAGGGCGGGCACCGAGGCAGAGACCGGTGTGGCCTGCGTGCATCTCGTGTAGGTACGCAAAGACCCCTGCTGTGAGCTCCCCATCTTTCAATTATTATTTTTTTTTCAATTTAGAGAATAAGAAAGAAAACATTCCAGTGCTGAGTAGCGACGGGTTTGAAACGGAGCCTCAGGGCTCAGCCTTCAGCTTGAGCCTCTCGGTGCGAGCGGCTGCGCACTTTCACCCCAGACCCGGTGGGCCTCAGACCCCTGTCTGAACCCCCGGGTGATACAATTAATAGCCCCTATCTCAACTTTTAGTCCAGGGCAAGACTTAAGGAGACCTGATATAGCATTACTAGATTGGAGGCTGGGTCGATCTGTTTATTAGCTGAGAATTTTCTTTCTTTAATATAATTGATTCTTGCCTTTCCTCTGCAAAACATGGGAGTGGCTCGATACAGGGCTGGGCTGGGGGTTGTTTAGTTTGAGAACAGAGATGAAGAGCTATAAACCAGACCCAGAAGTTGCATCCAGCACTCAGACACCAGACTCCTGGCTGAGCCCATCTCCAATCATTATATGTACTCGTGCAGAAGAGGAAATTGCCGATGTGCCTTAAATATAGTTTAAAAATAATCGGCAACAATCAAACTACTTCCACTACATTAGGGGTTAAGAGTGAGGCAATTTGTTAGTAAGGGTCAGGCAAACTACCTTAATTTGGCCTTTCACCACTTCCCACCTCGTGGACCAACAAGTCTATCGTAACTATTAGAACAACTTTACCGAATGTTACAATTCCTCATGTCAAATGAAAATGTAATGCAGTTAACGCACATGCTGGCTCCCTGCTGCTACTGCTGATGATTATTGCTATTAGAGCATGACCAAACAGTCATTCAAATATAAACAGCAGATTTGTTTTGATGGTGTTCCTGGCCCATTTTATTCACGTTCTGCGAACATTAACATAAATGGCTTTGGTTTGCAAGACTCTCCCTGGGGAGAGAGGCAAAGTCAGGAGTACCGTTGTGCTGACTACGTATCAGCTGAACTATCTGCACTGGAAGATTTTGCATGGCTCTCTGGAAAACTTGACAGCCACCTCATCAGAGAGAAAAAGCAGAGCTATGCAAGTCCGAGTGCTGGTTGCACAAGATGAGCACACAGTACCTGAGCAAAAAATCATGGCAATCCACTGACGGGCAACTCTCACAGAAGCAGATTCCTGCCAGCCATTCAGTAAACAGGAACGACAGCTACATCGAAACGTGGCACCCAGCTCATTTGCAAGAGTTTCTGATCCAAAGCCTATTAAAGGAAAAGGCGTCCTTCCATTGACTTAAATGGTTTGTGTGTTATAGAGTAACACATGGGGCTAAATTCACTAAAAGCTCTGCTTGCTGTGAAAAAGATTACCTGATTAAGAAGATTAATTATTATTATTGCTCTCATTTCTATGTTGCCCTTTAGTAGAATTCCTTATCTCTACATCAGTTTCCAAGATGGGAGCTCTGTTGCTCTCTCCATCTTGTCTGAGCTGCTTACTGCAAGTGGGTTTTGCCTCGTAAAGTGCTAATCCTAATGGCCACTGATGCGATTAGGTTGTACAGCTGACTGCAGAACCTCTCCTTTGCAAAAGGACGGAGGCAGAAGGTGGCAATCCCAGGATGCCAGGGATCCATCTAATTACCTAACTGCACCACAGCCATGACTCTTGCCAGATGCTTTGATTACAGCTCCCGTTTATCTCTTCCACAGAAGCGCATACTCAGGAATATGCACACTGAGGAAAGGCTAAAACTCTTGCACATCACAGGACTGACTTTGAGGCCAGTCCACTGTCTCCCAGCTTGCATTAATTCCGACGGGTTTGTGAGAGGTGTCAGTCTCCTCTGAGGAGCACCCTCCTCTGGAGGGAGCTGCTGGTTGGTGCAGAGGGGACAGCTCAAGGGCCCGAGTCAGGCAAATCACTAAGAATGCAGGAAACGCAGTCAGCTCACGTTCTTTGAAAGCCTTTTCAGTGGAGGGTTAGATACAGGATAATAATATCTCTAGCATATAATAGGCAGACGGACTACAGAAGAGTGCTGGTTTGGGCATGAACTTTGAGGAGTCATTCCCAGGTTGATTTCTAGTACCGATTCCAAGGAAAGGATGTGCAATCCTTTGCATTGCAATCCTGCAATCCCAATCACCTGCCACTGTGCAACATGCCAAAAGCTAAGGAAGTTTGGAGTGCACCCTCGTGCTTATTCTCATTTGGGTGTTTCCTCACACAGCAAAAAGATCAGGTTTCTTTAGGCCAGAGCATAGATGATCGAAAAGAAATGTGACGTAGAAATAAAAAAACATGGGCATCATGTATCAAGTGAGTAAGAAAGATCTTTCACTCTTTCAGAAGAAGCAATGGGAACCCAATGAAGGAGACAGGTGATGAACAAATGCAAAATAAAGCACATGGAGCAGAGTTCAGCTGTGGAACTTCCTGCCATGGGACACTGCAGGAACTCAAAGAGCCATGAGGCAAATTCTCAAGGAACTACCGAGCACCGAGCAGACACTGCCAACTCAGGAGGTCCCTGCGCTACAAATCACTGGAGGCTCAGAGAGTGTAACAGAGCAGTATCATTACATACTTACACCACTCTTACATTTTTCTCTTGGCATCTGCTATAGGTCACTGCTGGAGACATATGGGGAAAAGGCAGCTAGATAGATCCTTGGTTCTGCCTGGTATGGCAGTTCTTATGTTACTGACTAATTGGGCGAGCTGTACGGCTCAGATCCTTAAGCAGGAAGTTAGGCATGTCTGTGCTTAGAGAGCTATGAAATGACGTGTTTCTTTTTCTTTCTCATCTGTTTTTTTTTTAATTATTTATTTTATTACGTTTCCTATTCCAGGGAGCCCACAAACTGTCCCAAAGAGTAGAGCGGGAGCTCCTGTGAAAGTCGAAGCAGAAACAGAGTCACACCCAGACAGGGTGCAATGATGAGGCATCATCATCGTGCACGTCTACTCCCACTGACTGTTTACCAGCAGGAGAGGTGTGTGAGCAGCAATCCTGTTCTAAGTAAATCCGGGACCTGAAAGTGCCAGCACAGGACAGCAAGGTACTCTGAGGATGATCTTCCTATATGTCAATGTGAGTGTAAGATAGTACAGGCATGCATAGAAAGTGCAAACCTGAGATAAAAATACGGAGGTGTACAGGTATCTACAAAAGGAAGAGGGGAGAGAGAGAAATACGTCTGCAAACATTTTTTACAGTGCACGTATTTATATTGTTTATCAGAATCCATCCATCCATGGACTGTACAGGAAAGTGCAGCCTGCATGGCACTGGTTTGTCTGAAATCAGGTGTGTGTGAGTATCTTCCAGGACTGGGCTAAGGGATATGCACACCAGCACACAAATTAAGCAAGCAGCAGGCAGCAGCATGAGGGTAAAAGGGCATTCCATGGGGAGACATGGGGATGGGGTGGAGGGTCACTCCCCAGGTGGAGCGGAGGAGGATCAGGGGAGCAATCCTCAAGCAGGCTTTTCCTATGCAGGCAGTGAAAATCATGGCAATCAAAGCGTTTCTGTGAGCAAAGCAAGGTATTTCAGGCACGCAGAAGAGGAAGGCATCTGTCCCACTCAGAGAGCAAAGAGCTGAGCAGCTGAAAATACTTGTGTCAAATCTCCACTTAAGGCATCTCTTCCCCCTCCAGCCCTTGTTCTCCCTCCCCTCCCGCTTCCCCATTCATTTCTCATTCTGCAGCTCTTCAGCACTAGGCCCTTCTCCTGATTAACATTTCAAACCCATTGATAGTTTGTGCTGGCTTAGACAAACTAATCATCATTAGCACTTCAAAAACCTGTCCAGCTTTCCCTCCCAGAGTCACAGGTGCCACAATCAGCTGCTTGGGGAAAAAGAACGGCAGCCACAACAGGCTCTCTCCCTGAGGCCATCAGGAGGTACCAGCTCACAGCCCTGGCAGGCAGAGAGATTAATAGTTCCTGGGCTCTGGGCTCCCCCGGATCCAGGCAGCAGATAAAGCATGAGGCCATCTAGCAGGAGGGCAAAGGGCTGCAGATGCCTTCTCCTCTCCTAGGTCTTACAGAAACGTGCTCTAGTACACCAGAGCCTGTGCTGGAAGCACTTCTCACTCTCCAGAGAAAAGCAGAGCCGATGTACTAGATATGGCTGTTTTCTTCCAGCCTGGCCAAGCTGGAGAGATGTTCATAGCTGGGGTCTGACTGGGATTTGCTGCGCCTGGTGTGGGTACAATCTGCATCCAGAAGGCTGGGTGCTTTTCCCAGTGACCTGTATCTCCTGTGTTTATAGAGCAGCAAGAGGCAGAAAGTAAATAAATAACCCGGGGAGACCAGGAATGATGCAAGAACAGGTGTCTTGGTGAGCTGCCCATGTCTGGCCTGAGCTGCAGCCAAGAGATACAAAGGCCATAGATAAATACAGACTAACAGGAGGAAAAGACCGATGAGCTGGAAGACGCTCTCTGTGACACTTGGATACAAGTCTGCTACCGCACTGCCAGGAAGGCTGCGGTATGCTTCCTTATCTTTTTCCTGGAGGTGCCTAAATCCTCCCCATCGGGCAGGGTCAGCCCTCATACCACCCATTTGCAAAGAATAACATTGTGTTTTCTGCAGTGGGGATCAGGTGGTATTCAATATTGCCCTGGAGACGAAGGCTGTAAAGGTGCCTGTGAGATTTCCACCTCACTTCAGCTAATGCCGGCCTGGCCCTGGAGCGAGCTCAGGACCACTCCAAAGACAAAACCTTCCTGACAGCGGCTGAAAAAAAAACAGGTTTGCCCAGCAGACTCGCTTTTCAGCTGGGATGGAAGCAAAGGGGTCAACTTGACACTCAAAGCACACATGCTCCTCGATCTGTCTTGGATTCAAAATCTCATTTGGGCCAGACTGATGTTAAAATAATGAGTGGGCAATCACTGGGAAAAAAAAGACCAAGGGAATTACTGTACCTCAGGCGGCTCTCTGGGCCCTCATATGTTTGTGGAATGCACATCGGAGGTTCTGAAATGCTGCTGAGCCTGCGTGCATGGGAGTTGCTGTGGAAAAGCAACCACCTCTCATGTAGCTGCTTAGCAGCGCGCACCGAGCCCGCACAGAGGTCGCATTGGAGAGAAAGGGATTCTCTATAAGGTGACTAAAACCTTCCTACTGAAGCCCAGAACTAATGCTCAACAGCAAAGCAACAGAAGAAAAAGCTGTCACGTGCCTCTGGAACCAAGGCCTGAGGAATGTAATTCCCCAAGCAAGAACCACCCAGGCAGGCTGGTGGGGAGACGCCACACGCCTGCATAACCGCCTTGCACCGAGAGCCATCCCAGCCTCCCTCTTCTCCCAATGCTCCTCTTCAGCTACAAGCCCGTGCTCCAGAGCCCTCTCCCATCAAGCATCCCAAGGAATCTGCCCAACCACAGCATCTGTACTGATCCTGCTCCCAATAAATCTGTGCAGATATCAGGAGCGCAACACGCTTTACCTTGCCTCCTACAGACATTTCGGAGGAAGCCTGCACAGGCCTGTTCAGAGATTCTGCCGCTGGGTTGGTTTTGGCACACGGTCCCCACGTGCTCTGGAAGGCACATGGGGCTGTGATGAGCCTGCTACCATGGCTTGAGAAATCATTTATGAGGGCAGATCAGTTCCAGAGCAGGCAGGATAAAATTCCCAGTCCTTTTGCACAAGCTCACCTCCTAAAGGATACGTGACACCACTACTTCTCACCAGAAAAAATAAGATTGCCTGCACAGCTCCCCACCCTCTGCTGCACAGGACGTATGTGCAGCATCCTTAAGGCACATGTCCTCCTCCCCTACCTGCTCTCCTGAGATCCTCCCCATCTAACACTTGAATTAAGTGAACATCCTAGGATGAGGCTTATCTCATAATTTCACACAGCCATCATCTGGCAGCAACTGCAAACTTTGTTTGCCTGTGAGATACAAAGGGACAGGGCAGGGCAGGAGGTCAGTGCAATCACAGATGTTACTTTAGAGGCTCCACACTCTTCCTGCTCTCCGCCAGGAAATGGGGCCTGTGGGAGCATCCTGCCTCCATGTTCCTGCAAGACCAATATTCAGGTACTGACAGCATTTAGGACAGCAGCAGAGTTTCACAAGTGGGCTAAAATATGCTGCCATCTACCAAGACTCGTTCAGCTGCTGGCAGTCACCCCTCAGTTATGTGACTCCCTTGCTCCTGCAAATATGCGTTCCCTCCCACATCCCCATCAGCTTCCCTGCCCCAGCCTGCTGTCTTCTGACCTGAAAATAAAATACCCTTGTTTATGGCGCAATCGTCTGGTTTTAAAGATGAGCTCCCTGGGGGCTTCAGTCATAATTTCTGGCCTCCCTGCCTGTAACCAGCAAGAGGCTGGGAATAGGGTGCCAGTGGCTGTGACAGCATCTGTACAGCCAAATGCACCAGGCTCGGCAATGCAGAGCCGGCCCGAGGCAGCAGCTCAGGTCTGTTGCAGGATGCTGACAGAAGGGGGCAAAATCCATCTGCAGTCAGAGCTTGTTCCCTGCTTTTGCTTCGCTTGCTTTCTCTCTCACCCTCGCATGCCTTCAGCCCTGACCCCTCTGACAGCCTCTGGCCAGGCCGGCTGCCCCTGCGGAGGGGCTGTCAGAGGGGGGACTTTCACCCCCCTGGGAAGGGGGGGCTGCCAGGACAGCCCGCAGCCTGGCCTGGGGTGCTCCCCTCATCCGCAGCCCAGGACGTGACAGCCTCGCGGCCTGGGGCAGGGACCAGCTCACACCGTCTCACCCATCCCGCTTGCCTCCATGGGACTTGGAGCGGCCCCAGGACAAGAGGGCCGCTGGCCGACAGGCACGTGGATGAGAGTTAGCAGGTGGGTGCTGTGGGCAACGCCGGGCTGAGCCTGAACCCTAAGTTGCTGCGTACTTATTACTGAGATGGCTGGTGGTGCCGAGAGCAGCGGAAAAGCCGATGGCGTTGCAAGGAGTGTCCCCAGGAATGGGTGAGAGAAGTGGGGCGACAGGGATGACCAGCTTCCTTCAGTGCAGTGCACATTTGCGGTCAGATTCTCCTTCGCCTGGCACCTTCTGTGGTTTGAGGGAGGGTGGGTGGGTGCAAAACACGGCAGAGGCAGGGTCCTGCTGCACCCAGTGCTGGGCAGTGAGCACGTTTTGGGACGCAGGGAGCACGGCAAGTTTCCAAATGACAGTGTGTTGCTTTAAATCCTTCTCCACGCTACTTCTGGAGTCAGCTTTCACCTTTAGAAAAGCCCCAGTGGAGTGGACACCATCTCATCTCAGGGCACTGGAAGTTTCAGTTCCCTGTGAGCTGGTAATCTAGGGATGCTTGTGGGGTGACTTCTGCCAATTAAAAAAGCCTGGAAAAACGGAACAGGAAAGGAGTAGGAAAGCAGGCAATTCCTCTCAAACAGTATTACGCACACTGCACACCCCTTTTTTCTTCCTGTGAGTAAGCAACATTTTCTCCTCTCCTCCTCAGCTGGCTTGGTGACTTCTATTTTGGTATACATCAGTGAGTCCCTTCTCCTTACATCATCTGACATGCCTACAGCCAACTCCTGCGAATTTCCTGCAAGACTTACTATAGCCGGCAGCTGCCCTTAAAACCCCTCAAGCTGGCATACTCACACAGCTTCCCTCCTCCCTGGTTTCTAGACTTTGTGTTTGAGGAGGGCAGGGGGGGGAAGGAATGGAAAATGGGGACTTCCCTAAGCCCCAGCCTGGCTTCACCATTTCTTCTACAACTGTGGCATGGCAGGGACTGAGAGAAATTATTATCCTCATCTCCAGTTCCTGAAATGCAGCATGGTCCCCGTGCGACATGGGATATTTCTGGAGCTGCTACCCATGCCGGCAGCGGGATCGCTTCCCTTCACGCGCCAGCGAGGTGCAGCTGCCTCCGGGGAGTCCCGGCAGCAGCGGTGCAGCAGACACACCACCGCCTAGGAGAGAAGGTGAGGAACTGCTTGGTATGTATCAGAGATGGCAAAGGTAGGCGGGATGAACCGATAACCCACCTTGAACCGGGGTCATCACATCTAGCATAGTAGACCTGCCGTGGGGTCTCGAGTGTCTGCTGGTGGGCAAGGCCTCAATTTCAAGATTTCCAGCCCGCAGTGCTCACCTGATGTCGGCCCCCAGGGGCCAACCAGACACCAGCCCATGGGGAAACCTGGCCGTGATCTCTCCTTCTCTCTCAAGCAGCATTGAGGCTCTGATCAGGGTGACAGAGGGCATATTTCTGCCTGTCCCTTGGGACAACCCCCTCTTGAAGCTCTCAGGCTGGGCAGGAGAGATGTTAGCAGAGATGCTGCTAGATGAAAGTGTCAACATAGCAAGCCGGGAAGGCTCTAGATGTCCCCAGGCATGAAGAAGGCCGGGCTGTGGTTGGGAGTCCTTGCATTAAGGTACCTTAACAAGCCTGTACAGCAGAGCTGGAAGGAGGGAGGAGAGGGAGGCACTGAGCAAGAGCGATCTCTTTTGCTGGGAATGAAGGACTTTCACGCCCAGATCCCGAGGGCACTCCCCCGACACACACCCCCTATGCAGATGTGGGCATAAGAAGAGATGTGTGTGTGCTCCAGCTTAACAGAAAGCCGACCCGAGGGCTTTTTTGTTTCTTGCACATGGGATGGGCTGGAGCAGGGAGATTTTGCACACTTTGTTAATGTAGTCTGCAGCCCATTTCTGATGATGTGAATTCTTCCTCTCTTTAAAAAGGTTCCTTGAGCAGACAGCAGCCCCCATGTAAAACATCCGTTCACAGCAATTACAGCAGACAGAGAAGGAGAAACATTTTACACCTTTAAACTGAAAAACCCTACAGGGGAAGAGTTGTATTCTCCCCTGAGCACACCTAAAGAGGGGAAGAAAAGGTGCTGGGCTATGGCAAGCAGAAGACTAAAAAGCCTGGTGTTCTTTTCTTTGCCCCACAGACTAGCCTACATGCTGGCATCATGGGGGCAGGCAGTATGACACAGCACTGCTGTATGTCTGAGGCAAGCATGCTTACATCCTGAAGATTTTGCAAGCATCTTGTTGGCCGAGATACTTAAGGATAATTTCCTGAAGAAGCTAGTTGTAAATAGACACATACAACTGTTTTTATCACAAATCTGTGATTCCTGCTGTGCCCTACTGAAGGGATCAAGTTGCTGGTCACTCTTTAGTCTTATTCTCAACTATGCAGATCTAAGAAAAGATCTATGGATTAAACTGATGCTTTGGGGATTTTTTTTCCGTCATTCCCAAGAATAACCCCAGCTTTTCATGTAGACCTTAGCTATCCTGCTGAGAAACTGCAGGTCTCTCTCCTGGAGCTCTGTGGCAAACAGGAGAAAGAGATAGCAAAAACTTTTTTTTTCCGGAGCAAAACTGACCTGGAGTCACACAGGAATTAGATCAACAGAGGAGGAAGAGGCTATTTTTATCAAGTCACTTTTTTTTTGAGGCAAGAACCACATTTTAAGCTGATAGTCCCTATTTGTCTCTAAATTCTCTGAGGAGCTACCAATGGATGGCAGGGCCTGACCTCCAAAAAGAAGTAAGAACAATTAAGAGGGGAACAAATCCAGGGTCATCCAGGAAGTTTGCAGCTGTCGGTGTGCGGCACACCAAGGCCTCCCTGAACCTCCCAGCAGGCACGGTGAGGACAGGACTCTCATTGCCCTGTTCGCAGCTCCCCTGATGCCTGAATGGAAGGAGATGCTCCACCGGCCAGCGGCTGTAGAGGAGCTGTAAGAGAGGCTCGGCGTGCCGCAGCCGCACCCAGGGGAGAGAGAGGGAGAGATGAAGGGTGTTAGGTGATGAAAGACTGGTTAAGTTAGGGTGGCTGTCTAAAACATTTCAAAGAAATTAAAGAAAGGAGAAATTAAGAAAGATGTTGAACCGTAAGCCTAATTAGAGTAGCAGTGTAGTTATAGTCATGATAGCCTAAGGATACAATTAGATGTGTCTAGAGAGGAAGGCTGATCTTGTTGTTAAAGCATAAAGGTAGGGGACAGGATAATACGGGTTGCAGCCTCATGCTGGCTCCCCGATGACTCTGATGTGTTGCAGTGACTCCTTGTGACTCCAGTGGGAACTTCCAGTCTCTCGACACCTCGGTTTCAATGTTTCCAAGCATTTCTAAACTAGCCTGAGGAATTCCCAAGACCAAAATGAGGCATTTTTACGGCATCCAACCACCAGGATCCCCTTTAGTACACCTTGGACTTGCAATTGGAGGTCTTAGGGCAAAAGCTGCTAGGGGAAAGCAAAGCTGCTTGCCAAAAAGAGCCAGGAGCTAAAAGGCAACCAAGGGAGATGCCCTAAATTATCATGAAACATCCAGACCAATTGTTTTCTAGTCTCACGTAATCAAATCTCAGTTTTGTGGAAGAGATGCTAAGAGACACAGCCCTTCACTTTGATATTACAGACCGATATTCTGAAGAAAACTGACTTTGGTGACCCTCGGCCCGGTCCTCAGTAAAACAAGCGAACGTGTCACAGCACACAGGCATCATTCACAACACGGTTCTGAGGCCCCAGCTGTTTGTCAGTCCTTCTTTGCCCAGCGTTACTGCCCTCTTCACTCTGCATTCGCGGGAAAGAGTTGTGACAGCGGGAACAAGAGGAGATAAATAGGAGATTGAGGCTGACACAAGCTATGTCTCTAGAAACCTTAGCAGGCAGGCGCAGGCAGCTCAGCCCACTCACCCTGCGCACAGCATTCAGCCGGGGTGCAGTGCCAGCCCCAGACCAGCAGCAGCAAGCCCCATCCAGCAAACCTCAGCAGCCCGTCTCAGCCCGCGCTTGGCACTGACCTAGCAAAGTCCTCCACGCCTCCATCGGCAACTAGTCTAGGGAGATCATGCTTTTTCCTCTCCAAAACACAGCACTGGCACTTTTCTAGCATGTGGAAGCGAGAACTTGAGGGATGCAAGGGGAGATGCTGGCAGAGACTTGTTGCAGAGGGTGCTAGGAGAGATGTCTGAGTCGGTGACACCTGAGGAAAACGAAGTCCTGTTGCTTGCATGGATGTGAGCCCAAGGCTTCTCAGGGAAACACTCAGGCACGTCACGGAGACATCCTGACAGGGGACCTGCCTCGAACAGCAGATGCCACCCAGCGATCCAGGCTGGCAACGGGCATGTGGATCGGCACCGTTCCCAGCTACCAGGGCATGGGCAGAGGTCCCGCAGAGGCCCTGGACTTCGACACACCCCTGAGGAGTCTTGGCGGGATGCAACATTTACCACGCCACTTGAGTGCCAGCTCTACACTGTCCATGGCATGAAATGACTGACATGCTGGCGCACAAAGGTAAAAAAGGACAGATTGATTTATTGATCAAGGAAAGACACAGTCTCCTTGACGGAGATGCGCTGTCAAACGATGGCAGGACGTGCTGCTAAAAGCCCTCCAGATTGATTACTTCACCTGCCACCTGATCCTTCATCGCCCTGGGCTCTGGCAGGTGAAGAGCAGGGGGAGATTTACACGTGGCTGGGAGTCAGGGCGGGAAAGCGCACAGGAATGACAGCTCCAGGGGTCTGGCTAGGACACAACGCCCCCCCCCCCCCCCACCTGCCGCGGGGCTGGAAGGTCCATCAGCCCACGGGCCAGCCGAGGTGGCAGGAAGACCAGCAAAACCTCGCCGTGCAGCCAACCAAAAGCAGCACCGCGGCAGGTAACACCTGCACATCCTGAAACGCTGCCATTTCCCTTCCCCATCTGTTCCCTCCTCTAGGATTAAACCACTCCTGTCTCTATGATTATATGGCCTGCGCCTGCCCCGGGGACGGCTGAGAGCGCAGTCAGGCACCTGGCCCAGCACTGCTGTCAAACCCCAGTCTGCTGCAGCCGCGGCCCCAGCCATGCAGGCACTCACCCCACTGCAGGAGGTAACACCGTAGCCCATGTGCCAGCACAGGACATCAAGACGGGGCACCCATGGAAAGCGGCCACCTCACCACCGGCTGCAGCAGGGTGGTCCCAGCCCAGGAGGCAGCCGTGTCCTGGGGGCTGCTCTCCTCCGCCAGTGCACCCTGGGGCATCCAGAGCAGCTCTCTCTTAGTATGGGCTAATGACAAGAAACCAATGGGAGAATTGCACCTTACCGAGGGAGAGGAGACCATGGGAACGGTCATTTGCTTGAACTTCTATGCCCCGATTTACTATTTCTGCACTGGTTCCCTCTCAAGATATGCTCTTGGTTAAACAGGATCATCCCCTACCTGACAAGAAGAAGTGCGACCGAGCCTCTCTGGCGGATTGCTCAGGAGCCAGCCTGAGCCGCACTAGGTAAGAGGCAGGGCCTTACCATGGCAGCAGTTCAAGGCAGCCTGGTTGCGACGTGACGCGGATGCGCCCACTCAGCACCACACGAAAGCCCAAAGTTACTCTGGTGACTGGCGGAGTCCTGACTTTGCTGCGTGGACACATTGAGCCAAGCACGTTACAAATTTGTAATGAGCTTGTTTGGAGAGCTGTAGCATGAGATAGGCAGTAGAGGATAGACCTAACAAAGAGAATCGCTTAAATGCTTCAGCGCTGCCCAATTTACCAGGCACAGTATGTTGGGAAAATGCCACTCCAGAGCTGCTCTCATACCTGTTAAAGGGCTTGATATTCCCAATACGTGGCAGCTCTATCTTAATTCTGTGGGCAATCCGACCAGCTTTGGCTGCGTACCAAATCCAGATGGCACGCCACCTCTCTTGTGAAAAGTGTAAATAATACAGCAGACCAACCACAGGAAAAACAGTGATCCCAAAAAGGCAGAGATGCGAGAGGCTAATTTGACTTTTGAACAAGCATCTAAATTAACATCCTCCTAACAGCCGCTTTTCTGGACTGTGGCAAATGCCATAAATGATTGAAGAACGCCTGACCCAGGCACACGGACTGTGGGAAAGACAGGAGTACAACATGAAGAGGTGTGAGGAGCAGCTGTGCACTAGAAAACACAGGTGAAGTGGGCACAGGGCAGATTTAGACTAGATATAAGGAAGAAATTTTTTACAATGAGGGTAGTTAAACACCGGCACAGGTTGCCCAGAGAGGTGGTAGATGCCCCATCCCTGGGAACATTCAAGGCCAGGCTGGACGGGGCTGTGAGCAACCTGATCTACTTGAAGGTGTCCCTGCTCACCGCAGGGGGGTTGGACTAGATGGCCTTTGGTGGTCCCTTCCAGCCCAAGCCATTCTATGATTCTATGATTCTATGATACTGCACACAGGACAACACTTTGATGGACACAAGTGATGTCATCTATCTTGACTTCTCTAATGCCTTTGACATGGCCCAGCCTGACATCCTTGTTGCCAAACTAAAGCGATATGGGTTTCATGGATGGAGTAGTAGATGGATAAGGAATTGGCTGGATGGCCACATCCAAAGAGTTGCAGTCAATGGCTCAGTGTCCAAATGGAGATGAGCAATAAGTGGTGTCCCTCAAGGGTCCGTATAGGGACCGGTACTGTTCAATATCTTTATTAATGACATAGTGGGATTGAGTGCACCCTCAGCAAGTTTGTACATGACACCAAGCTGAGGGATGCCATCCAGAAGGACCTTGACAGGCTTGAGGAGTGGGCCCATGTGAACTTTATGAAGTTCAACAAGTCCAAGTGCAAGGCCCTGCACATGGGTCGGGGCAACCCCCAAAATAAATACAGATTGGGGAATCAATTGATTGATAGCAGCCCTGTGGAGAATGACTTGGGGATACTGGTGGATGAAAAATTAGATATGAGCCGGCAGTGTGCACTTGCAGCCCAGAAACCCGATTGTATCCTGGGCTGCATCAAAAGAAGCGTGACCAGCAGGTCAAGGGAGGTGATTCTCCCCTCTACTCTGCTCCGGTGAGACCCCACCTGGAGTTGTGTGTCCAGCTCTGGGGTTCCCAAGAAAGACATGGACCTGTTAGAGCGGGTTCAGAGGAGGACCACAGAAATGATCAGAGGGCTGAAACACCTCCCCTGTGAAGAAAGGCTGAGAGAGCTGGGGTTGTTCAGCCTGCAGAAGACAAGACTCCGGGGAGACTTTATTGCAGCCTTTCAATATATAAAGGGGGCTTATAGGAAAGATGAAGAGGGACTTCTTACCAGTGTCTGTAGTTACAGGGCAAAGGGCAACGGTTTTAAACTAAACGAGGGTAGATTTAGATGGGATAGAAGAAAAAAATTCTTTACGATGAAGGTGGTGAGACAGGTTGCCAGAGAAGCTGTGGATGCCCCCTCCCTGGAAGTGTTCAAGGTCAGGATGGATGTGGCTTTAAGCAACCTGATCTAGTGGAAGATGTCCCTCTCCACGGCAGGAGGGTTGGAATGAGATGATCTTTGAAGGTCCCATCTGACCCAAACCATTCTGTGGAGCTTTCTAACCCCTTATGCTCAAGTTCAGTTTGGCACTGAGATGTGAGCAGATCTCCCATCTCTGGGAGCGAGCAAAGCAGCAATGAGAGAACAGTATCAATAAGAGCAATCATAATTCTGTTTCCTCTTTCACTGACACTTCTATTCAAAGATCTCGAAACCTTTTTAAAATAGTGTGAGATTAATCTCATTCATCACCTCATCTCATTCCCTCCACATGTCACAACCCAGTTTCATCCTGAATTCATACATATGTACAATTGAGCAACGACCAATTCTATTGAAAGGAGACAGTGATTTGAGTGTTTCTGGTTTTGGAGGGTACCTGGATATCTGGAGGAGCCGCTGCATCCCAAAGCCAGGGGCCACATTTGAAATACAGCAATCTCAGCATTTTATGGCAGAAAGAGGTGTGATTTCCTGCGTGAGCCAAAGACACTGGACCGACAGCTTCCTTCTCAAAAAGTTCTTCTAGGCAAATGTATTTTGGATCTTGCATCCCCTTGCCTTTAGAGCTGGAGGAAGAGGTAACAAGAGGAACCCAACAAGAATACCTACCGGAGCAACAGAAGGGGGAGGGGGGAAATCACAGGTAAAATTTCCCTGCAACAAAGTGATGCTTTGGCTATGAAGGGATTTCCATTGATAATCTTGGAGATGGGAGAAGAGGAACAGAGGGAGACATCTGTCATCATATTTAATGGTGCTTCTCTTGTACAGTTTTAATAATTAAAGAAGATTCACCCAAGTAGAAAGAAAGATAGGATGAGGAAAGAAAAAAAAGGGAAAATGGAAGAAAAAGATCCTAGGCAGTTGTGTAACTATTTTTCCCCTGGGCCTGGGAAATGTTTCCACTAAGTAATCCAAGACGCTGCTTAATATTCAAACTATTGCTTGCTAAGGAAAGGGAGGGAGGGCAGAGGGAGAATACAGCAACAACATTTGACTACATCTGCTACCCACTCATTATTGTCATAGAGAGAGGTAGGGATAAATCTGAGTACACGTGAGGGCAGCAATTGGTTGTTAGGTTTCAAAGATGCTATTACATCCTGGAGGAGCAGGGATATACACAGGTGACATTCACCAATTTCAGTGGGGCGGAGGGAAATCACCCACTGGAATGAAGTTAATAGCAACCCAGAGGGCAGGGTCCATGATTGCCAACCTGATTTCTATAATTGGTGTGATTACTACTATTGTAACTTAAACACAACAGCAAATCACTTGCTTAATTGAATTTTCTTTCTGTGTGTGGCTGGGAAGGGGGAGGACACAGAGGAGGATGCAAATTTCTGCTACAGCTGTGTGAGCCTGCTCATGGAGGGTCATCGGGGGGGGGGGCGGCCCCAGCGGCAGACGGGGGGGGTTAGGTAGGGCCTAAGGCAAGGCAGGGCAGCTTTTCTTGCATGATTTTCCTGGAGGGTGATGCTCTGTGTTTCTAAGCAGTGCCAACACCTTTGCTACATTGAAAGTGAAAATTTTGCACAGGACTTGGTAAATGCCTCAGAGTGCACCAAGAGATGACAAAGCTTCTCACTGAATGCCTGGGGGGTCAGGCAGATGGCCACGCTGCATCCAGTGCCCCTTGCTCTCAAATACATCCCCTTCTACTGTCAGCAAAAGCCAGGAAGGAGTATCTTTAGATCAGCCTGTAGGATCAGTTTATTCTCCCCAGCTTTTTCTCTAAAAGACATTTGCAGCAGCCAGGAGACTCTCCAGAAAAACACCGCATTGGCATCTGAAATGCCGGAAACAAACATGACCTAAACATATGTGTTATCTCTGGGTCACAGCATTAAATCTCTGCTCTGGGTTACTCAGAGATTCACAAAGAGATGACAGAAAAACAGGGCTGCTCATATCCTCCTATACCTGATCTGGAGGGGGGACCTACTTGCTCCATTAAAACTCATCTGTTTTCAAATGCTATTTTGAACCTGAAATTTGGGACAGACTCATCAGCACCTTCATGCTTTGGCAGCCTGAGGAGTGGCTCGGAGTAGTTGTTTTTAACAGGAGCGATCAGTATCCTGTATTTGGAGATTCTGACCAGATTTTGTGCAGGGTGTCCTGTTTAGGGAATCCAAGTGTAGATCCAAAACTTCTAGGGTCACCCTGTCTTCTCTGTGAAACCGAAACCAGGAAAATCTCCACTGAATTGATTTGAAGTCAGTGCATCTGAAATCTTCCCAATTCCCGGGATGAGAAACCCTCAGGTCTGTTCCAGGAAAAAACAAACAAACAAAAAAAAACAGCAGCAAATTTTGCTACGCCCGGGACTGCAATACTACAGTAGACTTCTTTCCTTAGAGCTTTCATGCATGCATTTTACAGCATGCTACACAAACAGGGAAGCACTGCTTTTTGACAGGGAGCCTCAGACATACACAGATGCAGCACCCAAAATTGCAGGCAGGGCTTCGAGCAAGATGCCGTCCTTCTGACCACATTCAGACCTTGGGCATCTCTATAACTTATTAAGAGTCAAACTTGAAGTACTTGTCTCGTGGGAGCCTTATTGATGGCCTTATTGAGTGTCCCCGTAAGACAAGTAGGACTCGAGGCATAAATGTAACATTGCAGAAGGTCCTTCCACGAGTGTTTGGGCGGAACTTTTGGTACTGCCATGACTCCAACCCTAAAAGTCATTGTTTATTTTTCTTTTTAAACTTGCCTTTATCTGGCACAGAAAGCCAGGAAATGGGGAGGGACTCTGGGAAAACACGATCCCTTCAATAATATATGTCTCCCCTACAGCTGCACAAAAATAAAATATTAATTTATCTGATTTGAAAGGGAAAGAAGGAAGGAGGGGAAAAAATTGGCTGGGGCTATGTGATGTTTTCCATTGTATATTTATGTTTATGTTCATACATAATGCTTCCATGTATCATCTGTTACCTTTCGCTCTTGTTTATGCTAGTCACTCCTGTTTCCTTCCTTAAGAAAGGAGACAACAAAACCCGAGCTGTGGTCATCGCACTGGGAAAGGGCACTAGTGGTAAAAATGATGTTTCACTGAGAGCCTTTGGCTGTATTTTCATAGACTTCACCTGAGTTCTTACCTATTCGACTATCATATCAAGCCTCCTTCACACCCCGAGCTTCTAAGAGCACTGAAAGTGAGGATATATGGGACTTCTTTGTTACCAAGAGAAGGCATGATGAGTTTTGGAAAATAAGCCACTTTCAGACCATCCCGGCTCAAGGAAAAATGTTAATATGTCTTGATGGGATACTAAAGTCTTTATGATGGTATAAAAGCACTAGGAAGAGACATAAGTATGAAGCATGTCTTTCAGATCAGATTTGGGAAATGGGCCTCCAGTAATGCTAGCATTTCAGTTGGGAAATGTGCAAATACAGACCATTTATCATCTTCAGGTTTTTCACTCTGTCCAAATAGATACCTGTCTAAAATAACATGTTCTAAACCCAGCAATCCCCACTCCACAGGAGAAAATCTCTGTCATTCCAGAGTCAGCCTGGTTTATCCCCAAGGTTATGGGGGAAAAAAATACAAATGTTTATTTGTTTATCTCAATTTTGAAATAGGAAAAGAGCCTCAAGGAAGTCCAGCTATTAACAAATAGGGCAACAAAAAGGTAACCAAAACTACTGCAAAAGCGTTTTTCTTCCCCCACAGACCCAGCTCTCCTGTATAAAAATTACCAGCCGCCCATCTATTCCCATCAGAGAGAATCCCACTCCAGCTGCACTAGTACTCAACAAATGTCCTGTCAAACAGATGGGCTTTGCAACAAGCTCGTTAGGCCTTTCTTGTTAAAGGCACAACTACTACATGGCTGAGTTTGGCTTCTGTTTCACCCAGTTCTTCAGAAGGGCACATGCATACAAATATATCTACAGTACAAAAAATTCAGCATTGCTAAAACATTAAGACTGAGAAATCAAGCACTTAGAAGTCAAGCCATTCCATATGTTAAAGTTTCTCCTGCACCATTGATTCCAGCCCATTGTACATCCTATTTATCACACGTTATATATGAAATTGTACATTTCACAGGTAAAATAAGAACAAAGAATCTATATATATTCTGGTGTGCAATGAGATCAAGTTAATGGTGCAGAAAAAAACCAAGGTCTTGGAATATTCTCAATTCTATCTTAGATTTATATTCTTAATATTACATTACACTGTTACCTTATGCTTCCACCTATACCTTGGTTGTATCTATTTCTTATCTTCTCCTCTATTTTATGCAGTGTCTGCAAAGCCTTACACAGGCACTGAATTTGTATGCACTGTAAGAAATCCAACAGAGGGTCAATGCTCAACATTTTGACTGTAAACTTGTTGGTTCTGGAACTGTCTTTATTGTGTATCATTAGAGGGCCTAGTAGCCTGGGTTCCTAACTGATATTTGGGAACTCTATGTTCCATAACAGCAATTATTATCAGTAATAATTGCAACATACTGCTAAACATATTCTTAAGGCTTTGCAGGATCTGGGCTTTAGATCACAAGCTTTCTGAGGACGAGACCAGTTCTCTGATATATCTTTGTACAAGGCTAATAGTGACATCAGGGCTTCTAAGTGTTACTACCAGACATACAGTAAGTTAGTGTTTCAGCTAGGGACAGGGGACAGACCGCATTTAGATTCTACTTTTCTTCTTTTTAATGACAAGAAGGAAAAAAGAGTCAAAACTATTTGGCTTATGTGTTTCCATAACCTGCAGCCTTCATCATCAGAGCTCTGAAACTCCCCGTACAGTGTTTACCACAATTTTCTATCCCAGTTAGTCCAACCTCTTGATTGTCTACATGCCAGAGGGTAAGCTCAGGTTAAGAGTGAAGGTCAGGTCCTGTAGAGTGTCCAAGATCTGCAAGGGTGGAGCAGTTGAGCACGTTGGCCTTGAGGACTTGTCATTATACTCCACTCCTAGAGACCACAGCTAATTGCCCTGAGCTTCCAGGATACATCAGCTCCATACAGAGCAATTTAGTCCCAGTAGGTAAGTCCTGGTAGATTGAGCAGTGGAGCTCTCCACCTGACTGCATGGCTAATAGCTTGGCAGTTAAAAGGTCAAGATGTTCACCTGTGCATGTGCTTTGGTGCCCACGTCAGCCACGCTTCCACATATTGGGATGGCTCTTTTAATACTTCTGAATAATGAAAATGCTAACATGTTTCTTAATCACAAGAAAGATGTTCGGATTGGAAAGCTCTGCAAGTCAGGATTCTGACATGCTGCTGGTATCATGATTATTTGCAAAAGCAAACTGTCCTATGCCATCAGTGATGCACTGCAAGTCATGCTTGTATCTTCCAGCAGCAAGGCTCAATGTCTCAACCTGCCTTTTACTTTACGTTCAAGAAAAGCTACAGAGAGAAAGAAGAAAAACAGTCTCCATGAAAGAGTGCTAGTAAGTCTTTACCTGAACGGAGACACAAAAGAGCAAATGCCTACAACAGAGAGGGAATTTTCTGCCAAGAAAGATGCAGAATGCGAGAGCACGTGGCAAGTAAGACAGATGCTGAAACCTCACATTAATGGGTGCCTTAAGAAACCTAATGCTGACGGACGGGTAGACAGATGCTAAATATGTAATCTCCTTGCAGATGGACAGTAACATGCAACAGAAATGCTATCAAGAAGGAACTGTTGCATGTTTGAACAGGTATCTGTAAGCACAGGGAATCAATGAAAGGCTGTATCTTTGGCTTTTTCCATTTATGTCGTATCTAGCCTGAAACAGATACCTGGATTGAGTTACCCAGTTCACTCTCTGTTTCAGCCATCCCATTGCCGCAACCTTTCTGGTCTGTGTCTGATAGTAAATGCCAAAGAGGATGGATCTGTAGCCATTGAGACATTTCCAGATTACCAGAGTAATTCAGGTGAAAAAAAGAACTAACCACCTGTGAACCTTCTTTCTCCAAACATGAGGCCAAAAATAAACCTGCTTACTTCTGCCTTTCATGACTTCCATCCACTCATTCTCAAACATCTCTACAGTTTTAAGCCACATAGAGAAGTTGTTTTTCTGACTAAAACAAGAACTACTGGAAATCTCCCAGGAAAGCATGTTCTCTGCTGACTTCCAGACTCAAGAAATGTCTTGACAAATGCTGAAAACTCCCTGATACTTGGCAGCGCTTCAACCAGCCTCTGAACTTTGAGGGCAGCTGTCACCACCATGACGTTCTTTCAGCCACAGAGAGCCCAGACCTGTGTCTGCAAACCATCAAGACTATCTAACACATGCTTTTGGGAAGATGGCAGATGCTACCAATCCGCCACGCAGCCTCCCCTCGGAGCTTTTCTTCTGACACACTGAGAAGCTAGATGCACGACAGAGGAAAAGCATGTGCAGCACCAGCCTAGCAGAAAGAGAAACCAAACAGCAGCTGAAGGACCATTTGTACTCCTGGGAGTTAAAATACGTGGCTCATTGCTATCCCCAAGCAAAACTCATCAATGTCATTAGCAAGCACAGCTCCGTTCAGTCAGGTCGTGCTCATTACAGCGGATTTTTCAGTGACTTCTTTTGTACACAATTATGTGGCCAGCAGAGCCTATACTTCCCGGTGTACCTGGCTTCGTCTTAGCATGAAACTTTGCACACTCCGTGGAGATTGGAGCTCAGGATGAGGGCACCTGTGACCTGTTCCTCTCTTGGAAATGACATGACAGATATCAGCCACTGCCTCTACCAGCTGGTGAAAGCCTGTGTGCCCAGGGCCGACATCAGAGCTGAGCGTCCTTGAGCTGCAATGGCTTTTAAAAAAGAGACGGTTCCCGGATGGAGCCCCTGCAGTGGCGGTGCCAGCGCCCTGCAGTGCATGCTACCACTGCCTGGTACGTACCAAGCTATCGAGTGTCACCGGCCTGGGAAAAAGTGTTTCGAAACAGCCAGGGAGCCACTGATGTGTCCACAGTATACGTATCCCCTCTTTCCCTAATGGATGGCCTTCTCCAAATGACCCCCCCTTAGGACAGGCAGTTAACGCAGCTGCAGGAGGCAGAGACCACTTTCAGTCCTCCCAGCACCACGATCCCAAACCGTAAGGGAAAAAGATGCAGAAGGATCTGGAAGTTTAGTTCAGATCCTTCAATACCTTTCTTCTCCTGGGACATCCTCTGACGTAGCCTAAGAAAGACAGGGTGGGTGGGCATGATCTATTGGGGCTGTCCCTCTATCTTAGAAATGGAAGAAACCTCTTGCAGCCCTTCCAGACCTAGGACTCGGGGAGAAAGGGACTGAAAAAAACTCCTGAAGGCACAGAGGAAAGACAGTGATTGAGGCAAAATAAAAAGATACTGGGGAAATGCAGAAGGCGGCTAGGGACTGGATAATACAGAATTAGCTGTGTGACAAGGACATTGGCAGACACAACAGAAAAGATGGCACTTGTTTTCTCAGGTATTTTAAAGACTGCAGACTGTAGTGTGGGGGCTTAAAAAGTCTTTCATACAATCTTAATCAGTTTTTTTTCCTGCTTCTTTCCTTTCCTCTGTCCCTTTCCTCTTTTTGTATGCTTTGAGGCTTTTTTACTTTTTTATTGCTAGTGACTTTTTCCTTCCTCCTCCTCCTCCTCCTCCTCCTCCCTTACCCAACCCCACCTTTTCTCCAAGCATGTGCTACCCACTGGCTCAGCCTCCCTGCCCATCAGAGGGGCACTTGCAGGAAGGCAGAGCAGCACATCGGAGCTGAACTTGTCAGACAGAGGGAATTTGATAAATGTCACCAGAATGAAAGACGATAGAAATTAAAGAGGTTTCTCTTTGCCTGTCTTCGACAACGATGCCTGAACAGCCATACCACCCTGCAGCCGCTCTGACAAGCTAAGCAGAGCTGAGAAACGAACTGTCACTATTTGGATGGGAGAAACTGCAAATAACAGTGTTAGTGACTCAGAAATGCATTGGTGCTGCTGCAGAGCCCTAGGAGGGACATGCTGGGTGCAGCTTTGAAGTGTCCCCACCATGAGCTACCAACCCCTATGCTACGTTTTAAAAAGCGACAGGGACTTGATAACCTTCATTTCACCAAGTGGTTCTTTGGGTTTGCCTGCATGGGCAAGCTTTAGCACTCATATGTAAGGTATGATTTTGAGAAAATATACCTGCACCCGTTAACCCCCCCATATAAGTCATTCTCTCTCTCAACTGGCCTCATGCACCTGAGCTCCTTCTGAGTGGCTTTCCCAACAGTGCGTGCAACCCCAATCCGGCACCGCAATGACAGCTGCTAAAATCCACATCTCCCATTACAGCTGCGCAACCTGCCCACCTGGACTGAGCCTTAGGCTCCACGGTCACTCTCAGAGACGGGATTTAATACTGATCTAAGCAAAGCAATTTGCTAGCGTCGTGGTTGTGCTATAATCCCGCTGCTGTACGTTATATTTGTACAGCAACCTATCGAGCCATTCCTGTTGGAAGCAGCGGCAGCCGTATGTTGGTTTAGCTGATGTGGTGGGAGGGAACTCTCACTCTGTTAAACACCTGTTATATTCCAGCGCAGAGGAGGCTGCACTTTGGTACCGGTACGAATATCACGTGCATCTTCTGTAAGGAACTTAGGGATCGATGAAATGAAATGAGCTACTGAAATATATGCTAATATTCCAACTAGATACATAAACCAGAAGACTGGGTGGTTTGAAATGCAGTTTATGAATATGCAACACTCAATTTAAAATAATTGTGCAGTTCAACAAATACAAAAAGGGAAAATTTGGGGACAGACTCTGTTTGGTAGTCTTGTTTAATTGGCTATAATTTCTGCTTCACAGCAGTATGGATTTTAAAATGTGTCATAACCAGAGTTGGGAAAGTTACAGAATCTGTATTACAGGAGAATTTTCCCCAGTTAAAAGATGGTTGCTCTGACCATCAAAACCTCCTCTCTTTTGCATTTGCTTTCTGCACACACGTTCAGCAATTGGGAGCTGCTCCCATTAAACGCTGGCGGAAAGCCATTTCCAGCTTGCCAACGCACGTACCGGTAATGGCAGAGAACAAAGAAGAAGCTCAAACACATCCACATATTCGCATCGGAAGTTGTACTTTATATTGGACCAGATGCTGCTTGTCATGGCAAAGAGGAGGAGCTCCCAAAATCTCTTGCTGCAACTCTGGCTCCAAAGCAATCAGAGAAGCCAGTTGCACATGCCTAACTCTGGGTAAAATGTTCGTGTGCACACAACTACTGTAGGCAATTGTGCATGCACAGACCACTTTTAAACTCCCACCCAGGCAAAGAGCTATAGAGCTGCTTGCATTTCCTAAGAGTGATGCTTGGGGACAAGCCGGGAGGAAGGGGGAAGCAAAGAGCTTTAAACATGTTCTGAGTAGTCTAGTTGTTATCTGTTCCCTTTTCATAAATTGATTCCTCTTCCAGAGAGAGTGAAGACCACTGGTTTCTTCATAATTCCCTCTGGCTACAGGGATAGCCTCAGCAAATCAGGAAAACACGGCAAGAGAGTGTGATCTATCACAACTAAAGCAGATCTAATAGCAAACCTCTGATACTTGCCGCTCAACTAAAGAAATTTGTAAAAGAGGGGGAAAAAAAGGGGGGGGGAGAAAAAAAAAGAGGGGGAGGGAAAAAAAAGGACAGCGCAAACACAAAAAGAGCTATACAAGTAAGCACACAATCGTTCCTTGAGTAAAGTCAAGGCAACTGCCCTCGGCTCACAGGCATTTTTAATAGACGACACAAAACTACAGAGCGCAAGCGAATCATTGTGAATTATCTTTCCAGGTCTAACAACCAACCCGATGCCTTATAAGAAAACAGACACCACCTTGTTTACAAGAAAATAGGACATGGCAAGTGGGGGAGCGAAGGTAGCAGGCGAGGGGAGGAGAGAAGGTGGTGATGGGCCTGTTACTTTCAACCCCTCGAGCGTTAAGAATTAGGCTTTTGTCTGTGCTGCCTCAGCAGGACTTGGGACGGGTAAACACAGCGGCCGCTGCACTGGGGACACTCTCACCCACTGCTGATGGAGAAGCAGCCCCTGCAGTGTCACCGTGCTTCAGCGGGGTGTTTTAACAGCATGTTGGTTTAATCTGCTGTCTTCTGACTGATTCGTCCACCTGTTTAGCTCCCTCTTTCCCTGATACCTCAGGCGTGCTAGTGGCACCGGCGTTCCCGACCTCCTGAGCTGACACAAAACTAGGCTGGGGAAAGGAGAAGAGCTGGAGTCCCTTACACACCCCAGAATCACCACAGCCGACCTTCTACAACTCACGGTCACCCATCTGTGCCCGTGATTGTCTGGCTATAGCAGAGACTCAGGTCCAGATGCCAAGGACGCGAGGGAGGCAGGCCAGGAGGTATTACCCAGTGTCCTGGCTGCTGTAGAGGAAAGGGAAAGGATGAGAATAATTAAATAGATACACCTCTGCTCCAGCTTAGCACCTTCTGAGTTCGCATCACACAGTAGGTCCAGCGTGTTCTTCCACAGGATTGCTCCCCAACCTGCCGTTCCCTGGTCCATATACACACATTTTGTTATCCCTGACAAAGTGCAGCCCCTTGCACGTGTTCTTCCTGAATTTCAGGCATAACTTTTTCAGGTGATTCGCGCATTTTGGTCTAGCCTTGTCCACAAGCATGCCTACAATCCCACAAACATTAAAAATAAAAGCTTCTTTGCTATCCTATCCTGCAGTTCACGAAAGAAAATACTGAGCAATACCTGATGTAGGGTTGACCCCTGCCACTCCACGCATCTTCCACTTTTTGACAGAGAACCGTCGGTAGCTCCTGTCTCAGCACAACAGATGCTGCAACCACCCTTTGGTATTTCAGCTGACCTTCTCTAATGTGCTTACGGGCATGCCATGAGAGTGTCAAAAGCCTTAATAAAGTGAAATTATAGGATATCTGCTGTTTGTATCCCATCGGTAAGGCCAGTTATCTAGACAGAAGAGGAGATGAGGTTGGTTAGAAAGGCATTGGTTTAGCTGGCGCTGCCTTGGGACACAAGGCTGGACTCCTCTTGGTGTCACTTCCACCCGCTGAGCTGAGCTAGCAGCGCTTCAGTGCCGCCTTGTACTAGATAACACAGCCAGCTTTGCCTGAGGCACGGCAGCTTGGTGAAGAAGGGGTGCCTTTGACATGCAGTGACAGCCACGAGACCCGTGAGAGAGCTGCTGCAATGACTTTTGGGAAACAGAGGCAGCTGCTGTGGGTTTAAGCTTTCCAGAAAGATTCAAAGTGCTGAAAGTGCAGTTTCTCATCGTACACGTTATTCGCTGGGAGACAACTTTGTATTGCCGCTAACACCAAAGCCTCCAATGATCTCCTCAGTCCTCCGTCATCACCCGTCAGTAATTAGAGAGGCATTTGCTTCAGGCTGCTCTCTCTCCCAGCCTACCTATCCTTTCTGTTGGAGGATCCTGTCTTTGCCTGGCTTACACACCCGTTGCCTGTTTACTTGAGGAGGAGAGTGAGGTCAGAGAGGAAATTCCTATCCATTACTGAGCTGTTAAAGCATCAGTGAATATGTATTATTAGCCTATTTTAACTTAATTTATTGTTGAACATACAATAACTGTCAGAATAAATCACTTGTAAAGGCCAACAAAGCTCCCCTGTATCTTAGAGAGAACAATGTTGATGAAAAATACTGTCAGACTTGTGCATTGCTGGCATTAATTTTAAGCCCCCCTCCCAAAAAATCCCAAACAAACTGGAATCCCCCCTTGCAAATGCATATTCTTCTGAACTTCCTGCTACTGGGTATCGAAATCATCTGTGTCCCCTAGTTTATACAGCCTGATTCTGGCTTGCCAGTTATGAAGTGCATAAGGATTTCAAGCATCTACCCGTTACCTGTACACCCACAAAGCGCGTAACTTCTGCACGCTCACCTTCCCACGGCCACTCCCAAACCAAAACTGAGCAGTCCCGTATTCCCTGCCGATCCAGGTGGTGCTCCTTCAGACACTCCGTCCTTGAGGACACAGGATGGCTGTCGATACACCTATTAAGCACCTCCTCTGGGTCTCTTTCCCCTGCTGCTCCCCAGCCTCACTTTCTGCTTAAACTCCTCTGCACCAACATCTCCAGCTCCTGCCACCATCCCTAATATCACACAGCCCCTTGAGCTGGACTCTGCTCCGGGCAACCTCCCGCGGGCAGCAGCACCCGCCCCTGTGAAGGATGGGTGAGCATTCATCCTGCCTCCCACATACGCAGCTGCTGCCGGAGCGGTGTCCATTCGCCGGGGCTCGCTCTTCGACCCCCCCACTGCCCTGCCAACACTCAGCGCATTTCCACAGCCTTGCCCAGGAAAACCTCTGGCAGGGCAACGGGGACAGGCACACCGGGGCAGGGACGAGGAACAAAGAAGCCACAACAGCCAGAGTCAAAGAGGAACAACGTCTGGACCGAAGCCAGGCAAATGAGATGATGAAAGCGAAAAGTTTTTTCCTAAAGGAAAAAAAGGTCCCTAATCTTTCTTTTGCTGGGCTTTTTGGTTTGGTTTTGTTTTTGTTTGTTTTGGGTTTTTTTTTTGTTTTAATCTTGTGTGTTTTCAATTTCAATCTCTCTCTTTCTGTCCTTTTTCTGAATATATATTTGCATCAGTGCCACAAGAAGAATAGAGATCTCTAGCAGAGTAAACTGTTCAGCACAGCAACCTGGTAGCTGAGGACACCAGCAGATGGGAAATGCCACCGTTCTGAATATTCTAACCTTAGTTCCTGAAATTTGGGCCACAGTTGTAAAAAGGTAGCATTGAAAACACGGGTATTGCTTTATCAATAAGAATCCTTACTTCTTCTCTAGGTGCAATTTGGGACACCAGCATTTTTGTCCACAGCTTAATGGTGGAACATTTTGTGCCTGCAATTTAATTGCAGGCATAAAATTGATGACCAGCCAGGCACTGATCAAGGGGCATAAAAATTGCATCTGAAAGAAAGTAGGGCTCTGCTTTTTTTTTTTTTTCCTTCTTAAACATGGAAGAAATAGGAACAAAATATTGTAGAGTAAATCATGTGCCCAAATGAGAGCTTCTGCCTCCCCTATTTCTGGAAATGTATCAGTGAATAACATCATTTCATTCCTGGGTGAAGTCATCAGCGCTTTCTGGTGCAACACCCCATAAAGTCAGAACTGAACATCTCATATGAGGCAACGTAAATCCCGTGGTGGGATGCCAAGACCAGCACCTGCAAAAGGATGTTTGCACACCTTAGTGCTACTGTCCGTCTCCAAGTGCAGCAGTAGCCAAAGTAGCCAGGCTGTGTGCATGGTACTGTGTAAACATACGGAAAAAAGCTCTGCTTACCCCACGTTTTCATTCTCAGGCCAGGCACCCAGCATCTTATATCAGAGGAGACTACAATCGATAAAAAGTATAGGTCATAGTGTACTTTTACTTCCTTTGGTTTCTTAAGACACACAACTTATCTGACCGCCCTTCAGCCAATATTCAATTAGGGGCTTAATTAGTTGCTAAGTGTAACCAAGTCAGGACAAAAAAAAAAACGGAAGGAAGAGAGAACAGCTCCTTTATTGCTGTGCTTTCCAATAGGGCAGCAAGGCTGGGGGCTGCGGACGACCAGCTCTCACCTCGTCCCTTCTGCCGACTCCTCAAATCTAACCGTGCTACTGAGAGCTGCCCAGCTCTCCCAGCTCCCCAAAGAGCCTTACTCCACAACAGCTTGCAAACCAGAGAGCAGATCATCAACTGCCATCGCCTTGGACCATGTTCAGATACCCGCTGCAGTCCTACGGCACAAGGGGAGCCACAGAGAGAGACGGCCACAGGCAGGAGCTTGAGCCCAGGCTCACGGCAGCTCTGCTGAGGATGCTCCCAACCCTCCTATTCCCATACCACGTGCCCAAACCCTCTCTTCTCCCATCCTCTCCTCCCCAGTTTCATAGTGAAACTAAACCCTCACCTGTAGTCACCCCAGTTTATTAAGCTCCTTTTCAGTAAAAATCAATCCGGTTTAGTTCCAACAAAAAGCCACACGGAGGCAAACAGGCACCCCAGAAGAACCGCTTGAGACGTGTGTTTTCTTTAGCTATGGCGCAAACCCCCTCTGTGTCAGGTGCTGTCGTAATACAGATACAATAGATACGGTCTCCCTTTCTGCATTTTTCACATTCGTATTTCTAAAATAGTCTGGTCACCTGGAACACCTACCATTTTATAAAACACGGTGAAATGGTACTTTACAGACACATGCTATTTTCTCTTCTGAGAACTTTGCTTTTGTTCTTTCTTGTTCTGTTGCTTTTCTTTGATTAAATAAAGGCATCCAGAATAGAAGTGGAGGTCTGCACTTTGTGCTTGAACACTAAGACAAACAGCAATGTTGCCATGGATTTTTTTAAACTCCAAATAAAAATAAACAAACACATCTTGGCAGTGTTTGGAATAGAAGCTAGTGAATAATTCACAATGAATAATTGATTTGTTGAATTTAGCTTGGTGGGGTTTTTTTGTTCTGCTGGTGGAATGTGCACTACCAGATGGTGAGTTCAATAAATGTATTTGTTTTTCCAATTTATTTGATGGATTTTCCCCCCCAATTTTTCCCCCCTCTAAGGTGAAGTCTGAAATTCCAGATGGTTTGACTAGTGGCCAGATAAGTCACGATGCATTGTTTCGGCTTCCTCTTTAGAAAGGTGGCAAGAATGATAACAGGAGTGGAAAAATGCATACATGAAGCAGGAATGAAAGCAGGGGGGACGACAACTTGTATCAAAGAGAAGACAAATAAGAGGTGGTGTGATAACAGTCTATAAAATCGTGAATAATACAGAGAATGGAGGTGAAGAGCTACTGGTTTTTCTTATAATGCAAGAAAAAATGAGCAGTTAATGAAGCTGAAAGGTGGTGATTACAAATTTACTAGAGAAATTTTTTTTAACAGAACGCTGAACTTAGACAAGGGAACTCACTGCCACATTACATTAAAGCCAAGAGTTTAGCAAAATGAAGCAAGGAATTACACATTTACATGAGGAACCAAAACATCCAAATATAAAGTACCAGTGCTGATGACACAGACTATATTACCTCATGCCTTAGGGAATAAACTAATCATTATTATTGATAACTATGTGATATTATCTGCCAACTGCAGTGGTTCCCTTACCTTCCGACTAAAAATCTGATGCTGCTTATTCTGATAGGTCAAATCAGGGCTCAAGAGACTTCAAGACTGATTCCCTTTGACAATTGTGAAGGTTGGATGAATGCACAAATCCTTCTAAGTTGAATATTCTCAGTGGAATTTCTAAAATTTAATTTCTATAAATATTTCCACAATGCTGAACTTCATTTTTTTTATTGTGGTTTTTTTTTTTTTGGGGGGGGGGGAGGGGGGGTGTGTAAATTGAAATCAGTCAAATATGTGTAGAGAGAGGACGCTGAAGTGGCATTAAGTGCAGCCAAAGCATATTCACTGACAAATTTGATCCAATGTTCACAAAAATACGTTCTGCATTATTTACCAGCAAATGCTTCATGCAGTGGGAGAGCAGGTAGTATTTTGCACAGGGTGAAATCTCACTAATTACATTGATATTAATGGTAGGAGGGTGTTCTTTGACCTCAGAGAGAGCTCCTTCAGGGGAATAAAACTTAATTCCGCAAGTGTATATACACAGGAGCCCTTGGTGCACAGCCCAAACCTGCAGCAAAACACTAGGACCTGAGGATCTGAAAGTGAGAGCTGTCGAGAAACAGAAGAAAAAGAAAAGGCAAACTGAAAAATCTATGCTAACTGCAAAAAAAGGCAAACCACAACAATGCAGCATTAGTAGGGAAAGGTACATAATAGTTTAAAGATTATTTTGTTCACTAAAGGTCCCGATTCTCATCCGTCTAAAGTCCAGGGAAACTTCGCTACTACTGTGTATGAGCACAGCCTCATGTTTGAATTACTCCCAAAAGAAAACACCATCACATCAGGTACCAAAAGTATCTCAAAAATCATGCTGCAATTGGGCTTAAGCCTGCAAAGAAGCAACTGAATTAAACTGTATTATTCATCTCCACAAGCTCACAAATCACTGTCTTCAACGAGGAGTAGCAAGGCCTGCATAAACCTCTGCCGTCCTTCTCTGCTTCTGCTGACTCAAGCTTCTCCACCTATTCTCCTATGGGAGCTCCATTTGCTCACATTTTCTGTATTTCATTTATATCAGAACAAAGAAACACAGGCTTATAAAAAAATATATATTTATTTTTACTTTGGCAGTTTCTGTGTAAACCTAGAGTGATCTAATGAGCACGCAGCGTACAAACAGAATGGATAAGGGACATGGGAATATTATTATAGAGACTATACCGATCCCAGCCAACGCTATGTGCTCCAAACCTGGCTTCTCAGTGGCCTGTAAATAAGCTTGCTGTCTTCTCTCCCCAGGTCCTGCGGCAGCGAACGCGCTGCGGCCGCTGGGCAGCTGAGGAGCCAGGTAAATGAGCCAGCGTCATTAGCCAGCGTCATTAGCCAGCTTGAAGACGCAGAGGAGGAGTGCCTGGAGGATCAGTGGTGGGGTGAAAAATCTACGGCCCTCCTCTCCAAGACAAACTTTGCAGTGTGGAAAGCCCACTCCCCAGTGCTCCCTCCCAGCCTCGCTGAATTCCCCCCCGACTCTTCCCTTTACGCTGTTCCTCCACCGCTGTCTTGCTTTCATCCTCACTCTCTGCTCCAGTTTGTAAAGGCTAACACCACAGACCTGGCTGCATGCAAGGGCACCAAAGACAGGACAGATTTAGTGGAGATTTATTCCTTGGCTGGTTTATGTGCCTTGAGCTCAGACTTTAACCACCTCTCATAACGACATCCTCACGTTTCCAAACCCGGGGTGCACCAGGGTTCTGCTCAGCCCCACCCGAGGGGCGCGGGCGCCGCATCCCGGGCAGCAGCAGCTCCACATCGGAGCGCAGGGGGGCTTCCCACTGCTCCCGGCAACCCTGCACCGCTTCCCCTCCAGAATCTGGAGACCCCTGGAAACGCATCACATCTCCCTGCCTGCCAGACTTCTTGCCGAAGAAAAAGGCCAGCGGGGAAAGGCACACACACGGGGCCCTCCCGAAAAGCTCACTGAGGACTCAGCCAGGGGTACACGCTGCAGCAACCAGCCCTGCTACGCACAACACCTGCTTTCGTGCAGAGAAGCCACGGACGACCGATGCACCAGACTTTCTTCTGAAGAGATCTGAGCTCCAGCAAATGCTCGGTTCACAGATGAAATGAGTTTTCTTGAATCAGCCATCTGGAAGGGGTGCCGCTACAGGGCAGAAGTGGGGAGCACGGGTAAAGCCACGCGTCTTGAGGCTAGAAATAGGAGACTGCTCCTTCTAGCTCCAGCCAGGCCAAGAAGGTCAAGGCGTCGAGGTCCACGTTTTCCCAGCTCCTTCAAGCTGGCACCGCTCTCACAAGCTGGCAGACTGCATCACTCAGTTCCCACAGCAGATTTACATGCCAAGTTCTAAGAAAAAGCTGCCGGTGCGCTCTGCTGTCACCCTCCCAGGTCCCCAAAGCACTTTGGCTGCCTTGGATAAAAATTAAATAAATAAGACGCACAGAAGAGAAGCCCTTCAAAGACAGGCACGCGAGCAGCCGAGTTGTCAGGGGACTCCCTGCACTGGTGCCCTCCCTCACTCCCCTCTCCGTCCTCTTTTATTTCCCTCAGCCAGCGCGGACGGCGTGGCGGGACTGGAAGAAACCTGGCAAGATCATGCTGTTTGATTCTGACGCCAGTTTCAATTACGTCCTGGCTTTTATAACCAAATCAAAAAACAAAAGGCTAAGAAGAAAAAAAAAGGGGGGGGCGGGAGAGAGAGAGGAGAGGCAGCAGAGTCCAGCTGCAGGCTGGGAAATGACATTTCAATTTGTCAATTGATCCAGTCCCCCTCCGTCGTCCCCACCTCCCCCTTTTTGTTTTTTTCCTTTTCTCTTTCTGCCCTGTAAATTAATTAGCCCATTTATCGTGTGGAAAGACTGCAAATGGGGCAGCCCAGATATGGGCTGAGCCGAAACAAACCTGCATTCTGTTTGGGTACGGGCACCAAATATGTGGCCACAGAGCACCGACAGTCAGGTGGAAGAAACGTCCGCATGTGTTCAATTCTCAGGTTTCAGGTTGTCCTGGAGAGTTCACAGATATGCTTTCCACTGACTCTCCAAAGCACCTACACACGTGACAGGTAGCTATCTTTCTTCATCAGCTCAGACATTTGTCCAAGCTTGGGAGGCAAGGACTGCGAAGGCATTCTGCTAAATGAAAAGCTGAACTCAAGGGTGCTGGATTACCTTTTTTCTGCATTTTTTCCACATTTTTTCCCCCTCCACACGTTTTATTATTAGACTGTGGGACAGGAAGCTAAAGGAAATAATTGAAAGGCTCTCACGGTATTCCAGAAGGGGCAGGATGGAGACACATTGCAACATCCAGAATTATGACAACGAATGACAGCAGTATTTTTGAAGACACGTTAAAGCTTCAGAAAGTCAACTAGCTCCTCACTCTCATAGCTAGGGATGAGACTTAGCATGGGCTCAGACTAGCCAAGTGTGCCACCTTGCTCCTTTTCTCTGACGTATCTGCTACCGACCATGAGAGCTGGGCTTCTGAATCAAACGAGTATCAGATCCAACCCAAATCTCCACGTCCCGACCTCCCAGCCTATGCAGTACCAGCTGCAACACGGAAGAAGTGAAATGCCCCGAATAAAAAGTCTTCTCGAGATCTTTTCAGCCTCTAGCAAAGTCTGTCATGACGATCCTAGGTACAATTCAAAAACTCAGGTATTGGCATGAAGAGGAAGCCACCTGGTCCAGCCTGAATCTTCTGACTGAGCCTGTGGCTCAGTCCCTCCAGAGATAAGGACAACTGCAAAACTGAGGACCCTCGGGATTTCCTACCATTTGTTTGCAGCCCAGGCAATTTCATGATGCCATGGCTGCTTCTCAGGGCTTCTTCAGATTCTAATTGTCACAGGCAATGGGTGTTTTCCTTGTCCAAAACCTCTAGGAGAGTATTGCCCTGCCACCATCACCCTGCTAAGCACCACGGGATCTCTGCAGTAGGGGAGTACGTATAGGACAGCAAACACTAATTCTCTCCTCTCACACCCTAATGAGAAAGAACATCCTCAAATGAGACACCTGGGGAGTTAGAAAAAATACGTAGTATGATTTAACAGCAAAACAAGGGGCTAAGCACAGAGTTGGTGCAAGTGAACACAACTCCACTGAAGTCCGGGGAGTTTTCCCAGGCATACATTCGGCTCCATACGTTTTCAGTTATTCAGTATTCAAGCATTCTTCTCCCAATCTCCTCTTCTTTTTATCCATCCATATCTATGCAAATCTCATTTCTTCAACCCAGCTCACCACAATAAGTATCTCTCTCACACACATAAAGCCTAAATTTTATCAAGCATTTTATTTACTTCTGTCCCAGCAGAGAGGAGAAAAATGGAGAGAGACAGAAAAAGAGAAAGATAGAGGAGATTACTGCTGCCTCTTTTTTTTTCATAATTGGCAGGTACTAAGACATTTCCATTATTGGCACAAACAAACAAACAAACAAACAAAAAAATCCACAGCAGATCAACCCAGCAACAGCAGCTCCAGGTGAGGACTCCAGGTGACAACGATAGCTACGGGCAGCGGTGCCTCTGTATGCGGCTGACGAAATGCCACCGCAGCCCACAGACTCGGCAGAAATGGAGGCAGAAACCGTCATTATCCACTCAGATCCTAACAGGGGGCAGGCCCTCCCTGTGCTGTGCTGGGTACGCACGCTAAGCGAAAGAAAGACACCAAAGAACTTGGCAGCAGTGTGCAAAGAAGGACAAAACTGGCAGGGAGAGGAGGAGGAGGGAAGGGAGAACGGCAGAGCGCCTGCCAGCTGCCTCACTGTGCTCCAGTGTTTGCTCTGCCGGGAAGCGGGAGAGGGGCAGGTTGGGATGCAGGACTGCGAAGGGGCAGCATTGTGGCCTTAAGAAGAAGCACAGACTGCAAAAAACCTCAACTGCGTTTGAAATAGCCCCTGCAGACTTTCCGATTCCGTATTCATTGCATGGCTGGTTACTACATCTCTCCTGCTGGTCGTGGCCAGGCGATGGGGAGCTGTGACCCCCCTCTCCTCCCCTGCACAGTCTTCACACCGCAGCGAGGGACGGGATGTTGTTACTCACCCTCCTCCATCCCGCACAGTCAAAAGCTGAGCACTGGGACTGCTAGCCTACTGGGACTGGTAGCTTGGCACCCATCTCTGCTGCTGCTGCTACTCAGCACTCCTACAGAGCTGTTTTTTCCCCCCAAAAGCACAATACAAAACACCATGCTTCTCTCATTCTTCATTAAACACTGTCTAGTGTTGCCCAAGACAAGCAGTGTTTAAAACTTCTCTAGTGGAAATGATGCCACCAGTGAGCCCACGTTAAAAACCCACACTGGGAAGCTCAGCGACTCGTGCGGGGCCAGCACACCAGGGCCCCCTCCCAAAACTGCAGTTATCCCCACCTACTGCAGAAGAAGTACTTTACGCTCCAAGCCCTAACAGAAGTGCCACTACTGCAACACACCCCGGGGTTTGTTACACAGATACTCGTTCCCTGGTACGCCACTGATATGAGCTCAGAAACAGCTATTACCAGCGTGCCGTAGCCATCCAAAAGCAAGGCGGGAGCCATTCGTTTCTCATGCTTCATCCCAGTGTCTCCCCCCAGACCTTGCCACCCCACGCAGCCCTTCCGTGACTCAAGTTTCCCAGGAGTGCAATGAGGACGATGGTGTTCCCAGCCTCAGCTGGGGGCTATGAGAGTCTTTGATTTGCTATGCAGAAGACTGACAACGTAAATACAGATCACCAGGCCTCCAGAAGACAGAATGAACCTGTCACAGCAGTTTCTCAAAACCTCAGCTCAGCCCTGCCTACAGCCCCGATGACCATTTCACTGCAGGATTTCACAGATTTGACTGGGTTTATCCTCACAACATCACTAATACATTAGTTGTACCCTCTCCAGCTCACAAATGGGGAAATCCAACAGCAGAAATGCCATGCACCTTCCCCAAGGTCACAGAGGAAATGCATGGCACTGCAGAGAGCACCTTCTAGGCCTCCTGCATCTCAGATGCATGGCAGTCTCTCTCCTCTTCCTTGTGACTGAAATTTTGCATCCCTCCCTGGAGTCATCCAGTGCTTTGAGAAAATACAACGTGCTCCAAAGCTATTGCAAAGCAAGTCGGCACTAGTAAGCAATTCCCAATAAAATGGAAAGTCAGAATTTCTTTATCTTTGACTTGATCAAAAAATGATATGTACTTAAATCTTTTTTCCCTTAAATACTCTCCTCACAGATGTGAAATACGGCTGAAAGACATTTTCAGACCAAAATAGATTGGTTAGCATAAAAAGATGGCTCTCTCCACCCCCTCACCATTTTACTGCAAAATTTCGTGTTTAATGCCAAAACACCTAATTTGCTCAAGGCCACAGAAAAGTGACAAGAAAAACAACTAAATAAATACTCAAAGTAAGGGGATGAACATTTGGACGTACACTTGCTCTGAATGTCTCTCTCATTGCCTGGACATGATTATACACCTGAATCCTGCTACATCTTTCAAAGACAAGGACCAAAAAGCCAGTAAGTTTTTCTCTTCGCACCACAACGTTCAAGAATTAAAGGATGCTCCTGGCCCAAGAGATCTGATCTCAGTGAGGCACTTTCAACGCTCCTTGTCGTCTCAGGGCACTCATTTGCAGAAGCGCTGAGCATTCAGAAGAGATCAACAGGAGGCGACTGGTCCCAGGACCCACTGGACCTTGATTTCCTCTATGTTTCAACCCTCCAGTTCTCCAACTCCTTCCTTCTCCTTGCCAGCTTCCCAAGGAGATGTAGGGAAGCTGAAGGAATTGCAGTTTCCCCTACAGCTGAATCCTGACATTGCTTCCCCAAAAGATTTTCCCCTCTTTGGGATGGGGGGAAGAAAGGGATTCTCAAAACATCCACAGAATTTCACAATACTTGATTTCCTCACACTTGTTTGGACCCTCGTCGATCCTCCTGGTGCCACTCAACCTGCAGGCAAGGAGATCTAAGAGGATCTACACTACACATCCTAATGGCAAAGCCATCTCCAAACTTGACACTCATTTCTTCACATGTGAGTACTGCCAACTTGGACTCATTGACGCAAATGGAGAATGGCTTGAGGGAGAGTGGTTGTACAGGTGTTTAAGCTACATCTCTGAGCGCAGTATGAGAAGCACAGGCCAAAGACCTTACATTCCCAGAATCACAAGAACTTTTGGTTGCTTATATGAAGTTAATAACCTTTTGAGGTTTCTCTCAGACGGGCAATAACAGACCTGCCTAACTACACTGACAAACATCAGCAGGCTCCTCAGCCCTTCTATTTTTTGTAATAAAAGAGAATTCTTTTCTTTCTTTAATTAAATTTTTGTCTTCTTTTACTACCCTGGGCTGCTGCTTTGTGTCTAGAGCAGTTCTGTTCTGGACCATAGAAACAATAGAAGATTTTGTTCTCTATGCCCGTGCAAGGACCCTGAACTGTCAGAGCTGTGCTAATAAAAGGTAAAAACAAGAACTGAGCTGAGATCAACCTGCTTCTACTTCAGACTTCGAGAGACAGTCCAGATCATTACAAATGGTGTGGAAAGGGAAAAACAACTCAGAGGATAGTAGTGCCTTATCTGTCTATTGCAGACCTCAAAGCATTTTCTAATACTAATGAATGAGCCTTTCTAGTTCCTTCTGAGATGAATCAGGACTGTTACTGCTCCGGAAGGGATGAGGAAGCTGAGGCACGGGAAGGGGATGTGATCCATGCACAGCCTGGCCATGGCACAGCGCAGAGCCTGAGCCGAAAACCTGCCCTTAGCCACGGGCCATCCCGCTCCCCTACAACGGACACGATGAAACCCTAAAAAGTTGCTACCAGCTAAAAACAGGCCAGCACAGCACGCAGCCTGTGAAGCAATGTATTTAGCCAGTGAAGCAGCATGCATGATTAGAGCCTCCAGGAAACAGGTACATGTGGGAGAGGGCTGAAGGGAGGAAAAGTACAGTCCAATTCAGAAGACTTCAGAGCTCCAGCTTGTCTGTGGGTGCCTCACCAAGTTTGGTCTCAGTCAAATTCTCATGGAGCAGGGACGACTACTCCACCTCTGGAATTACTGAAAGCATTCCCTTCCTCAGTCTGCTTCCGCAGGGACAGCAAGGGCTATTAGGGCCAGGGGAAAGAAAGGGAGATCTCCAGGACAAATGTTAATGAGAGGATGGCAAAGTTTGTTTTACAGCTCTTGGAGTACACTCTGCTCCAAGAGTAAAAAATTACCCTTCCAAATGGTTGATTTGACCCTTTTCAGGAGCATGATAATAAGAAGAAAAAAAAAGGAAAAAAAGGCCACAAAATATATGCATCAAATGCTCCAGAGCAGTGGTCATGGCTCCAGCACATAAAACATTTGCTGTGCCACTGGACAAAGCGTAAATCCTATTTTTCTTTCCTAAAAAAAAAAGAAAGAAAAGATGAAAAGCCCCTAAATGATTCAATATTTTATACACACTCCGTATACTGCAGCCTTGAAAAAGATGCCGCAGCATGACGGGCTTTGGAGACTTTATCTTGCTGCAGCAACTGAAGAAGAGCAATTTTAACACTGACATAATAGTCAGGCATGTGTTTGTTCGGTGGTTATCCGCAGCTAGTATTAGGGTGCCGGTGAATATGTTCTTGGCAGTTTAGCATTTGCACAGGTTTCATTCTTAATGGGCTGTACTCCATGTACGCATATGTTTCAGGCTATGTCTATGTATAATTTGTTAATGCTGTTACAAAGGGAGGTGCCAGACCTGTGCACATGCTTTTGGCATGTACTCTGTGTACACGCATGTCTGTGCATACATTCTGGGCTGTGAGGCTTTGTTTCTCGCTGTGTATTGGAGTTAGGTGTGTGCTGTGAGTGCGTGTGATTTTGCAGGGTTTGCTATGGCACGCTGTCGTGCTTTTCTCCAGTTGACCCTGGTGGTAACCAGTAAAACATACCATCTACTCCTGCTCCATACTAAAGCGTTCATCCCTTCCTTCTGCTACAAACACTGTCAGAGCTGCCATTTTATGCAGCAGAGCATCCTCTACCATGGGAAGACTGCCCCTACCCCGCAGAGAGCAAGTCCAGCTGCCCCCCGAACAGCACCAGCCCAGAGCCAAGCTCAGGAAGCAGCTGTCCCAGTGCCAGAAGCAAGCCCTGCCCTGGCACCTTCACGGGCAGCGGCCCCTGCCCTGCTGCTCAGGTTGAGCCAGCGCCATGCTGCCACACTTCGTGTCCTCGGGCACAGGGGTACAGTTCTCCAGTGCTGCCTGGGGGAGACAGCATTGACCAAGGGATCACAAGGTGGAAAATCAAGGGAAGGGTCCGCCCTGGGCCATGCTGAACAAAGATGCTGCTAGCAGGAAACTACCTAAGCTGTTCACAAGCTATGCTAGATGCCTCTGCCTGGCTGAAGGACTTGTACCTCGGCATCTCCTGTATTCCCACGTGGACCCCAGCTCCCTACTACACCTTAGGGGAAGCCACGGACCTTCCCCTGTGGTCATGACTAGCAAGATGAAGCAGCTAGGAGACCTCCCTCAGATTATCAGCTCTGGTAAAACAGAAGTACAAGCAACCTAAGCTTTGATACGGTGATACGAGGTCTAGCCTTGGGGCAGGCAAAACATTCAAACCGTAACATAAAACCGCCATCGGAGTAGTTTCTGATGCGCAACTCTGCCCTTTGTATTCTTTCTTTTATACTCCCTCCACTACTCCAAATCAGGTTATGGCTCTTACATATCACGGTAGCTGTTAAATTGAACTGGGATCAGGGGAAATACCTCCCACTCCCAGTCATCCAGTCAATCCTATCAAGCTGTATCACAACACAGAGCAAAAGGTCAGCATTTGGTGTGGAAAAAAGAAAAAGGGGTGCTCTCCTATACAGAAGAACAAACCCTCCTGTAACACACTCTGTTGGGTTTACGTGGCAAGCTTGGGGGGGAAGAGGAGCTGCAGAGGTGGCTTCTTTGAGAAGACAGCAGGAGCTGCTCCCATGTCAGACAGAGCCAGGTTCAGCCAGCTCTAAGACAGACCTGCCACTGCCCAAGGCTGAGCCCATCAGCGACATTGGCAGCGCCTCTGCAATAACATGTTTAAGAAAGAGTAAAAAACCACTGTGCAGCAGCTCTAAGAGAGGAGAAAATGTGAGAAAAGGAGCCCTGCAGACACCAAGGTCAGTGAAGAGGGAGGGGAGGAGATGCTTCAGGCGCCCAAGCAGATTCCCCCGGAGCCCGTGGAGAAGACCACAGTGACGCAGGTTGTCCACCTGCAGCCCATGGAGGGCCCCACAATACAGCAGATGGATGTGCCCTGAGGGAAGCTGCAGCCCTTGGAAAGCCCATGCTGCAGCAGGCTCCATGCAGCAGCTGCAGCCATGGAGTGGAACCTATACAGGAACAAGTTTTCCAGCAGAAGCTGCGGTCCGTGGGGGTTGCATGCTGGAGCAGTCCGTTCCTGAAGGATGTACCCCACAGGAAGGACCCACACTGAAGCAGTTCCTGAAGGACTGTCTCCTGTGGGAGGGACCCCACACTGCAGCAGGGAAAGAGCATGAGGAGGAAGAAGCAGCAGAGACAAAGTGTTAGGGACTGACTGCAATCCTCATTCCCTGTCCCCCTGCGCAGCTTGGGCGGAGGTAGAAGAGTTGGGAGTGAAGTTGAGCCTGGGAAGAAGGGAGGGGCGGGGGAAGGTGTTTGTGGTTTTGTTCTTACTTCTCATTGTCCTACTCTGTTATTAATTGGCCATAAATTAAATTAATTTTCCCACGTCTAGTCTGTTTTGTCCATGACAGTAATTGGTAAGTCATCTTCCCCTACCCTGCTGAGGAGGAGGAGTGATAGAGCGCCTTGGTGGGCATGCCATGGCCAGCCAAGGTCAACCCCACCCCCCCCCAATAGATAGTGCCACCAAGGGAAAACAGAGAGGAGCATCTCTAAGCAACGGGTGACATTGTTGTGGGTGAGGTAGACAGCAGCGTTAAAGCTGTGTGTACCTTTTCTGCCCAGCGCTTGGGGCCTGGTTACAGAAAGGACGAAGAACCACAGTTTCCAGGATGATGAACATCAACTGCTCCCAGGGACTTCAGACAGAGAAGGAGGTAGACTGCATTTCTGAAAAACCAAACCCTCGTCCCTGAGACAAATGAACAATAATAGTTCCTGCTGCAACCAAATAATAATAGTTCAAATTATAATCCATGCTCCAACCAAAGTCTGGGGCCCAAGAAGCCCCCTCCTCTTGCCTGGGACACCGAGCGAGGCGCTGGCTGGGACTCCCTCTCCAGAGGCATAGCCAGCCCTAAAGTGTCATCAGCAAAGACAGTGATCCGATTTCTTGGCAGCACAAACTGCCACGGGCTCAGGAGCCGCTTCCTTCCGTAGGACGTGATGCCCTGGATGGCTCTGCTCTTGCTGCCCGCCAGTGTCTGCGGTCTTCCCCACTCCTCCATGAGCCCCCTCCTCCCTCCGCTACTCATTCCTTTGCTCAACGAGGCTGGCATTTAAGAAACACTTATTCCAATCCATTTCTACCCTTGTACAGCAATTGGGTGTCATTTAGTTTGATTTAACCAATTTAGTCCTATGAATTAATTGGTTAATAAGCCATCTGTATGCATCAGGTGACAGAGTCGCGCGCTCACACACAGACACAGACAAGCTACCCACTTGTCCTTGTTTAATAACAGGCTGTAGGGAGTAGGAGCGGGAGAGGCAGTGCAGGCTAATATCACTCCCCACGGGGAATTGCCAACAAAGGGACTTGGTGATCGTTGCACCGACCTTGACCTCTGAGTGGGGGAACTGCCCATTTAGGGTAATTCAGAAATAACCTACACCATTGCTAGAGAGGAGTACCAGCTACAGAACAGACGTTAAGAACCATGAATATGCTTCACATTGTGGATTTTTTTTTTTTTTTAAAGAGGGAGGAAAAGATGTTTAGTTCATGCTTACTAGACAGTAGGAAATTCTCAGCTGCATTCCCAAACAGCTGAACTTTGTATGTGTGTAGGAGGGGGAGAGGGGTGGGAAGTGGGGGAATAGGAGGAGACTGAAGTCTAAAGCATTTGATTTAGGTGTGATCTTTAATTACAAGAAAAATATCTCATCTACTTTAATTTCTTTTTAAATGCCAAGAAAAAAAGCACCCCTCACAGGCCCCAACCGCTTCAATGTTATATACAAACCCGCAAGCCATTCAACAAACAACAATAAAGCAACCCTAAAGCAAATCCAGCAACATATCCCAACCCACACAACAGCAAAACATCAACTGTTTAGATGGAAAAACAACTCCCTTCCCTGGCCGCCCATCCATCTCGGCCAGACCTGGATGCCCCAGAAAGCAGACAAGTTTCTCTGCATACCCCGAATGTCGACACATGGAGGACTTCCAGACTGAGGGGGAACTGAATGAGAAGGTGTCCTGGTTTCGGCTGGGATAGAGTTAATTGTCTTCCTAGTAGCTGGTACAGCGCTGTGTTTTGGGTTTAGGATGAGAAGAATGTTGGTAACACCCTAATGGTTTTGGTTGTTGCTCAGTCGTGTTTAGACTAATTCAAGGACTTTTCAGCTTCTCCTGCCCAGCCAGCAAGAAGGCTGGAGGGGCACAGGAAAGGTGGGAGGGGAGACAGACAGGACAGCTGGCCCAAACTGGCCAAAGGGGTATTCCATACCATGGGACGTCATGCCCGGTTTGGTGGTGAGGGAGGAGGAGCGCGGCTCAGGTGTCGGTCGGGGAGTGGTAAGCAACTGCATTGTGCATCACTTGTCTTGTGCATTCCAATCCTTTTGTTATTATTGTCATTTTCTTGTTGTTATTAGTGTCATTTCTAGTTTCTGCCTTTCTGTTCTATTAACCTGTTCCTATCTCAACCCAGGAGCTTTACTTTATTTTTCCGATTCTCTCCCCCATCCCATTGGGTGGGGGGGAAGCGATCGAGTGGCTGCGTGGTGCCTAATTGCTGGCTGAGGTTAAACCACGACAGAGGGCTATGGGACCCTTGGGATAAAGCCCTGCCAGCAGCTCCCTCTCTTTTCTGCCCTGAGAGCTACCCTCTGCCTCAGCCGCTGCAACTGCAGCTACATTCGGTGGGGAAGGGGCTGCTCACTGACGTGGGAGGCTCCCAAGTGATTTGGAACAGTAAATGCCAGCACTGGGGCCAGAAACTACAAAACCCAAGCCAAACGGCAGTGGCACGCTGGGCAACATGCTCTCATTAAAGAAATGGACCACAAGCTTCTGTACTGGGTGGTTTCCAGTTGAACGCAAGGTGCAGCCCACTGTAGGCTGCATGGTCCAGCGGTCACAGACCGAATAACAGACCCCAGGGAGAGCTGCAGCTGAGGCTACCCCAGGGAGAGGAGACGGGGCTTGGCCTGTGCTGGGTGGTACAGAGCAGCAGTGCATCTGCAAGGGCTCCTGCCGGGCCCCCCCGGCTCCTGGCGTTTTCCAGTGATCTGGGAGAGAAATTAGTGTGCTGCAGACGCTGCGAGAGAGACACAAAGTGAGTAGCAGGGATGTAGCTCCGAAGAGAAAGTACTTCCCCCCCCGCGCCTCTCCCTAAGGAAAATGAAATTACAGTGGAGTTCGCTTTAAACGGAACCCATTAGCACAGCAGGCACCAGTGGAAGAATAACACCCTCTGTGCGCCGAAGTGAAACACTGACAGGCAGAGCGGAGCAGGCTGAAACAGTCCCTTCCCGACAGCAAGGGGAGAAACCCGTTTACCCAGCACACTGGGTAAGAGACTGCATGAAGGAGGTGGGGGGAAAGCGACAGAGGAAACCTGCCAGAGCTCCTGGTGTGAGTGTGCCCTACCAGCCCGCACAGAGCCTTTTCACTGCCTGCGTGGGGAGCCCCCGAGTGCCTCACGGCGTGTTAATCCCTGAAAAACACTCTTTTGCTCTCACTGGCATGGGAGTGACTGTTCCCGGGCACTGTAAAACTATCAGAACGCAGGGTTAAGCTGCCCTGCTTGAACAACTGGATGCCCTAGCTAAACCGCCTCGGCTCGGACCGCAGCAGCAATGCCTGTGAAATGAATGAATGAACATACCAACCCGTCCATAACAAACAATATCACTTGATCAGTGACCACAAATACCAGAACGCCCCGGCCTGAATCGAACAAGTGGTGACATGGCTTTACAGCTTGTTTAATGGCCACGTGAAGCATATGTACCTGACTGCTACACTTTCCCGGTTAGGCAGCTCCCGCGCAAAAGGCAGTCACATCACACTTCACAAGAAGTCTTATCATTACCAGTTGCTAAGTTCTCCAGCCCCAAAATGTGTAAAAGTACTCAGGAGATTAAAGGGGCAGAAAGATTTTTTTTCTTTCCCAGAAATGCCTCACCAGGCTCAGTTCCCTAACGTCCGCTCATTTCAACTAGAGACACCTACGCTGCTTGGGAGGACTCGGAAATCTCACCAGCCGCCTCATGGCAGCTCCCAGCACTGAAACACCTTTGAATCTGTGTGGCATCCTGTTACCCAAACACCATGTCACAGAGCCAACGCATCTCTCCGTGCAAGCCTCGCACATCCAGATGGAGCTGCGCAAACGCTGACAGCAGCGGAGCACAGGGCAACGGGGCAGCAAGAGAGACCATCGCTGCTGGAGACGTGGGTGGCACAGGACAGGGCCGTTAATCCCTAGGTTACTGCCTAGGGAGTACGGGACACATTATGGGATGCAGGGGAAGAGCATTTGGGGACTGTACAGGACTTATGGGAAATTTCAGGGAAAGACCAAAGAAAGAGAAAGGGTGGGACCAAGGTAGTTTGTGGAGGAATAGGCATGGTAAAATAGAGGGAAAGGGAACAGAAGGGACAAGTTGCGTGTCAATAGGTTGCTGGTCGGCACACTTGTCTAGCCATGCCCCGCACCTGCCCTCTCATTAAATCCAGCTTCTCACTGTTCTCCTGGGTGAGAGGACTCTGCTCCGTGTGCAAGTACTACGAAGGTGGACTAGCTAGTGAGTACCTCAAGTGGCTTAGGAGCCCAGTGAGCACGTCTCTTTTTGGGAACGAGATGACCGGAGGAGCTGTCTGCTGGAGGGATCGGAGGCGCCAATTGTCCAGGAGGACAACTGCTGGACAGACCAGCCAGACTGAGCCCCCTTGGTCCTGCCTCTTGTTGTCTCCATCCTCCACATCCTCTCCAGCCTGGGAACTATCTCCCTTAGTTTCCTCCTCTCTCGCCCTCTTTTTTTAATCCTCCTGACAAAACCTTAAACGGTCTAAAAGCATCCCCAACAAGGATGACGGAACGCAAATGTCTTAGCAAATGTGCATTTGAGCTCCACATGCTTCCAGGGATGGCGTAGTAATAAAAACCAATTAGATAACGCTCAGCAGCTACAGTGAGAGGGAGTGGTACAATCTTACCACGACTAATAAGGTTTTTAATAATACATGGGTGTCTCTGTGCAGTGCTGGAGAGGGGAGGCCAAAGTGGTTTCAGTTACATTGCATCTTTCCGCCCAGTGAATTTCTGTGAGTGGAGGATTAATATTCTATGAAAGTGGGGACTAACTTGCCCTCCATGCTTACTAGTCCTACCAGGGAGATCCCTGCAGGGTCAGGACTGGGCTCCCTCTGATGGTGTGGGATGGTGGAATCCCACGGCGAAGCATGCTGAGCTCACTCCCACACCCCCTCATGAAAGGACACAGTACTCCGTCCTACAGGTGCCAACTTTTGAGCAGCTCAGACATGAAGAACCTAGAAAAGCACACGCTTTTGCTCTCTTGCTTTCTCTCATGTCCCAGCAAAAGTCCAAAACCAAAGTTGCAAGTCACCGCTGAAAGAAGGCTGAAGAAAGCCCAGCACACCAGAAGAAGCCACGTGTGCCCCAGGTGGGTCAGTATCATGGGCAGGCTGCCACAAAGCCCCCTGCTTGCATCTCTTCCACTTGCCTTCTGTTTACAAACCTTCACTTCATGCCTCCTTGCTCGAAACACAAACAAAAGCCATGGAGGGCATTTTCTTGTTGCCATAGAAACAGTTATTATAATCTCAAACATACTTAATGCATCACTCTACCCCCTCCAGCACCTTGCAACAGCTTGCCGTTCAATGGGAAGGCTGCGCTGCGAGAGGAGGAAGAGGGCAAGCAAAAGAGCCCCGACAGCTCGCGTCCTGCGCTTGAGACCCAGCATCTTTGCAGCTGCCCATAATCTCCTTTCCATCAGCGCACAGACTCTTTCTTCCTTTTCTTTTCTCTTTCTGTCTTGTTTTCTGTTCTTTGGAGTGTCACATCATTTACATTTATGAAGGGAATTTTCCTGGGGGTGCAAAGATAGTTCAAATTGTCTGTGATCAGATCAACCTTGTGCATAATACATTTGTATGAAAATAAACTCCCTGGGGCCCACGCTCCTGGCTGAAAGTCTCTGTAATGAAGTATTTTACTCTAATTTAGTTAAAGATGATAGAGATAGGAATGAGTGCGTGCCCACATGCATATAGAGGAGGGGAAGAAAGACGGGATACTATACACAGACAAAAGCCAATAATTATAAGATTACATGCTAGCTGGGAACACTACTGCAGTACCTCGTTATTACAAGAAGTTAACTTCTCATCTGTTCCTTCTGAAAATCAGTCCTGCCCTGTATGGCTTCTTGCAGACCAGATCCAGAAAACCTGAATGCTTGTCCTCAGAAGGGGTAGGCAGAAAACTACTTTTCCATCCCACATCACTTGTTAAGAAATCAGTCCCATTCCACATGCAGACTGAGCCAAGACCACATTGGGATAATGACCTTCCCTGCTCCCCATTCCCCTCCAAATGCAAAAGCAAGATATCACCCTCGATAAGAGTTGCTCCTCTGGAACATCAGCCTTTCGTTTTCCAGCCTCTGCTCTACTTGATTCAGAAGGATGACTTCCCTGTAGGGCTCCTTCCCCATGCCTCCAGTCCCAGCTGAATAACTTGCCTCCCAGGTTCCTGGCTACTCCTGTGTGACCTCTCTGGCTTGGCTAGGCACTTAAACCTGGAAATGTGAAACTCTTCCTGGCAAAACCTTGTTGAAATGAGGACAATTCCACTCAAGGTTTCTGTTTCAATTAACTGGTATTTTCTGAGGATAACAACTTTGCCCACACAAAAATATCACGCAGATCTGACTCTTAGCAAAGGTTAAATGATTTCAGTGAACCTTGGGTCAAGCCTGAAGTACAACCACAGATAGTTAAGTTCTAGTACACTCTGCCATTGACTTGCTATGATGCCTGGCATAAACCTCTGCTCTCTGTTTTGTTTCCCCACCTCTTCCATGGAGGACAAACTTACCTCCCTGCTCACCAAAAATCCATGAGATTCATATATCAGTCTCCCAGGGTTCCAACCACAGGCTGACTGTACCCAGGGACATCCTCAGATGTACCAGGTATGGTCCGTATAGGAAACAGATACCATTTGATTGTCACTGCTTTCAATTCAAGAGGATTGTGTCCTCAAGGCTTCTTTACTGTCAAGAATAAAATACTGGGATTTCTTTACTCCATTATTGCAGGCCTAGTACTTCCCCATCCTAGGGGGATGCAGGAAAAAGGTAAATAAAAGCTATTAAAGGACAGGAGAGGGAGAGAAATGGGAAGATGGAAAGCTAAGGACCCCTGATAAGGTGCGAAGGGAATGGCATGATTCAAGGTGAACAAGGAGAACTGGCAAAAGTGATTTGACAGACAGTAGTCCTACCTAGGATTTGTTGTGTTTGTGCATTTTCCTAATAGCTTTGCTGAGAGGATCTGCTTCGGATAATGCTGGTGCCATGCAGGAGTCTTACATGTTCAGACACAGGATGGCTATCCCACTTTTTATCAAAGGCTGTGTCGCAGGGGACACAAAAGAAAAAATTATCCTAGGATGTGGACGCAGACACACATGTACTATAGAAATACCTATTTTACCCAAGTGTCTTGTTTTTTTCTTCCCATTTCTATACCCTAAGAAAAAATGAGACAATCAGCTCTTGTGCCTAGACAGGCCTGGAAAAATTCCTACAGCCCAGTGAAGACTTGATCTCCCGCACAGTAAGGGAAGTAATCAACAATTCTGAAAGAGAAACTACACAAAATACACCTTGAAAATGAAGGCAGAGGACTAATTCCATTCCTGGCAAGAAGAAGGTGCAACTCCCTTTGAAACAAGAGAAATCAGTGCCGCTGAATTTGTCTTAGGGAGATAAATACTAATAACCAGTCCTTCCCAGAGGACAATCTGATAACACTGAAGTTGACACCCACAAATGTCAGGCAGGATATATTTCCTCCTGTGTGCCAGTATCTAAGCTTATCATCCTATTTGCTTCTTCTCTCCCAAGTCATTTTGCAGGGTCAAAGGCTATCGTGGGGCTTTAATTAGAATGCCATCGTAATGAGCTGACACTTAAATCAGCCTGCCAGTGGCTAAAGAAAATTAACCTTAGAGTCAAATGAGCTCCAGCCTGGGAGTTCATGTCACGAGGGGGCAACAGATGCTTGCAGAGCTTGATGTCTATGGTTGAGGGACAGAGAGCTAAACCTTGCATTCCTTTGAACCAAGAGATCTACAATGGGAAACTCACCTATCCTAGCTGTCTCTGATGCACGAATAAAAGCAAGCAGTCTCTACTGAGCTTTGTACCATGTGTTTGCTGTGCCAAGCCAAGGAGAAGTCCACAGGGAGAAGTGAGCTGGGGATAGAAACTTGTTTGGGGCTCCTTGAGAAAGGATGCAACTTGAGCTCATATACACTTACGAATGTATCACGTGCGATAAGCAGTATCAGTTGCTATGAATGACACTATCATTGTGACCTAGTTGATTACATCATTATTATGCAAGAGCCTAGGCTGCAAATAAGGGCAGGTGCTTCACCCAGCTCAGACCCTGCAAAGCTTAGGGAGCAAATGAACAGCACAAGGATATCCCTTGCCAGCTAACAAATAGCAGGGGCGTTCACAAGGATGAATACATACAGGGGATTAACCTCCACCCAACCTTGCGCTTTCTCTTTACCACTGGTGCCTCTGCAACTGTACTGCCCCTTCCTACATACATTTTGCACCAATTTCACCCCGCACCATCTTTTGGCAAGAGTCACAACAATGCTGTATTGCCAGTGAGTTTTGAGTAAATTCTGCACAGTCAGTGGCATTTTTTCCCAGTGAACCCAGATATTCCCTTTAGTACCATTCTTCTTTGCATCCTAAAGGCACCCGGTAGCCTAGAGAAGAAATCCAATGTGCATTACTCACGGGTACCAGAGAATCCATAAAGGCTTACTGCCTTCCTCAGAGCTGAACTGCCAATGCTATCATTTTCCACGACATCTCTTTTATGCCACTGCACTTGACAAATACCTTGTGCCTCTCCACAGGTATCTAGGAAATCCTGCCAATGCAGGCATGGAGAACACACAAATGGACCTAACATCTCCATCTATTCAAGACAGAGCTGTGCAGCAAACCCAAGAGATTTTGCTAACCAAATCTGGCCACGGAGCTGCCCGCGTATAGCAGATTCAGCCCTATGCTCCTTGCCGTGAGAGGACATTTTCCTTTCATTAAAATCAGTACACCTCAGAGGCTACTTTAAACAACCCTCAAATCATTCTCGGTGTGTTTCTACTACAACCATAAGCGACCTTTCTCTAAAGGGGAACTATCCAACTGAGAACCTTGGGAGACGACTCTACTTATTATATCATAAAGTTTAAAAATGGATCAACTCTGCTAGAGTCAATGCAGCAACAGTAAATTTACAAAAGGATGCTAAACAGTAGAACTTACTGCAGAATCATCTTTTTAAAGGAAAGCTGAAGCCTTCTTCTTTTGCAAAAGTATCCTATGAAACACTTGCTTCCTATGTTGCCAATGCCACCTTAAACTAATTGTTCCTGAAAGACTGTTGAACACCTCAGTTAATTCTTCTCTAGTTAAGGTCTTTGTTTACTTTTGGGATTTGACTGCACTATGGAGGTCAACTTGTTTCCTTCTTAAGAACAACGAAGCCTCCAATGGGCTCAGTGTTATAGTTCCCAAATTAACGTGCTAGGAATTAAAAAAGTCAAATCCATCTTCCACCTCCTGTAAGGTTCACTCACAGATTTTCACGCCATAGAGTCTGTGATATAGGAGAGCTGCAAACATCAGAGTAGAATAGTTACGTGAATTTTTAAATTTAGCATTATTTGCACCAGGGTATTTAAAAAGGGTATAATTTTTAGGTTTTTTTAAGCTTTAAGCATAATTTTGTTGTTTTGAAAGTATTCCTAAATCATATGATTTGGACACAAGTCATTCAATTTGTGATGCTTGCTTAAAGGTTCAGCTCTTATGAGGCTTCAAGAGAATTTCAGCTTTCTTTTAAAAGAAGAATGTTATTAACCCCTGGAGGGGTTATACTGAAAAGCATGAAATTGCAACCTTTGGCTTGACCCAAATGTCTTGAACCTAGAGGCAAGTAATAAAAAGTGCAGGTATTTGGGAACTGTTCTTGTGGGTGTATGTCGTGGAGGACAGTGTTGGTCATATCTGAGGTACGTGGCGATTTGGAAGTCGGTCTCATGTTTTGGGGCAGCCAGACACTTGATACTGAGAAGGGACATCTCTGAACACCAGCTTTGAAAGGGAAGTAATCTTGGGGCGCTTTTTTTTTTCCCTTGTAGTTTTCTTCTCCTCTCACCAAATCTTGTAATGCATGGATTCAACAGATGGTGTGATCTCTTCCTCCCTCTCTCCCCTCAAGTCAAAAAGCAAAATAGTAAATACCACTGTAAGCACTTAATGCAGAAATAAACCATTGCAGTACAAGAAAGAGGAGCTTTAGACACTTCAAAATAAACCAGATGTAAGAAAAGACAGGTCCTCCTCATCCAAGTCATACAGTTCCACACAGAAAAGTGGCATCTCCTTATCTTTCTTCTGACAACAAGAAACAGTTTCCCCCTTACTCCCAAATAAACCTCAGGCTACTGGAACATCACTGACATTTTCTTTAAAGAGTTTTTAATTAAAATAACATTAAGTACGCCATGTTCAGTATTTGTCAAGCATCAGGAAAGGCTACTAAAATTATCAGAGGGGCCTATTAAATAGCCTCATATGCTCCCAGAGTAACTAATTACAGACATTTTTAAAGGTTTTGACTCCCCCATCCTGCAAAAATCTTTAACTTTTTTATTTCTTTATTTACTTGCATCAAATAACCAAATGTTAACAACATGCTACTCAGCACCTGTCCTGCAGAACTGGCAGGCATTGCCCCACGGCTCCCAGTGGCACCGAACAGCCCACTGGCATCTTGGAGCAAACCTGATGAGGTTTCAGTTCCCTTTTTTTTTGTGTTCTGCCTTCTGCACTTCACGTTCCCTGTTTGCATCACTTGAACGTCTGGGCAAAGGCCACAGAAAACACTGAAGCCTGGAAATAAAACAGGTACTCTCAGCAATCCAAATCCAGAAGCTTGAGGAACTTAGAAAGCTGCAAGCCCTTTGAGAAAACCCCAGCCTTCCTGATCTGCGCTTGCACAGCACCTCACGTAGCAGGATCACGGTGGGCAGCTACTGTAACTACCGGCTACAGTGACTACAGTAAATAATACTGAGAAGGGCTTGCAGCTGAACTTTTTCTGCATGGGATGGTATCAGAACAAAAACAATGATGATGGTTTATTGCGTCGACAGGGTAGTAACAAGACCTCTATGCTGTTCTTCATGGATCTGCTCTTCAGAGCAAAGGGGAAACTACCTGCTCCTAGATCCATGCCTAATGCCACACCACACCGGGACATCCAGGCACAGAGGGTATGCCCGGAGGCATACTTTTAGGATTGCTGACTCTAAGGTCGGAGAGGCCTGTCTTGAAGCCATCCGAGGAACACCCAAAATTCAACTCGGACATACCCAGACACAAGTGGTTGCCACCCCGGCTTTCCACCTCCCAGAGCAAGCACCTGCGTGCTGCTCAGCAGCGCCAGACCAGGTGAGAGGGCTGACCGTGAGGAGCACAGCCCTTCTCTGCTGATTCAGTCCAAAGAGGGCTTTCCAGCGGGAATTTGGAGCAATCACAACGAATGATGCTGCCAAACGCTTTATGCATGACGTAGACCAGTCTCCCTGCTGACCTTCACTTTGTTTGTGAGGAGGGCAAGCATTTCAGCACCTATGCCATCTGCAAAGTTGGTCTTCCCCTCAAGGATCCAAAAATTAGGTCAGAAGCTTTTCTCTTCCCCTTCCATTCCTGCAAAGCACATTAGAGCTCAAATCCTCAAGACAAAGCATTATTATTATTGTTGTTATTTTTTTATGGTGGAAGAAAATATTAATGTTACAAATAGCTGCCATTAGCATAAGCAGAGCTGCATATTAATATGCACACGGGTGTCTCCACTGTCAGGAAGCAGAGAGGCCCCAGAGGCCCTGCTTTCACTGGGGAAAATGATGATGGCATTAGCTCTAATGATAATGATAAGGAGGCTGCCATAAATGATATGACAATTTCTTTTGTAATCCTGTTCGGGCAAAGACTTCTTCCTTACTCCCCAGTGTCCATAAAAGGATGCTGTTTGAACAAATGGCAGCTTGACTGATTTATTTAATTTCACCACAGCTTTATGGTTTTCTTAAAAGTGCCAGCTCTTTGAGTCATGTGACTAAGAAAGAAACTCAGTTAGTCTTTCAGATAAATTCCTAACCACCAAGATTTTGGAAAACGAGATACTAAATAAAAGGAATCCCACATCTATTTATGTTTTTAAAACCTTGTGATGTTTGAATCGTTTTGGACTAATGATACTACTATATCGAAGGACAGCAGGAGCGATGAAGGAAAAAAAAAAGGATATGAAAAAAAATAATGAGTAATTAAAGTTGTCTCTGATGTAAGGTGTTCCCAACCCTGTCACAGCCTTTCTCCCCCTTCACTTATCATAGCCCCTATGCGTATTGCACCTAGGATGTGACAGCAGATCTTTGTGAGACTATGTTATGAATCAGGTGAGAGAAGTGATCTGGCTGAAGAGTAACAAAAGCAAAAGAGAGCACGGAGGGGGATTTCCTACAGAAAGGTTTTAGATGCGCTTACCAGTGGAGACCTGCAGACAGGTGTGCTGGTACAGCTGGGAGGGCAGAGAAAGTGTGGTCTAACCTGCTCCTGTTATTGAGAAACTGCATGGTGGACTGGGGGAAGAGACGCAGAGGGGAGATCTGGGTTCCTTGGGCCCACATGTCAAGAGTCTCAAACTCTGTTTTGGCTCTTCCAGCTTTGGAACAAACATGGGTTTCCTTTTTTTAGGCCAGAGGGAAAGCAGAAATCATTATCCCCAGCTGTGATGTTAAGGCCTCAGTTATGCAAGAGGACTTGGCTGCAACAAATGCAAAAGCATTTCTTCACTGAACTCTGCATCTGGTCACACACAGAAGATGATTCTCTCTGGCTCTGTAGCTTCTGAACTAATTACACAGCTTTTTGGCGATGTCACTGCACTGGGTGTCTCTGGCCTGGAATTGTCTGTCATGGCTACAATGTGCAACAGGGATCTGAATACATTAAAGTGTCAGGGAGGTGGGGACGCTAGGTTTTGGTCTGTCAGCTTCTGTGCAAAAAATCCTGTGGAGCTCAGCTAAAATACTACACTATCCACTTTTCATTTTTCACATTTGTTCTTGTAATGCACATCCTGAAGCTCATCAGAGAGAAATCTAAGCTTTATACCAGCAATAACGTTCCTTGTGGCAAACTCAATCCAAAGGGACTAGCCAAACCTACAAAGAGCCCTACAGATGACTGCTTCAGATACGGTGGGCAAGTGAAAATTCTTGATAGAGACACATCAAAAACTTGGCACGCACGGGCCAGTAACACAGGTGTTACAGAAAGACGGCTTCCTCCACCCACATAGCGTGTAGGACGCAGGGAACAGGCACAAGCATCGCGATCTGTCTCCCAGGTAATACATGCCCCAGACAATACAACAGCAAAAAGAACATCTTTGCCATACAAAACAGCCATATTAAAGCTACAAAACTGGCGGACTCAAGATGGAAAACACCAGGGTACTCCAAAATATGAATCCTATTTGTTCTCCTCTTGTGCTCCTTGCTCTTTTTCCCTTTGACTTAGTCCAGTGGTTCAAGTCTGTGTCTCAAACTCAGTCCTCACACAGCTTCTTAGACCCTTATTATTCCAGCTGGCCTGCACAGACAAATGTTTTCTCATTATTTTCTTGTTTTGGAACAGAACCTCAGTTATCCAACAGAATTCCTCCACAGAGACAGCAGGAATGCTAAGCAATGATGACCACACTTGGGAAATGCCACATCATCATAAAACTCCTGGTTTGGACGTATCCAGAACCAACAGCAGATCTTCTTTCCCCAGCTAAACCCACTAAGATAGTGCAGGTAATCTGGAGAACTTCTCTAAACGACCAGGACCACAATACTGCAATTGTAAGCAGAAGCACATACACACACCCTACAAACAATGTATATTAATATCAGTTGTTCAATACTGTCTCCGACAGTGAAAAGCTGAGAGAAAAGAATTAAACTAATATATGAAGTCTATTTGCTGTTCCTGTATGACGAGAACTTACACCTATACACAAAAGTCTGCGGTTCAGTCGTACTTGGATTTCCAAGCATGTTGTTTGCTGGTCTCCCACACCAGCATTATGTGGTCTGCACATAATGTCTGTGGATTTAAAAAGACAAGGAGCAACTCTGAATTATACAGTATTTCTATGATCCTGGAAGCCAAATGCACAAACCCAAAGCTACTCCCCGGGCAGCTGTATGGGCTCAGTACATAACAAGGAATATGGTATAGATGCAACCATAAGGTGCTTGAAAAGAGGAAGGATGAACTACAGCCCGCTGTATGCTAAGTCCATACAGACATAAATCTTGATTTCAAATGTGGCCATCAGGACTTCAGTGCCAAATGGAAATAAGGGCAATAAAAAAATATTTTAAAAAAGACTTTGTCAGACTCAGGTCATGCACCACAAGAACGTGATGTCTGAAAGGGGAATCAGCTTGGCAGACAGGAACACATTTGCTTGAGCTTGCTGTTCCCACGCAGCTCACACTGTGGCTCTACAGGGGCACTACCATCACCACAAGACAGAAATTGCACACGTGCCTATTCCAAGATTGGCATGGCCTTCTTGGCACCCAAGCTAAGAGAGGATGCAGTGGTAGTGCTCAATGTTCTCATTGTAGACCAGCCTGGAGGAGGGGAGAGGTGACAAAAAAAGATCATACATGCTTCTGATCACAGATGACATTCCATTAGCCCAGGACAACGATACGCATATGTATGCTATCGGCACCCCGGCACAGGTGATGACTTACTGACAGGGTATAAAGCAATGCAGGTTAATTGTCCCGATCGCTGGATCACGCAGTCACAAGACATCTGTTTTTCCAAGAAGTTTTTCTAGCAAAGACTTACGAACAAACAGGAGAGCCATGAACACCTGAGATTGGACACCCCATGCTGTGGCCTTTGAGCCAAGGAACACATCACTTTCTCAGTTCATCACGCCCAGGCAACTGGTACTTTTTGCATAGGAAAACCAAAGCTTCACTTACCTAGAAGACAAAAAGAGAGAGAGAGAATATACGGTTAGTGGTTTTCCCTAAAACATGCAGATGCTGCTATCTTTATTTCCCAAGTGATTCCCACATCCCAGCACCTTGTTAGGAGATTCCTGACATGTTCAGGAACAGAAGTGATCTGTGATAGCTCTCTTAGCACATGGCCACTATCTCCCCTGCTGTAATTGGTCTGAGGTGCCATTTAATGTTATACAGATTATTCAGTAAGAAAAACAAAACTGAGCAGGTGTTTTCATGAACATCTTGTTCTATTTAAAAAAAAAAAAAAAAAAAAAGAGGGTCCAAAACAACATTAACCACACAGAGGAGCACAAATTATTCTGACTGTGAACAGCAGGGCACAGTAGGTCTTGAAGCCTACTGAAAGAAACTGTGGCAGGGAAGGAAAGGATCAACTTCTTAAGGTATGGATTGAGTCACTCTGTCTCGTGCTTCTGTCACGTACTATCTGAACTATAGCTACAATGAAAGGCCTTCATAATCTTGGTTTAGGCAAAGTAGGCTCTACCTTGGGATGGAAGGAGACAACAGAAGATCTCAGGGTCCGTGCCACCCCTGCATTTCAAGATATTCATGAAGACACAGCATCTTCATGTGCAATGCAACACGGTGTGGTGGTGCAGACACCCTGAGCCACGTTGCGATGTCAGGATCAGCCAACATTGTGTTCTTATTGCGGCTACAAGTGCAATGAGT